>JAIRCJ010000160.1:700421-1260682 GCA_020883675.1 Bruguiera gymnorhiza | reverse complement strand
AGCCATGCATCTCAGGAGCTCGGCCCTTCTTTCTGTTTTTTTATTCCTTCTTTGCAAGCTAGGCATCTAAGAAAAAACGTTGCAGTGCAAGCTAGGAAGTAGTGTGTCATTCAACACCACTGTTTTTGTTTTTTCTATCTATAGATAAACTAATGAGCTTGGGCATGTAAGAGTACTCTGATAGAAAACAGAGATAAAGCCAACAAAACATTATGGTTTAGTAGAACATGTCAACTCCCTCACTTTGCCTAGTTCATAAATATGTGTTCTGACTTAAGGCTCAACCGTTTGGTTTCAGAGTAGTGGGCTATTCATCAAGCATAGTGCATCGGACACGACAAGCATCAAGGAGGTGAGGTGGATTGAAGCTATACATCTTGCTGTATGGTTTTCTACTTTACACAGTTGGGTTCCAGAACTTCATATATTTATCTTGCCAACAATATTCCAGACTTCACAGTGTTGATTCAAGAAAATTGGTTTTTCATAGCCAATAATTCTGTTTTTCTAAATCCAACACCCGAAAAGTTAAATAGTGGAGAATGGACCTAAATATTTTGATATTTCACTGCATTTAATTTGTTTTCAGTTATGAATCATACATAGGTCGATCTAAAAAGGTTGGATTAATTTGTTCCTCAGCCTCCACGGGCCATTGGAATTTGCAGTGTTGAATTGAATGGCTGTATATGATGTGAGCTCAATGTGTATCAAAGGAAGCTTAGCTAACGCCAGTAGATCTATGTTGTAGGATTTCGTCTGAACTAGCCAATACGTCTAGCCAGCAACAAGGGGGAACACTACAAAGGAAAAGAAGTAATGACGTATTTACACAAAATACTCCATTAGCTGATGATGTCTCCACTAATCTCAATCAACAGTCAATCAGGTTTCTGCCACCCCCGTCTGCTATCTGCACCACTCTATTACATGGAAGTCGCATAAGCTGTCTAAAGAATGTTTGTTCTTAGATGTTATTGATAATTTTTTTCCCCCCCTCATCAGGAGTGCTGTTGAAAGAAGTATGCAGGCTAGTGATTTTTATCTGGCCAAGGTAGGTTATATCTATTCATCTACAGAAACTTCAAGTCGAGGAATCTGCATAGGTTTTTATATGATACTTCAACTTCTATGTAGGCCTGGTTCCGTAGTTCACAACCCATGACAAGAAGCCGATCATCTGAACTGAGGTATCAACATTTTCTTCCATTTCCTTCCAAATTGGGGAAGATTAGGGCGATGGGATAACTAGATTTTTTTTTTTTTTTTCATCTACTTTTCATTTTCTCTCTCCTTTCCGTTATCTTATCCAAAGAACAGAAAATAGACTTTATATTACATTTTCTTTTCATAGCATCGGTGCTTATTTTTATTCCTTGAAGAAATATCTTCAGAAATGGTTCCTACAATTTCAGGGGCATGATTGAGAGCCCAAAGGAATTCTTCTTTTTATTTTTGTTTTGTTTTGTTCCCCCCCCCCCCGGCGCAACCCTTTTTTGAGCTTTCCAATCAGACTGACTGACGCAGGTAGTTTCAAAAGGGCACACTGTAATTCATTTATCTGATTGAAGAGGAAAATTTTAGGCATAGGTTAATTATGTGTGCATGTTTCCCAGGAAAAAGTATGCTGCCATGCAAGGTTCTCACACAAATTTAGGAATGGAAGCTGCAGAAAATGCTTCTGGGGTTGGCTTAAGCAATCTGAAACAGGAATTTTCAAATCCAGATGGTTTCACTGACATCCCTATGCCATGATATTGACCAATCAATTTGAGGCATTCATGTCTCCTTCCCATTCATCTTCATCCACTTTTAATGCCTCCACAGATGGGCAATGTAGATAGAGTTTCCTCTGTTGTGGACTTGCTGAAGGGTACATTAAAAAGAAAGAAGCTCGGTAACCAGATTGAGAAAGAAACGATTGAAGACAGTTCCATTGCACTTTGTCATGCCCGAGAAATTGCAGGCATCTCTGGTTTTGATCAAGGGACTGGGAACAACATGCACGAGATTCCGGAACTTTTCAAGAGATGTGCCCCAGCCAACTTAGCAATCATGCGGTTTTGCAAACTCTTCAGGGATCTATAAACCTTGACCCGGACAGCTTTGGCAATCCTGTCAACCCCATCCAGTTAATCACAGCGTCTCAAGAACCTTCTCAAAGTGAATCTTCTGCTGCTGCACCAGTGGTTTCGTCTGCTTTTGATGCGTGTGATGGTCCTAGCAACTCGAACCAAACACTAAGCATCTGTGAGAGCTCGAGGAAACAAGCTGGAAACAGGAGGAATTCAGGCACTGGCCCTGGAGCTAAAGGTACAACTTTAAATCTTAAAAAAGTGTACAGAGCCACCAGAAAATCAGTCAAAACAACGGTTAATATTCTTCGGTCATCTCATGCACACCCATCACAATTATCTAGAGCCATTGCTCTAGGCACAAAGTCTTGGGAACATCACATTTGGGATTTTTCATACAATGACTTCTTTCATCCTTACAATGGACAGCATTGTTCCTCTTCATTTGGCTTTTATTTGTTTCTTGTTGCTTTGCAATTATTTTATCCCCAAACCTGCTGGGGCAATACTGCCCTGGCCAAACCTAGTTACACTAGGACTGCCTTGTTCTGTTGAATACAAAGTCACGAGGTAGTTTCATTTTCCTTTTTTAACTTTTCCTATGTATGTTCATTACATGGATCACGAGCAAATAAATCTAACATGGTTCAGCACTCAGCCAACAAACTTGTACTAAAAAATTTAGAAATCTATGCAACCATTTATTTCAACTGCCAAACCTACAATCAAATGGTCAAACTCAGGATAGATGCATCTATCTGAGTCCGAATCACACCACTGTTCGAGTGCAAACAATTGGCGAAGTTGATGGCATCTCGTTCAGCGTTTGAGCCATGGTTTACCCAATGTATGGCAGCATTACACTTAGCATGTACGGAAGAAATATCCTTCATGAAAATAGAAAACCAAAAATTTTTTCTTTCTGAGCAACAGAGAACAATTTTTTCCTTGGAGCTTTAGATCAGCTTACTTCCTATGTTCATTCGAGCATCGTAAATTGAAATGCAGATTTTAGAGAGCGGATAATTGACAATCTGCGAGATGAACAGAAGGTATTCTTCTACATTAGTTGGAGAGTAAAAACTTCTACTTAGTTATCAGATCATTCTCCAAATTTTTGTTTCCCTTGCTCTTACCTGGAATTATGCTGCAGAGGGGAGGTCTAGTATGGTACGGATCCGAGACATCAGCAGGTTCAGGTTATCATCTTATCCTTGCCACTTCACTGGAACGACATTTGGATTTGGTGTACTAGGTCGCGCTAAAAGAAGA
This sequence comes from Bruguiera gymnorhiza, assembly GCA_020883675.1. Lineage (NCBI taxonomy): Eukaryota > Viridiplantae > Streptophyta > Magnoliopsida > Malpighiales > Rhizophoraceae > Bruguiera > Bruguiera gymnorhiza. The sequence continues at coordinate 1,257,335 of JAIRCJ010000160.1, read as the reverse complement.
GAAGTTTTAGTTTTCCGTGCTTATCATTTGACATTAAATTCAGAATTGCTGCTAATCATTCAGAATGCTTTTAACATGTGAACTGCGAGTTAAGAAGGGAATACAATCCACCATATGGATCAGCCTTCAGTTGGGATGTGAGGGGCGTTGTACCTTGATGTGCACTTTGTTGAACATGATCTCCATTGATCTGTACCTTGTTTACTGCCATGGGACTGCCAACCTGTGGTTTTTTTCAATCATTAAGATTTCATTTGTTCTGCCGTAAAAAATCTGTGATTCTTTGCCTTTTTCCTTTCGTTTAATTAAGGAAAAATGAGCAAAAAGCAGCAATTTGTGAAACTTTATTTACTCAAGTATGTTTATTGCATTGCCTAGAGATGAGTTTGTAGAAGGCATTAACGTAGAATTGTAGAAACAACTTACTCTCTCTGACAAACAGCAGTTAATGCAGTAGACAAGGTGGATCCAACTAAAAAGCGCAGGGTGGAGCGCTCGCGAAAGTAAGCTTTTTTTTTTTTTTTTTTTTTTTGTCCATTTGAAAATATTAATGTCTTATTGATATTTTTGCTTCAAGATTCAAGAAATAATTCACTAGTTGGTCATTGGTCAAGATATTCCTTTTATAATTTAAACTTATGACCTCTAAGTCACAGTAAAATAACTTTATTGTTATAAAAAGGCTCACCTTTCATGATATTTTTTTTAGTGAGTTGGGGTTTGAATCCTCAGCCTCTCTCCAACAGTTTTGATCTTGTGTCCAACCAAGCTAGGCTAGTTGAAAAGAGCAGCTAGGGAAATGAAGAGCAAATGCCTAATGTTCAGACTACTACATGGAAAATGGTTAGGACTGTTAACATTTATTGGGATTAACAAGAACTGCAGAAAAATCTGCTTCAGCAACTCCATTACCCTCTTCCTCAACTTACATGAATCTGTAACGTATCAGAATAAGGGACTCTAATCAAGTAACATGCTTCACTGGACTGTCATGGGGATTCCAAGTTGCATTGCATTCCTTAAGAGCTAATCTTGGACTAGTAGTTTCTGTTAAACTTTAGTCAGTTAAATTCTAATCACAAACTAGTTGAGATTAGCTACATGCATCCTATCCTATTGTAAAAATCTGCTCTATTTTGGGAAAAATTATCAGTAAAATAGAATGATGAGTAGCCAACTTATCTGTAAAAGGTAAGGCAATGAGTTTTTTTGTTTTTTTTGTTTTTAACGAATCAGCTAATGGCATTTTAGGCCTTCCCGTTCCTTTCCTTTTTCTTTTACTCAGAGCTACTCCCATGCAGGTTTGTTTAGAAGCCTGTGAATGTGATCAAACAGAAGATGCAACATCTAATCTGTTCTGTATGAGGCCTTTAATGAATTGAAATTGCATGTCAAACCTTCTTTTTTAAAACAAAGAGTGCTATTCAAACATTAGCAGCTGCTTCTTCTTCTTCATCTTCCTTACAGGAGTGCCTCCTCGTTCACTTCATGTATCTGAATAGTGGCTAGGCTGATTCTTGCTGAACATGCAACTAGGATATGTTCTATGGTGTCAAACATTATTGATGTCCTGGAATAAAAAATAAGAATGCAACAGAAAGAAATATCCTAAAACTCTTTCAGTGCAGTCCGATATTTGAAATAGAGGATGGCTATGTTTGAAATGTTTTGACTTACAGTAAGTTTCTTGGTTACGCAGAATGGCTGAGGCAAAAGAAAGAAATTTGATACCAGCAGTTCCATCTGATATGCGAGCAGTCCTGAAGCGCTGTGATAATCTTGAGAAGGAAGTGCGATCGCTTAAGCTCAACTTGTCTTTCATGAATAGGTAATGACATAACTTGGCATTATTTCATTCTCAATTTAGATGTCTAGCCTGTAAGGTGAAAGAAGCACATAAAAGGTATTGCTACCAAAGGTATGCACTCACAATTTAACTCCTTCTGTTCTGTTTTTTGCACTTTAATAAGTTTTTATTGGCCATGCGTTTTGAAATAACATTTCAGGAAGGATTCTGAGCAGACAAAGCAGATAGAAGAGCTTCAGAAACAGAATGAAGAATTGGCAGACGAGAAAGAACGCCTACTGGAAGAAATTGAGAGGATCCTTTCTGAAACAAGCAAGATGTAGGCCTCAGTTTCCATTTGATTACTGTACATCTCTTTCTCATCTAAGCAGCATCTATGGAAGGAGCTGCGAGAATTTTCAAACTACACAAGGAAATTATGGCCATGGCTTACAGTAGCAGAAAAAATTGCCAAGCCTGGCTGTGTTGTACCAGTATACTTTGGGGGCAATCTGTTTGCTAATAATGTGTATAAATGTCACTAAAGCCCAATAAATTGGGTAAGAGCAACCAACCTGTACATCAGGACCATGCTATTGAACAATGACTTATAAACCATTTGGGGTCTTTGTCTCGCTAAGGCTTTAACATTGAACAAGGTCCTATTCTGCAGAAAGGTTATAGTTCTCAAAGTTGCGTCTTTACAATGAAGAGCATCATGGACGTAGCCCATCGAGGCAAAAAAGTATTACAAATGTGCAGCATCAGATAAAGGAGGGGTAAGGGGTGAAAGAGCAAGGGAGTGAAGAGCAACCAATCAATCGTCTCCATTATCAATTCAGATGTTCACATAGGAAATACATATAATGGGTTATATTCTGTCATCAGCGCCCAGAACTTCAAATGAGATGATACAAATATCAGAATCAATCGGAATTGCTTCATATCCTATGATACCTATAAATTGAAGACAATTTTCTCAGTAATGTATACCAGTTGCTCCACATGAATTTTATCCAAACATGTGATGCAATGAAACAAATCAATTTTACAATTTTGACACAAAGAATGTTACTGTGGACTTGCCTTCCGGATACACCTTTCACAGATTTGAATCAAAACAAAAGGATGTAGCACATACTAAGAGTGCCTCCTAATAATTGTTTACTCTGCAGACTTCAGATAGACCAATGCTTTTCCCAAACTGGATTGTCAACCAACCCACAAAAGATAAGAATGCCACAAATACACAAGCACGCTTCAAGAAGACTGTATTGACAGCCCGAGCTACCATCTTCGCTGCACAGGTCCGAGGCAACCACGAGTTCATGAGCTGCAGGATCCTTATAAAGCTGATAGAGATAAAGGAAGTCAAGAAACCAGAAATGACTCCAGCTACTGTGTCCCATCCTCAATAACCGGCTTTTCCTTTCTTGTGAATAAACAAGGAGTGTAAAAACTCTGGGAACCTGTCCTTATCAAAGCTGCAAATAACTAGGCCATTTTAGAGGCTACATATTGAAAAGAAAATGCATAAATTTATGCATTGGATTCACAACTTGGAAAAAAATTTATAGAAGATGAAAACTTTGCAATTCAACAACAAAAGGACTTGCAATTACATGGATTACCTATTTCCCTCAACCTATTCACGTAGCTAGAGAGACTGTGATGGCAGCATTTCAAGAAAGGCACCTCAGCATGGACAAATGACCTCCTATATTGTTAGATATGCAACTCTAACCAACCTGTATTGTCTAGACTAGTAGGGACTAAATATCCAAGAAGTAGGCTCAGAAACACAAAAGTCCCTTGTCTGCACATATTTTAAGAATACTTCAAGCTACCATCTAAATTCAAGAAGAAAAGTTGATTCTCTGCTATGCCTAATTTCCTTTCAATTTATGGCTCTATAATTCCATTTTTCACTTAACCTCATCACTTACTTCATCATCTCATCCACTCACAATAAGCCAAAAACTCCAACCAGTGGACTGTAAAACCCAAAAAAAAAAAAAAAACAGGCAATGGTATTTTCTTTTGGTTTCACAAAAAATGGACAATTATTGATACAAGCAAGCTCATTGTTGCCATTCCTTTTATAGATTAGCAGAAACATTGTCTTCCTTTTTCAGATTAGCATAGACATTGTCTTCCTTTGTACATTAGCATAACATTATCTCTGTCAAAGCAATGAAACAAAATAGTTCTGGTAAATTCATTTCCTAGCTGCAATCTGATCATTAGAACTCGCACCTCCAATAGTAGTAGGAGTCGAATAGGATGGACAGGATGGCAAAACAGAGGAAAAAAGGGGTAGACATGGGAAGAAAGGAGAGAGAGGAAATTAGAGAAGAGGGAGAGAGACCTGGGAGGACAATGCTCTTTTCACTTGTTCAATAATCAATAAGAGCATGTGCATTCCAAATCTTCTGGAATTCTCTTGCTCCAGTGGGCTCTGCATCATGCACTTTTTAGCAAACAAATGAATGATCAACCATAATGACAATCATTAATCAAAACACGCAACCAACAAGCATAGAATTAACATCAAAAAAATGGTAAGAATTTGTTGGAGTATAACATATAATCTAAATCGTGCACCTCACCCAATAGCTTATAACCAAATGATTGTGAATTCGAGTCATACTGCCTTCCCATTTAATTGTGAATTAATTATAAATTTCTAGTTTATTTATACTTTGGACCTAAGTGAGTCTGACTTGTTCATGCATACAGCACAAGTGAGCTATATATGATTCATATTCTGGATCTCACCTAATAATTTAAACATTTTAGTAAAATGGTTTGTTGACATAATTAACTGTATTGCAAACCAATTCTGTGGAAAAAGTTTCCAGATGTAATCAGAATTATAGCACAAGTGCAGACACCTGAGGACTATTGAACAAGCCAACAACTCATACAGCTTTTAACTTATCTATTCGTTTTTTTCCTTGTTTTGTTAAGCAGCGACAGCTAGTAAATCACTTCTCCAAAATATTTTACATGAATCGGGGAATAAGAAAAACAGGAGAGAAGAAATGCCCCCTCACAGGATGAAATTCTGTCCAATCATCTCAAATGAAGATGGACCTCTTGCTTGACAAGGGGAAAAGCCATCGTGGTATAAGCTCATTTTGGAAATTCTAGACATATAGCAACAATCATAAGTTTCATTAACCTGACAAAAGGATGAGCAGAACAAGTCTATGATAATGATCATAGGCAAAACATAAAGCTTTAGATAAATTAACCCAAAAGTGTGTTTACGTCTATGTGTGTGCATGAGCATGTGTGCGCATCCACTCAAGTGTGCATGTGCACATGAGTTGGTAAAATGTATCACTTTACCTATTTCTCAGCTATAGGTAAAGCTTCGAACATTTAGCGATGATGGAAGTTGTAGCCTGTACTAAAAGAACAAGTCCAAAGCATAATACCTACTTTAAATTTATCCTTAGTTAACCATACAATCCCAAAGTTAGGCCTGCAAGTTAGAGGAAGGGCGTTATTTGGAGTCTCTGCTAATGCCATCGGAGTCTGACCCCTACTGTGAACTTTATATTCCATCTGCGATTGTAAAAAAGAATCTAGATATGAAGAAAGTACATACCTAGTTCTGAAAACATAAAGTCAATAGCTAGTTCAAAGGGAGTCAAACCACAAAATAATAAAGAAGCATTTTATAAGCAGGTGCCATTCTGCTTTTCCTTTTACAGTATTAAATCTTAAAATATAAAGCCATGAAAAAGTCAAATGCCATCCTTTTGCAGCTTCATTTTCTATGTTGTGGTAATAGATTATCCAGATTTGCTTGTCAACCTCTTACTCTCTTTTGTCTCCTTCGGTTCATCAATCTTAGCATTCTCATCCATTCTTTGTGCACTTTTTTTTTTTTTTTCTCGTTTTCCTGGATATGGTTCTCCTACTGTTTCCCAATTCCTTAGATCTAGTTTCACAAAACCATTTATTCCATGTCTTTCATCTCTTTCTTCAATATCTCACAGTTTCAAGTTCTCTCACAGCATAACCCCACAGTCCACGTGGTCTCACTTTATCTTAACTGTAAGGTAATGAAGGACAACATTGACTCTTTAATGCGCTATATTTATGCATCAAAGTCAGAGATACTATTCAGATAAAAGGTACATGCACAAGTGAAACAAAGATAGAATCATCTCAAATATGGAAACCCAGTAGTTATCGTAGTGACATCGAAATTTACTTCTATCAAAAGGATAGAAGGCATTCTTAGCCTTATAGTAAAAGAGTCCAAGTTCACACCCTATAGAATATCTGAGATCCACACCTGAAGAAGATGAGAAAACAGAAAAAAGAAAAAAGTTTGAAATCTCAAATGCAAATAATTCACACAGAGAGGCTGCATAAAACCAGAGGTGAATGCCATAAAGTCAAACTATGAACTAAATAGTGGTGGGAAGTGCATTTTCTTCACTTATTTATGCCGTGCAGAAAACAATTAATAGTTCCCATCGAAGTTTCAATCCTACTATCACCTTTAATAATCTTTGGGGGAAACAACATAAGAAAGTCAACGGACTTGAATCAAAAGGACATTTAGAATGATGCTTAAATGACCCGAGCCATTCATATTGTGAGCTTGGAAGCATTTGCTTTGTCCCCTTACTAACCATTTTAAAAGTTCTGATTCACTATTAGTAAGTTCAACAGCTGCCAACCTCTTCTATGTATGTGCACAGCAAGACCCTTTATGCTTTGTGTCTATATAGGCTCATGTACTTAAGTGTTGCAGAGTTGATTAATCAGAACTGAGGGATGCCACAGTTATAATTCTAGCAAAACATTTCCCATTTGCATCCTCATCTTCCCTTGGCGTAAAGGGTAGAAAGTTATATATCCCCGTATCTGGTTAATGGGGCGCATTTGAAAACTCTCAAAGTTATCTGGATATATGTCTTCCGCCATTTTTTTTTATCACTAGATATAAGAAATTAACATTTATCCACATATCTCATAAATAGGGGCACGCACTCGACCATCAAAAGCTAGCAAGTTTGGTTCTCGTCATGTGATGCAAAAGATAGCCACAGGGAAGTATACGGCAACTATTTGCAGTTCACCAACATCGATAACTTCTCCAAGCTAATAATCCCTCTATAAAATTATCTATAGCCTACCAACATAAACCAGAGAAACAATGGTCTAACAGCATATTGTCCGACGCCCATTTGCATGAGGCAATAGAAAGCTAACCGTTACTTCATCAGTAACAGGAGTTGATATGGGAAAAAGGGGTGGTGGCGGTGCTAAAGATAAGTACTAATAAGGCGATAAGTAATGAGAAGAGCAAGAAGGCGAATATCGGGAACAGAAGCACTAAACTCAATCGCAACACCATTTTCATTATTATTATTATTATTGTTATTATTATCTGCTCCACCTTCATCTTCTTCGCCATCATCATCTTCTTCTTCAGGGATTTTTGTTTATATTCCTATTTCTACTTCTTCTTCTTCTTCTTCTTCTTCTTCTTGACAGTTCATAGCTACTACTACTCTTGACAGTTCCAAGAGTGCGTGTCGTTCTTGAATAAAGACCCGGCCGCAGGAACCATTTTTGTCCGGTAAAAGGGCATTTGCAAAACTCTCACGCCCCTCGAACCATATAGCACAAGATTTGTAAAAAGCAACATAATTCAGCCGATCGATTGGTGTCACCCCAGTTTCACTCATCACTAGTCTTCACTTTCTTCTTCTTCTTCTTCTTCGTTTTCCCATCCTATCTTGTTTGTTTCCTATCCGCACAAGAATAATTGTGAACGTTTTGCTCGAGAGGCCAAATTAGCTTAGCCACGTAACAATGGCATCTTCAACGGTAGCAGCTACTCAGCAGGAATTCATTGCTCCTCATGCACTCTTGGAAGTCCCTAACCACTACGACTTTGTCTTCAGCATCTCTACGCAATTGGGCAGTAACGCTGTTGTCAGTCATGGTTGCCTCTTTTAACTTGAGTTTCGTCTCGTTAAATAAGGGTGCGTTTTAATGTAATATAAGAATTGGTTTATGTAATTTTATTTATTAATTTTTGTTTTTGTCGTTGGAACTTGCTTAAGGAAGTAGTTCTAATTAAAGAGGCTGAGAAACCAGATGAAGAACCCATTCACATCACACCAAAGGATTTTAGGATTCGAGCAATGACCTTAGAGTATGGAGGAGGCATATTCAAAGTATCGAGGGATACCGTCATTTTCTCTAATTATTAGCATCAAAGGCTCCACAAGTAATCTATTAATTCTAGAGGTCGATTCTGCCATTTAAGTGACATGCTTACTTTCACCTCCACATTCTTCTCTAATACAAAATAACATTGAGTTTTACAAGACTCGTTAAATTTTAAGTATTAGTCATGAAAAATGTCAACTTTATGAATATATATATATATTTTGGGGTTTTCTTATTGTAGTCGTGGTTAAAAGCATCAAAGTAAAACAAGTGTCACGTAAGAGTTATATTACGGACGGTAATGTCACAAACGGTTAACTATAATTTAATTTTTATATCAGATCAAAAGAGGAAAATCTTAAATCATATAAGTATAAGTATTATATATTTTAATCGATTACTTTTTAGGAAGAATGTAATGATCTCGTAATAAATAATATTAAAATCGACTTAACTTCAATTTTAGTGTCTCTCGCCAAACACTTCACACATAAAAAGTAGGTAGGGGAAGTCCCAATTTCCGACGAGAATGTTACGGACGGATTATATTATGAATGGTGGCGAATTATATTACAAACGGATTAGGTATGATCCGACTTATATATCGAATAGGAAAAGAGAGATCCTAAATTATATAAACGTAAATACTATATATTCTAACAGAACAGACTACTTTTTAAAGAGAAAGTAATGACCCCGTGAGACAACCCTCCTCCTCTCCACACCGATGTCAAAGGCTGCATTTTTTACAAGTAAAAAAAATGTATTAGTTTTATAACTTGTTATATGTGTTTATTATTGATCAATGACAATGTTATATTTGATTATTTGTGACTTATAGTAGAATACTGGTGGATAATTAGGTCTTATTGTAATCCTTATTCTAAGAGGTAAGATAAAAAAAGTATTTGTAATAACACCGTTGCCTAAGAGTGATTCTTCTGCTTTTCTCTTCTATGTTTAATATCTCAAAACAAACATTATTGACAAAATCAAATAAATATTTTTGCTTAAATTTCTCTTTAATGTTGTTTTTATTTTTTGTTTTATAGCTTTCTATGAGTCAATAGAATCTATTTAGATAGTTTGTAAACATTATCTATTTTGAGATCTTTTAATTTGTTTTCAATATTTGAACATGTTAAAAGAAAAATGTTGTGCCCTATAGTTTGGGCTTTATCTCCTTGCTTCTAAATAAATAATTGCAATTTCCATTTTATTTAAGATAATTTCTAAAAATTTTTTAATTTGAACTTTAATAAATATACTCACTAAATGTCTATTAAAACTTTTTATTCTTAAAGTAAACTTCGATCACGGTTGATCTTAATTTTTATATATTTATATTTGACATGAAATTCAAACTTATTATAAAATATTTGAAGTAAAATATTTAGTTTTAGATTTATATTTTGTTGTCTCTTTTGCTATTTATTTCGCTTAATAAAATTTTTGATGGGATATAAGATATTTAGATATGAAGGAGAATTCTCACCTTTTTAAAGAACCATAAGTTATCTAATATAATTTTAACTAACTAGAAAATTTTTGAATGCTGATTGAATGATTATTATGACATTTTTTTGGTGAAATAACTCAAAAGCCAAATTATTCTTTTTTTTCTAATATGTCTTCTTTGGTCTCTTTATTTTACAATACCTCCTTTATGTATGGCAAAGTTCTTTGTTATATTGAACTTGACATAAGGAAGATGGTTAAATGATTAGTTATGCACTCAACAAATATATATTGCTACATAATAATTGACAATATTGTCGGCTAGGACTTTAAATGAGAACAAGGAGAGTATTTATGAGATTTTAAATGATTAAAAAGTGTTATTTAACATTAAATGTATTCTTTCAAGTTGTTTGGTTTTATGTTTTTTTTTTTAATTTTTTCATTCTTTGCTTAACAAAGAGAGTGACCTTATTGTAACGTATAATCAGAATAATCAAGCACACTTACGAGCAAGCTACCATGACATATAATTATTTCAACACCTTTTGGCTCTTGAAAATTTATATTTAGAATGTTTTTTTTTTCTTTGGTTCAACAGGAGATCAGTTCATAAACATACTTATAGGCTCCACTCAAATCTCTAATTCCATCTGAATCTTGTGGAAACTTTGAAGCATGATTCACCAAAATAAAGAAAGTTTTCAGCAAGTACAATATTTGTTAGATATTGTAAATAGCAAATAACATCAACAACTACCTTAATTGTGCCTTTTAGGGTGATGTTGTTCTACTAAATGTTGTTGTCAATAAAAAATAAAGGGACTTCCTATCTATAAGTGTAAATATTTAAACTTAGAAAACTGAATTTGTTGCATTTTTTTCATCAATTCTATTAGAAGTGAATGTGGATTGATACTTTCTACACCATCAACTCTCACCTTTATGCAAGACCATACAAGTCTTTATGATCAATATCGAAGTCTTAAAATAAAACCTTTTATTTTTAAGGTTTAATTGCCAAGGGGCATAATATTTGTTTTTAAGAGCATTGCCTATAAATCAATGGCAACACTGACTAGGAGATGACATTTTCTATGCTTATTAGGAAACTAAACTCAAAGAATTCATTGTACATTTAAAGGTCATCAAATGCAAATATAATGAATTGATCGTGTGGTTGAAATTGATGTAGGGAGATTGATAATTTTGCACTGTATGTTGGCCTCCTAAAATGTTTTTAGAGTTTAAACTTAACATATGAAGACATTTAAAAAAATTATGTTAATATTGGTATTCAAAATTTACAAATATTATATTAGTAAGAATTGGTAGCGATAAATTGATAACCATGTTATGTTGGTAAGGTAGAAATGAGTAAATCATTTACAATATAATGAATATGTAGCATGGGATCTTACTTTTGCAATATAAATAATAATAAATAATAAAATCTCCACTATTTTAAATTTAAGAATTAGAATTGAAAATTTATTTTAACTATCTTACAACCACATTTTAGAATCTAGTTCTACATGCCATGACCATATTTTTCAAAAAGAATGGTCAAGGTTGATTAATAAAAAACTAACTCCTTGTGTTGTATAATTGATAGCCAAGATTGAAATTTAGAACTATTAATCTATAGTATATTGTATTTTTAATTTGAATAAAAAACTTATAACATAAGTGATCACTTAATTGAAATCAATTGTTAACCAAATTTTAGCAACATATTACTCATTTTTAAAATTAAATAAAACATGTCATATTTGATAAAAATTAATCAATTTGTGTGGTTGTAAAAATGAATACTAATGTTATTTAATATTTTTTTCTATGAGCAGTAGCAAATAATTTGTATCATTACTAAAAAAAACAATATTTTTGAAAATTCATCAAAATTCAAAAAATAAAAAATAAAAAACATATGATTGGAATAGTTGCATCAATAAACCCTAATGTTATACAAATATTGAGACTTTTTATATAATTTTTATAAATTAAGTAATTAATTATTAAAAATTCAAAAAAGAGTAAATTAGGCAACTTTGTATAAAAAATATTTGATTTAAATAATGGTTCAAGTGAGCTTTAATATTATTAAAATTAGAGACTTTTTACATAATTTTTGTAAATTAAGTTACAAATTATTAAAAATTCAAGAAAGTTAAAATAAATTAAATTTGAATAAAAAAAGATTTCAATTTGAATAACTATTTAAGTTAATCCTAATACTCTTTAAATTTAGAGATTTTTTTACATAATTTATACAAATTAAGTAAAAATTTACTAAACATAATAATATATTAAATTTAAATAAAAAATATTTAATTTAAGTAATTATTTGTATAAGATACAATGTTATTCAAATTTAAAGACTTTTTAAATAAATTTTGTGAGTTAAATAATAAGTTATTGAAAATTAAAAAAGAAAAGCAAATTATGCTATATTTAATTAAAATTATATCTAATTTGAGTAATTATTTAAGCAAAATGAAATCTTATTTAAATTTAAAATCTTTTTATATAATTTCTACGAGTTAAGTGATAGGTTACTAAAAATTTAAGAAACAATAAAATAGACCAAATTAGAGTGAAAAAAATACATAATTTAGGTAACATATTTGTATAGATTAAATATATTATGATTTATATACTATTTTTATATATTAATTTTAATAAAAATCTACAATTTTTTATATACATAAAATTTTTACAATATATATATATATATCAAATAAATAAAATTATATTAATATAAAATAATTAAATATACATAATAAATTAAAAAGAAATAATGACGTATGGATGCATTTTCCCAGCAGTTATATTGATCGACTCAAATACGGTTTTACTCTTTTTGATCACCATGGATTTTGGGTTTTGGATTCTGCAAATGTTTTCAATCATTGTGCCCTGCATCCAGCATCAATTATGATGACAATTAAACATAAATCATGCCTAGATATCAATGACAGAAAAAATTGAGCAAGCTTCAGTTTATTAACTCTAATTTTGAAGCTATGCAAACAAAAATTTCGTTCAGCAACCGGAAACTTGTACATTGGTGTCTCTATTCTATTGGCAATTTTTGGCGCCGAAAGCGATGAAATTTACACTAATGTCATCGGAGAGAGACCACTGCCCAGTCAAAGGGTTGTAAGAAAATCCTGCCATTTCTTTAACCTGGATAAACCCAATCCAAAAGCAAAACACATTATTAACAAATACCCAGTAACAAAAGTGTGCCTACGGGAAGTGACAAGCATCAGTCTTACATTGACAGAAGCACGTTTCAGGATCAGGGCTAGTTCTTCCGGTGTAAGGAAAGTTGACCACTGATGTGTTCCTTTTGGAATCTGCTGATTAATTGTTATTAGACAGTCTTGCCTGATATCCTCATTGAAACCAAATCAATCCAAACACACCACCCAACGGAGAAAAAAAAAAGCAACCACCCAGCAAAGGGAAAGGGGCCAAAAGGTCATACGGCCAATCAACACAGGAAAAAAATTTAGGATTTTGCTCTTGGGAATTGATAAAACACTGAGAGAAACATGAACAAATTTTGAGCATCAGAAGAAAAAATTATCCACCGAGCAGCAAACCTAGAGATTGTAATGAAAGCACCGCCAGCAATAGTCAAAACATTTACAAGACAAGAGACAGCAAACAAGACATCATTTTGAAGCTAAATTGCAGGGCAAAGTGAAAAAGCCATACCCAATGAAGTATGTACTCTGCTGCAATAATAGCAGTAGTGTATGATCTCATAGAGCGGTTGATAGTTGAAACCATAATAGCTCCACCGGGATCAGTTAATCCTGCCAGCGACTTGCAGAATTCAGCGGGATCTGCTACATGCTCAATTACCTAGAATGAAGTTTATCAGTTCACAGATGAGCTGAATGCAAAGTGTAAGAGATTGAAATAGAAGGGCAAGGGACCATATTCAGCAGGACTCAAATTTTACACATTATAGATTTGCGGCATTTTAGGCCATTTTACTAATTATTGCAATCCTGAATATGCAGCTATACAGTTTAGGCCTGTGTAATAAAACCTCAACATCAAAAGATATTTGCGCAGTTCTGCATTTCTGTTGGCACCACCTTGACAGTTACAAGCCCAAAATCGACCTGGGTTAAACTAACACAGGAATTTCAATCACAAATTAAGCACCATTTTGATGCTTAAGAAATTCATAGAATATCAGGTCTTTTTCCTTTTTGAAAACCAACAGCATTGCATGATCCACTCCTGACACATTAGCATGCATACAGCACACAAAAATCCCGCACACCTTAACGAATTTGCCAACTCAGTCATCTGCTTCTGTTCCTACCATTGAAAGATAAACATTTTGCATGCCATGAATAGCATCTACAACTATAAAGTACCTGTAAACAAAGATAATATGGTGAAAACCTCTCAATCCCTATCAAGGGAGCAAGGCTATATTCATATTACTAGTGTATCACTCTAGATATGTACATATCCAATGTGGGACAACTATTTACATAGAAACACACACAACAAATCTCTTAACACTCTCCCTCAAGTTGGAGCAAAGATGTTAGTCATGCCCAACTTGTTACAAAGAACATTCATCCTAACTCCATTTAATGACTTTGTAAGAATGTCTGCAACATGTTCTCCTGTCTTAACATGAGTAGGTGCAATCAATACTTGTTAAAGCTTCTCTCCTAACAAAGTGACAATCAACCTCTATATGCTTAGTTCATTCATGGAACACTAGATTTGAGGCAACATGAATAGCAGCTTGATTGTCATACCATAATCTCATAATTGTACTTCTAATTCCAAGCTATTCAATATTATGCTTAACCCACATTAATTCACAAGTAGCTTGAGCTATAGCCCTATACTCTGATTCTGCACTAGACCTACACCCCACTAGTTGTTTCTTGCTTTTCCATGAGACAAGATTGCCTCCAACAAATACATAATAACCAGTAGTAGACATTCTAACATCAGGAGATCTAGCTCGATCCAAATCAGAAAACCCTTCAACTCTGTTGTGCCCATAATCACAATACCACAAACCTAAACCCACTGTGTTCTTCAAGTACTTGAGAATCCGTAGCACAGCATGCCAATGAGGAACTTGAGGGGATGGCATGAATCAACTCACTATACTCACGGCAAAGGCTATAAATATTCATCAGTATCTATCTAGATGCTCATACAGATCTCCATCATCTGATACAAGTTTTAGATTTGGATCCATAGGAGAATTCGTCAGCTTTGCTTCCAACAAACCTGTTTCAGTCAAAAATCCAACACATCTTTCCTTTGACTTAAAGGGATGTTTTGCTTAGATTGAGCTACCACCCAAAAAGTACTTCAATTTTCAGAGATCTTTGGTTTGGAAATGTTTACGAAGAAATTGTTTTAAAGACTATTCCTGCATAATTGCTTCTAGTTATCACAATATCACCCACATATACACCCAGTATACTACCTGCATAAGAGGTTCATGAGAATACGGAATGATCACATGACAGCAAGACCAAATTGAGTAACAACCTCACAGAACTTGCCAAACCAGGCCCTTGAAGACTATTTGAGGCCATAGAGAGTTATGTTCAACCTGTAAACTTTACTAGACTTCCCAAGCAACAAACCTTAGTGGTTGCTCCGTGTGTATCTCTTACTGTAAATCACCATATGAAAATGGATTTTTCACATCAAGTTTATATAGAGGCCAGTGACTAATGGCTGCAAGAGAGATAAATAATCTGACGAAAGCAAGTTTAGCAACCAAAAAACAGGTACAAGAACAATCAATACCATAAACTTGAGCATATCCCTTTGCCACTAATTGGGCTTCCAACCTAGCCAAAGACCAATCAGAATTTAATTTTACTATGAACACCCACTTGCACCCAATTGTGTGTTTTCCAGGAGATAATAGAACCAAATCCCATGTGTAATTGGCTTCAAGAGAATGTATTTCTTCTTCCATAGCTTCCCTCCAAATAGGATGACTAAGAGCCTCAACAACTGATTTAGGGGCAAAGCAAGTATCAAGAAAGCAAATAAAGGCATGAAGGGAGGGAGAAACATGGCTGTATTATACCAACTGGGTCATAGAATGCTGAGTACAACTCTGGTGTCCTTTATGAAAAGCAATAGGTAAATCGAAATCACTCAAAAGATCATCTTGTACAAAATCTTTAGACGAGAGGACTGTCTCAGTAGAGGGACTCACTTGCTCTTGATAATTAATGGGAAAAGCAATGTCCTGAGGTCCATGGGTATACATTTGGTGAATGGGAGGTCAAATAGGTACAATATTTGTAGAGACAATAGGTTCTGTAGAAGTAACAGAATATAGATGATAAATAAGAAAGTCATCAGTACTAGATGAACTCCAAGACTCAGAGGACACAGGATAAAAGGTAGAAGACTCAAAAAAGGTGACATCAGCTGACACTATGACAATTAAGCTCAAGAGTAAAACATTGGTATCTTTTTTGAGTTTTAGAATAGCCTACAAAGACACATTTCACAGACTTGAAACAAGTTTACCCTGATCAAGACGAGTATCTCTGACAAAGCAAGTGCAGCCAAAAACATGTGGAGCCAAGGGAAACATTGGTTGGCTTGGAAGAATAACTCAATAAGGAATTTTCACTTGAAGGATAGAAGAGGGTAATTGATTAATTAAATGACAAGCAGTTAATACTGGATCCCCACAGAAATATTTTGGCATATGAGTGTGAAACATCATTTTGAGGAGATGACAATTCATCTGCTCAGTGACCCCATTCTAGAGTGTCTGTACATAAAGATCGGTGAATAATGCCATGTAAAGTCATAAAACTTTGACAATGAGATGAAAAATATTTTGGAGCATTGTCATTGTAGAAGATTTTAATAGAAGTTTGAAACTGATTTGAAATTTCAACACAGAATGCAGAAAAAATAGAGAGAATTTTCGATCTAGACTTCATTAAATAAAACCATGTGACACGACAGTAATCATCCACAAAGGTGACAAAATATCAATACCCAAGTTTTGACACAGTTGGACATGGACCCCAAGAATTCAAATGGATCAACTCAAAAGGAGCATAAACTTGTTTATTGACTCTAAGACTATAAGTAGTACAATGATGTTTAGCATACTGACAAGACTCATGGTCTAAGTTTGACAAGGAACCTAAATCATGAAACAATTTCTCCATAATAGAAGCAGAGTGATGACCTAGTTGATAATGGATATATAAAGGAGGTTGAGGCCCCAAAATATGCAATAGGCTCATCATCAAATGAATAGAGTCTCCCAAATTCTCAACCTCTACCAATAATCTTCTTCACCGTAAGATTTTAGAATTCCAAATGATTTGGGAAAAAGGAAACACATCAATTAAGCTCTTAGTTAAGTTTGTTCACTGAAATAAAATTAAAGGAAAAATCTGACAGATATAACACAGAAAATAAAGACAGTGAATTTAAGGGTTTTGCACCACCAAAACCTTTGACAACTGCTGAGGAATAATTAGCAAGGGTGACACTCAGCAAATTAGTGGAAAAAAAAAAAAACAATATTACATAAGAAATCTGTCATGTGGTTGGATGCACCCAAGTCAATGATCCATTTCCTATTCAATGAGGTGACGCAAGTTGTGGGATTAGATCTTTTAATCAAATTAGTAGGCAAAGAGGGATGTTTTCTAGAACTCTAGAATTTAGCAAATTGCTCATATTCCTCTGCAGATAAGGTGACTGTCACCATTTGTTCTCCATCCATGACTGTAGCTGATTGTGGCTGCAGCAGAATCACTACAACAGTGGCTGGAAATGCTGTAATGGCCAGAATTACTCTAGCAATGGTCGAAATTAATGTAGCAGCAGATGTATTGTAGTGCTGCAGTTACTGTAGCATCAGCAGTACTGCTGCACAGTAATTACCATAGCACCAAAGCTAGAGTGGCGGCAAATAGCAATGGCTAGGGTTTCTCTCATGGAAAACTCACTCTCTTTTCCTAAAAATGAAACTCTGATACCATGTAAACAATGATAATATGATGAAAACCTCTCAATCCCTATTAAGAGAGTAAAGCTTTATTTATATTATTAGTGTATCACTCTAGATATATACATATCCAATATGAAACAGTTATTTAAATGGAAAAACATGCAACCAATCTCTTAACAGTACCCAACTATTTGTTTTTTGAGAGAAAAAAAAAAAAAAAACCCAAACCACAAAGTCAGTTGTCTCAACTCTCAAGAACATATTTCATGTATATAATTCATTCGTAACCTACAACATAAGTAATGCCTTACATATTAAAATGAAAGGAAACACCACTCTCTCTTGCATTTTTCTAAAAAACATCATAGCGCAAATATAGTGCATTCCAATGCACAAAATTCCCACATTACAAGGTCTGAAAAAGAGTCAACCTTACCCTTTGTTTCATGAAGAAGTTTTTGTGACTCAAACTTCTGACCTTCAAGTCACAATAAAATAACATTACCAAATAAGATTGCAAGCTTTACACATTTTGTCCAGTTGAGTTGCAAAATTTCAATTAGGTCAAAATAAGAATGTGAATTTTGAACCATTATCAAATAAGCCATCACAGCAGTTGACTTACTGCTAACGAAAGTTATTTTTTGACAAACTATCCATTCTTTCTTTTCCCACTCTTCTGAGTCTTCTCCAGCCCTCCACCTCTCCATCTCTTGATCTCTATGTGTTTATCTCCAACCCAAAATCTCTAATCTCTTAAATCATAAAACCAACAGTAAAACACCAGTGACTATTCTACGAAGGGGGCATTTGCTTGAATAAGGAAACTTCTGAGATTGTGAGGCCTCTTATTGCATCTGCCAAAACATCAGCTGAAGCCTAGGAAAACTATAACATTTCTATGCCAACAAATCATGCTCTCATGTGATGACAATCAAGGAATTCCTTACTTTGACAAAATGGGAAACTAAATCCATCGGAGAATATTTACAAGTCATGAAAGACATAGCTGATAAGTTGGCCTCCATTATTCACTCTTAACAATCTGGTAACAGATTACAAGGAAATTGGGGCTACAATACGGGTGGAGTGTCCTCTATATCTTTTGAAGAGCTCCCTGACAAATTATCAGAATATTAGTAGTATTGGAAAAATACTATTCACAGCAATGATTAGCAATTGCCATAGCAATTTAAGAAATTCGAGATTTTGGGTTGGACAAATATGTAGAGAGATTGATAGATGGAGAGATGGAGAGAATGGCCTAGGGTTGGAGAAGAGTGGGAAAAGAAAGGATGGGTAGTTGGCAAAAATAACCCTAGTTAATAGTATGTCTACCACTGTGTTGGTTATTTTTTTGCACTTTAGCAATCGCATAGTATGTGACGTGACACGTAATAGTAGAATATAAAGGAACAACATCTTTTGATAACAGTTGGAAGCCTCACAATCTAAATTGATCTAATTGAAAGTTGGCAACCCAATTTGACATGTATAAAGTTCGCAACCTAAATTTGTACTTAATCCTTATCGTCACACTAAGGCTTGCCTTTCGTCACCCCAACTTAAATAACCTTATAAAAACTTTCCACACATAAATCAGAAGTGCAAAGCTTCAAATATCAATCTAGGAAAAATCCCTAATTCATGATATGGTCAAGGTAACAAATCAACATGGCTCCTACTAGAACCAATAATTATGCACCCCGCTAAAAAGTCCCATAAAACACTAGAAAAAATAATAGACCAGGAAACTTCAAACTAAGCGAATGACTTGATAATCCTTTGCCTTTCTTTTTTGGTGGCATTCTATTAACTTTCTGTTCCATTTTCCATCACATGCACAATATGGTCAAAATGGTAGTATTAACCTGTAGACTTCTTTCTGAAAACACTCACACATTTAAGAACCACAAAACGTATATGTAACTGGCAATAAAGAAATGTATCAAAAAATCTCACATCCAGTATTTAAAATACACGTGCATGCTACAGCTTCTTTTTTTTTTTTTTTTTTTGATAAGTACATAATACTCGACATCTTACAAACATTTCTGTTAAGGGATAAGGTAGAGTGTAGGTCCAAAATCAAAAATAAATTCAACATCCAGCTAATAAAAAAAAGGGAGGGGGTGTCGAGAGTGGGGAGAGAGAGAGAGAGAGAGAGAATACCTCTAAAGCTATCACAGCATCAAACTTCCTCTGCTCTTGAACCAACCTTTCTGCCATTAAGTTGTAGTTTCAGAGGGTAAGGGTCTACATCAAACTCACATTGCAGTAGATGTCAAACTTGTGAAACTAGATATATCTGATAAAGACTTGTGTTGATGATTGACTCTGCTGTATCTACTAAATCAAAACTCATACACCACATGGATACATACTCCAAACACCATCAAAAGTGGACTCTATTGTGAGTTGAGTATACTCTACAAAATATACATGAAACCTGGACCTAACTCAAATTCCATAATTCTTTGACCTAGCTTTTTCTTGATCCCTTTGCTCTTTGCATTAACAATAGAACCAAGAGGCTGGCTCAAGAGCTGAAAAGCTTGATTAGCAATCCCAATCTGCCTCCCCTTAAAAGATTAATACCCCTATGCCGCCCATTCAGGTGACATGTCACAAGCAACCTTTGTTAGAAGTGTTCATCTTTTCATTTAAAATAAAACCAGTATGCCAGCTATAAAACTTTTGATTAGAAAATCTTTTATAATTTTTTTTTCAATAAGTGAAAAAAAAAGCTTTTGTAAATTACAAGTATATCCCAATGTGGTACACACACACACATCCTCTGTCTTGTGAATTCTCAACACATCTTTACTCTCTAGCTACAAAATTGCATGTGCATACCCGATTAGGGCTGGTAAATCGGTAAATACATTTTCTTAGGAGGAACCTAAGGCACCCATATGCCAATGTAATAAGCTCTGTAGTTGTAAACCTACATAAAGAACATATTGGAATTATCTCTGCCACATTTACATGAACATTGACTATAAATTACTTCATGAATACAACTCTACTTTAATGTCTTGATGCCTTTTTCTACTGGGCCCTATAACAAAAGTGTTATTACAAAGTGTCACAACCATTACACAACTATCTCAAACTTATCACTCCACTGCAAATTGCATGTAGAGAAGCATATGGATCATAATTATAACACCAAAAAGGCCTAGATGTGCTCACGAGCATGTACAAAAACACAAAAATAATAGCTTTATTGTGAAGGCATATCAGTGCGTGCAAAGTAATGCATAAAGATGGAACAATAATTACACAATATAAAGATGTTCCAAGAATATAACTTTTAGTAAATATTGCAGCTATGATTAGTGTAAATAAACTACATAATGAAAGAAGATTGTAAACTAATTAGTTCCACCATTCACAAGAGGATTCACCTTCATTTTCAAAAACAGAATTGATTTTACATATAAAGGAATACTAATTTGAAACCAATAATGGGAATCAGATGACTAGACATGTTAAACAACACTAGAGACAAATAGAGTTGGAGCATACCAGCTGTTGTGCAGCAGTATTCATTGCTTGAAGTCACTGGGTCTAAATCCTGTGCAGATAGATAAAGGTCATACAATCAGCCAAAATAAAAATATAGTGCAAGCCATTAAAAATAAAAGTAACTTTCTCGGCATTAGGAGTTCTACTTTGCAACAAGATGAATCTTAAGTGAAGATAAACTTGGAATCCAAGATTAACTTCAGACTATCAATAAATTGTGATAAGGGCAGTGACCAAGAAAAAGAAATATCTCAATAAAAGCCTTTTGCATGTATTTCTTCCACTTTTTCTAATCATTTTAATTTAATAGTGAGTGTCAAGAAACCATTCCATCACAAAGCTTAAGCTATTAGGTGAGGCCCATGAATGGATTACATAAAAATCCAACACACATCCTCACGATTAGGCTCTAGAAGTTCATAATTAATTCACAATTAAATGTGAGGGGAGCGGGATTCGAGCTAATGACCTCCTAATTATGAAGGTGTTCATATCATATTAAGAAATCATTCCACCAAAAAGTTTAAACTATCAAATGAAACTCATAAATAGATCACATATTAAACTCAAACAGTGAGAAAATAATAGCTCTCTCTCAACTATCTTGGTAACTCCAAATGCATAATCCATTTGCTAGTTAGCTGAGCCCAAATTCAACTTAAGATCCTTAATCCTAGCTGCGACATCAGCATGTTCAAGAATCTATGCTGATATGTAAATGGCATATGTTTTCATCCATTAAAGAAACAGTATAAAGAATAGGGGGAGAGAGAGAGAGAGAGATGACCATCAAATAACTTGAATCAATCACAGGATAAAGCAAGAATAAATTCAAGGAAGTATGTGCAACAAACTTCAAGAAAATTTAGTACACAGTCTCTGGATTGACCACAAATGAGGGGCACATGATTAACACAGTGATATTCAGTAAGAAGGAGATGGCAAATGAAAGTTAGGGTACAAGTATGAAATCCATAAACAGGGCAACATTGTTAACATTAGATTCATAAATGACACAGCAATGAGTTTTAAATCCGTAATTCATATAAATAGATTCCTAATAGTTATGTATATTCTTATTCATATTGATGATTATGTATATTCCTAGGCATATAATGTCCCTTGATAACCTCCATCAAAGTTAAAAACTGTAGTGTACAATGTATCATATATCTGGTCCTCTCAGGAATGATCAACTATATCCATCATAAGTATTGCACAGAGAGTCAGATACAAGCAATAATCTAAAGTCAAATACACAGTAAATGAAGCTAAAATCAGAAACCATTTATCTGCTTGCCAGACACACAAGGATAGCAGTCAGCTCTCTTAGCAGAATCCTCTTCCAGCCACCATCAATATTGCTGTTTGACAGAAATTCTTTAACTCACAGTACTTTCCTAACAACTAAAGTGACTTTCAACACATGTTTAACCACAAATAGATGCATTCTTCAAAGAGAAATATTATTTTACAACGTGAGCTTCTGTCTTGAACAGGCAGTGAATTGCTACCTAGGGGCGGATATTACCCTTCATATTACATCCTGTCCTCCCTTTGAAATGTGCCAATTTTGTAAAGAATAGACAAGGAACAATATGAGCTCCCAGCACATACTTAAAAATGGGCTTCTTGGTTTATCTCCCTAGTTTATGCTGTTCTTAAAACCAGACCAGTAAAAGGATAAAAATGAGAAGAACAAGGTGAGGTTTGTTGTAGCAATATGGTTGTTCCAATGTGGTCAGGAAGTCATTCATGTCATGTAAACATCATTTCCACATAAATAGGGAAAATGCATCACACACATTCTCCCCTCCAGACCCTACACCATTTGATTCTCATGCACTAGACACCCTTTGTGAAGAGAATTTATAGAAAAGGAATTCCAGATATGAATCCTCTTTGTATTTATTTGACTTTGATTTGAAGAAAAGAAGACAGAAAAAGAAACATTTCAATCCAAATCCTAAAGCATAGTTGATCTGGTTCCAAAGTTTGTGCCAGATTCATCAGATATTAGGAGAATATTTAAAACCCATGGCTTTAACAGAGCTTTGTCGAGTTTGGGATGCAAAAGAAATCAATTTTTCATGAGGCGGGAACAAGGAAGAGCTATCCATCAACATCAGGTATATTATCTTAGGACTTAATAATATCTATTATATCTATGTCCTACCATAGACACCTAACCAGTCAATACCAAGCTATAGTCAGCTAAAAGAGGAGTTTTTTTTTTTTTTTTTTTTCTGCCAAGTGTATGAAATTTTATTGCTTTAAGTAAAATGAAGTAAATTGCAAATTACAAGCAAAAGGAGAAGAGATGTCATCTTCTACAGAAATTATACTGACAAATTCCAACACAAACAACCATGTAAAAAGAGTGTCCCACTGCATAAGGCTCCTATACTATGGGGTCTGGGGAAGGGTAACATGCACCCAACCTAACCCATATTTTCAAAAAGAGGTTGTTTCCATGATTTGAACCTATAACAGGTTATAATAGAGTAACTTCCTGTTACAATATGACTTGCCCTTCAACACAAACACCCATATACAGATATAAAAAGTGTTTTGATGAAATATTATGAACATACAGCATGAAGACGTGCAATCTTGATGTTTTTCTCCACAGCATCAACTCCTGTGACAGCAGCTCCCATTCGAGCTAAAGGCTGAAGGACAAAGACAGAAAAGAGAAACCATCTCTAATAACACAGCAATACATAGTGAAAACCCATGCCAATCTAGATTTACTCAAATTACAGACTATATGCAGAGCCTGTCCAAACACAAATCCCAAATTCAAACACATAGCCCAGATTCTAATATATATCATTGCAACTTTTGTCTCTTCTCAAAAGGGAGAAAAAAAACAAGAAAAAAAAAGAGAAAGAAAAAGATAGTGGCCCTAAGGATGATATTGGTCATTTTTACAGGTCCATCTATGTCTAATAAAATGGCTATTTTCCTCTCTTTACACAAGGAACAATTTTAGTTTATTTTATTCCTCTTATTATTTGTGTGTTTTGCTTTGTCCTGAAAATTGTCCAAATACTCTCATGAATCTTGAACACAGTTGATTTTCATAAGAATATGAGTTGTTTTATGAGACAAAAACACAAAAATTTTGTTCCAATCTTATTTACACACTTACAGTTGATCTCCCCACTCATTTCTCTTAATCTGGCCTGATAGAATTACTATGATAATCTATCCTATTCATCTAGTAGCAGCTATTAAACAATATATACTAAGCCCATCACTAGTTCATGCATTTCACATTTAACCAAATGCCATCAAAATGCTAATAAGATTCATGGAAGTGTTTTTGCTTTGGAACTTGGACTTGAAGGTATGATCTATGTTGATTGTAAGATGATGAAAAATCTGTCAGTCTGTTAAGAAGCAAGAGAAGCGAATAAGAATCATAGATTTGTAATCTGATATTAATTCTCAAAAGCAAAATATATGCATTGTAATTTTAGAAATGTTAGGAAAGCAGTAGGAGAAGCTATTAAACTAGATGGTGCAGAAGACCTTCGATTTGACCAACCTTATTATTTAGGCTCTATTATTCAGAAGAATGGAAATATAAAGGAAGACATTCTTCATAGGACGAAAGCTGGATGGCTAAAATGTAAATGTGCCATTGGAGTTTTGTGTGACCACCAAATTCCCATTAAGATGAAAGGTAAATTCCATCAAACAACATGTTCAAAAAAATGAGTCTATCAAAGATGATAATGCCTAGTTAAATTTGTGGTCACTCTAGGAAGGACTGAAAAAGAAATAAGAATATTCATAGTAAAGTAGGTGTACCGAGTGAACATAAATTGAAGGAGAGACATTTGCATTGCTTTAGACATGCATGCTCCAATAAGGAAGGGTGACCAAATCCAAGTAGATGGCGAGAGGAGGGGAGAGGACGGCCTAGATTAGCTTGTGAAACTTTGGTTAGGAAGGATTAAAAAAATTAGATTTAACACCAAACTTAACTCATAATAAAATAGAATGTTAAAAAATATTATGTAAGTGACCCCAAATAAATTTGGAATTAAAGTTTGTTATTGCTATTAAGTTTTTTTTTTTAGCAACATAACTTCAACGCCTTATGATTTGAAAATTTGTCACTTTTAAAGCTTGAAGGCTTGGCACAACTGTGAGTGACCAGGGTATTCCTAGGGCCAATTGCTTAATGTGAAACTGCTAATGCCAACATTAGACCACTGTCAATTTGATGGTATTTATTATTCACTTTGTTTGCAGTGATTTTTATTCTTTGGCTTGTATTCTTCTAGACCTTAGGCCTCGAATGTGTAGTATGCCATATCCCTATGTAATCTATTTCAGGAAGAAGATGGCAATGTGCACAGGGGAAATGACTGTATATCATACAAGTAGAACCAGAAATTAGGCACAAATTTGTTTCAATTAATTGAGAATGTGTTGAATACTATAATAGTGGAAGTATCTGTAATGAATGCTAGTCAAATTTGATATGGTCTTTTTCATATATGATTAAATTAGGATAAGAAAATGATGGCATTTTAGGATTTGAGTTTTTGAAATATTTTAAAGAAATTGTAATAATGAATTATTTAGTTATAATTTAGTAGAAAAGGAGATGAGTTAGGGACCATAGTTTAAGAAAATGCATTCAGAATACTTGGTCCTGTCTCGGAAAAGGGTGCTCTAGGGACCACCATTTTTAGGTGGTTCCATCATGTAAACCAACTATTATAAGGTGCTTATGGCCAACACTTAAATAAAAATGTGTGCTAAACTTAAAATCTCGAGCTCATCCTCCTTGTATAATTATGTTAGTAATGATTATTTAGTCTTAAAAATAACTGGGTAGATATATGAATAAATCAAACCAGATGTTTATTAGGCATGATGCCATTTTCATCTCATTTTTTCACTGAAATATGGATGAGAAAGCAATGTAACTTGAAGTGCAGGTAAGAAACTATGTGGGTTACAATTTGAGAAAACAACATGCTAGTGCCACCAATCTAAATCAGAAAAGTAGCAAAACATAGTGCAAAATTAAAAGTGGCAAAAACTTACTGTACAATTAAAACCTAAGTTGATGGCTCATAGGCACATGGTAACAATAAAATCAGGCCACTAATTGAAAACTACGTAAGTAATCTACTGGAATGCAGAAGTCCTTCAAGGACTTTTTAGAATTATTCATCAAGTTGCATGGTGTTGAATAATTCTCCTTACCAGCTCTAGCAGATGGGATTGTTCTAAAATATCATTTCATCAATCACATACACTAGCAACAGAAAACTCTCATACAAGAAGCTAGGAACAGAAGAAACTGGCCTACAGAACATCTTCAGGGAATCAGAATTAGGAAGCATGAGAAATTGTGGTACCTCAGAAAGAATTCCGCCGCCACACCCGACGTCAAGTATGTTTAGTCCTTCCAAAGGCCTAGGCCACAGTGGATCCTTCCTAGGAAAACAGGTAAATATTTCAATAAGAGCTAAAAACGAAAAAACAAAAATCTCTAACTAGTTTGTGCAGACATTAACTTATCATATTTTGCGTCAAACACGAATAAAATTGAAGAAATGAAATCAGATACAATGCATTTGGTTCTTTGTGCATACCATGCAAACGTACACATTCTCAATCAAATTGTGCTGTGAAAATTACCACCACGCAGAATACATTCTTTTTTCCTCTTCTACGTGCAAAACAAAGAAAAACAACAAAGAAAATAGAAATTACACCTGAAATGTCGACAGAGAGTAGAACGGATAAAAGCAAGTCTGGTAGGATTGATGGCGTGCAGTGCTTTAAACGGTCCTTCACTCTCCCACCTGCACTTTTTTTTTTTTTTTTTACAAAGATTTGATTTCATTATCGAAAAAGTCCTAAAAAGCATCCACACCAGCGAGTGAGCGACGACTAACCAGGTATCAGCAATAGCGGAGAATTTAGAAAGCTCAGCGTCCTTCAAAGAAGACGGCGTCTTGGGTTTGCCTTGAGTTTGGGTTTGGGTACTGGTGCGGCCGATATTATCATTGGAAACGGTTGAAATCGGTTGGAGCCGAAACAGATGGCGACGGCTTGTGAGACCGTGACTCCGAGCAACGGTGGTGGCGCTGAGGACTCGGTCATTATGTTTAGCTAACGATTGAGAAACGTAACCCCGCATCCAAAAAAGAAACTTTGAGCCCATGGCAATTGGCTGTACTTTTTCTTTCTTTTTTTTTTCAGTCTTGTGTTGAGGAAATTCAAAGTGAAAGAGAGTTCATACCTTTGAAACAGCCGGTTGGGTGATTAGGGATTTTGACTTCAAATTGCTAAGAAAGTATCATAACCCCTAACAAAGCCCAATATTATTCTAATAAAGCCCATTGGCCCAACCTTACTGTAATAAGTTGCTGACATTACTCCTCCCATGAATCGATCCTTGTCTTCATGGATTGACTTGAGCAATTGTGGCCTGAGAAGTGTGGACCTAGTTCTCAGCAAGAGTGGTTGATCGATGGTTTAAACAGCAAAGAAAGATCTCATAACTGTTGTCGTTGCAACGTTATGGAAGCAAGCAAGATGATCAAATTGGCTAGAGTGACCAGTAACGTGCAAGCCTGGCCAAAGCTGGCTTCAATCTTCAGCGCCATGTCCAGACCAGCTACAGGTTATGCCAAAGCTCCAAGCTCAACACTTGCTTCTTGTGCTTCTTGCAAACGTTGTCGATGACATACAAACTGATGGATCAGTTGCAGCTTCAATGGCAAATATTATTGATCTTGAGACAGATATAAAAATCCCTTTTGGTACTTTAGGAGCAAGAAGGACCTGTTTGTATCCCTGAAGTACTGCACAATGTCGATCAGTCTCCGTATGTACCAATGTGAAAGCAAAATAAAATATTTGCTTCCTTTGGCTGCTAAATTCCCCACAAAGTGAGAATTTGAAATTCTTTGTTCATCACTTTTCCTAAGAATCTTTCTCGGATCAACACATTAGATTGAGTTCTTTTATAAACCTCAAAACCAAATTCTCTTCCTGCAATAAGAAAGGCCATCTCGACAGGTGAATCTGGTACATCTTCAAGAAAAATAATCATTGGGAAGTAATTATCATTCATTTCTTTGACAGAACCAACATCATTATCTGTCCATGCATCCACCACAAGAACATTTGCTCTTGCTTTCCTCATTGAAATTCTAGCTTTGAGATTATATTTCCCTCTGCTACAAAACAGCCTTGTCTTTAAGGCCAGTGGAATCTGGCCAAAAGAAAGAACCCAAGAAAAATATTGTTGCAGAAGCTAAATTGCAGCAACAAAATCAACTGCAATAGTCATGCCATTTGAATAGCTTAGCTCATGTCCACATAGCAATTCTCTTCAACACAAACTTTTCCATCGGTGCAATCTTCTCATCTAGATCTCCAAGAAGTCGTTCAAGTTGTTCCACTTCATGCCATAGAAACATTGCTTGTAGCTTTTCCTTGGACAATAACTGAACAGCAAAAGACAAGGAATCCCTGGTATATGCACAGTCTCGTATAAGAAGCCCTCCAAAGTAAATTCGTTTAAGCCCAAAGTGCAGACCATTCAAGTATAGATTCTGCCCAAGGTTATAAGAGTTTGTTTGCAACAGGGATAGCGAAATATTTGCAGGACTATAGTCTTCAAATTCCTTCTTTTCAATTATAGCCTTGACAAAACAAGAAGCAATGGTTGACATTGAAAGACCAAGTTGGTTGCAAACTAATCTGCCATAGATGTCACCAGCAAGGAAGTCAATGGTTCTGTTATCTCCCCTTTTACTCAGAGCACAACTCATCAAACTTTTGCACTTCGTTAACATGCCCAGTCCACAGTAGTTACCATCATACACATTTGTATATATATATATATATAATAATATAATGTATATAATATATTTTTTAATCTATTTTAATATATAATAAATTATAAGATTATTTTTTTTCAAAAAATTAACAAATTTATTATCAAATACAAGTGATAAAATAAAAAATTAGTACAAAAAAATTAAAAAATTGTATATTTTTAATATAAATTAATATATAAATAATTTGTCATTCTATTATTATCTTATTTGTTATTTTTATTTTATTTGAAATAATTGATTTAGAAAATTTTAAAAATAGTATAAGAAAAAGTATGAGAATTAAATTGTTATTTTTATTTTATTTGAATTTATATTTTATATAAAAGTAGTATAAGAGAAAGACATTAGAATTAGATTTTACAGCACCTAAATGAATACTAAAATTCCAAGCTCCTATTCATATGTTGTTTCTTTTTTTTTCTTCTGCTTCTACCAATTATTCTGTTTTCCTATAAATTTTTCATTCTCAGGTACTAAGACTCTAAATATTTAGTATCGAAGTTATTGATCCTTCCATTATGCTCTTTTTCTCCTTTTTCCTAAAACAGTTTAATTTTATGCTAATTCATTTTTTCGTCTGCCCTACTCCAAATATAACTATCATGGTTGAAAATACTTGTCTTCAAATCATCTCTTGTCCCTAAATTCTAAATTTCAAATTAAAAGCCAAGCTCAAATCCTACAGAAACAAAACCAGTGGTACTCAAATTAACAATAAATTGTACTAATTGAAGAATATGCCACACGATAACCCTTTCTTTCGACACTTTCCTTTTGTTTTCTTTGCTAATTCCATCAATTAAAGCCCTTATTTCCTTCTTTCTAATACATGTTTATCAATCATCTCCTGTTTTCCTCTCTCATATGGTCGTATTTTATGGACGTGTTTTACGTCGCTATTCTCTTAATTTTCTTTTTATTTTTTTTTATAGGCGAAAAAATATCTTGTAATGAAAATTCTACAAGCGACGTTGGGTGGAATCGTGGGTGACATGGTTCAAAGGAAAGCCAATTTCTTACAAGAAAAACAATTCAAACGTTGAAAAAAAAAAAGAAAAGAAAAAGAAAAGTAGGGAAACGAGAGTTATGGTTCAATTACTCGGAAATAAAAAATGAAAATAACTCCAGTTGAAAATAGAAAAGGCAAAACCCTAGCCGTCGTGCCCTTCTCACTTGCACTACTCTTTACGTTTATATTTCATCTTGTTTTTAATTTTCAACCACAATTAAAAATAATGTTTATCCCAATTACATTTTTAATCATTACATTAAAATTACAAGTTAAGCCCAAACTATGATAAAATGACCAAACACTCCCCCATGTGCTTGCTTTAACCCGAAGCTGCCGTGACCTCATTGTTACTACTCGCAGCTCCCTGGATCACAGCCACCTGGTGTTCCCTCCTGGTGCAATTATAAGTTCAGAAAAAAACTATTTAGTTGTGAGATAGGGAGCTGCAGGTAGCAACAAGCACGCGCCCTTAAAAAGCAGCCAATCAGAAAAAAAAAAAAAAAACAAGAAGTTTTTTATGTGAATTTTTTCAAGTAAAAGGGGTAAGATGAGAAACGTGTGTGTGTGTGTAGGGCAAAATAAAAAAAAGAATATATTGTATTATTTATAAATTTTCAAGTATTATATAAATTTATCAAAGTGTGGTACATAATACACTAACCGACAAACAATATAATAAAACAATTTTATAAAAATTAGAAGGTATCTTATAACATTATAAAAGTGTCACATATAATATATATAAGTCGTTAAATAAATCTACGAAAGTGTGTATTATCTTTCTAAGTTGTCATAAAATTTGATCTAATTAAATTATATATCCTCTTTGGTATAATATAATTATATGAAAATATTGTATATATCTTTTAAGGCGTTGAAAGTGTTATATATAATCTCTACGTTGTGGCATAGCTTTATTTGCAAGTATGGTATATAAAGCATACAAGTTAAAAAATATCTTATAATGAAAATTCTAAAAGCCATGTTGGATGGAATGATGGTTAATTCACTACAATATAAAATATCCATAGCAGTGGTTTAATAATAACATCAAAATTGTTAATAATCCTATTTAATGGAGTAGTTTAAATAGTTGTTTAAATAATTTGACAAAAGTTTGAAACAAATACTTTTAAGTTCACGTAGTAATTATTAATTGGCACCATATACATTCAAATGCAATGGTTTAAAAGTATTGGTTTTTGTGCATACCCTAGTTCCTAATCATATATAATGGTTTTTTTTTTTTTATGAATTATGCAATAGTTTTGTATATATCTTATGTTCACAGTGACTTTAAGGGTTATGCAATGGTTCTTTTTAATTCTAATTAAAAAATGGGACGTATGACTTGTTTAGCCAAATAAATAACTTTTATACATCTTTCATTTCTTTCTTAAACAAAAGCTAACTGTAACATAACAAGAAAGTATCTTTTTACTCTTTTGATTTTCCTCTTACTTCAAATAGTTTTTTTTACTCTCTTATTATTAGGGCTTCTATTGGTAGTTATTCTTCCTCTTCACTTTTTAAGGTTTGCACTTTTTGAATATACAGTGAAATATAAAATTATATCATCTCTTTTTTGATTTTTTTTCCATTTTTGAAGAATCTAATTATGGTTGTTATTATCATCCCATTACACTTCTTTTCTTCATTTAAACTTGGTTTAATTTTAAGCAAGTTCTTCTTGTGTTTTTCTTCAAATCCTTGATTTTATATTTATGTCTCTTCCTTTCTCTCTCCCCTTAAATCTTTCATTTAATTCAACTTTTTAAATTTGAGCCTACTTAGGCAAAACTTAGCATGGACTTGATTATACTTTTAGATTTATATAATAACCAGATAGAGCAAAATTAAGGAAAATTGTAGAAACAGGGTAGAATAAGGGAGGGAAAGCAAAAAAGAGGAAGGGAGAGAAGGAAAATGAGAAAGCAAAAGAAGATTAAAGAGAAAATTAAGTCTTGATATTCCAAAACAAATTGCATACATCATTAATGACTTTCCTTTTTATACCCATTTTAAGAACCCTTTTAATTGCCAATTTTTCTCATAATTACAATCAGAGTTATAACTAACACAACAATTGTAATATCTTCTCTCTATATGCTATCCTATTGTTGCAACACCTTATTTATTAGGTCCATGGGTCATAATTGGATTAGGTCCTAATGATAATCCTCTTTCAAGATCCTTTTCCTCAAAGATCAATAAAAGTTAAAGTCTAGAAATTAGAATTGGATGAATGGAAAGTCTTCCTATGTGGCCTCTTTTAGAGTCATGTTGGCCTAATGAATCAACATTTAGGTGGCAACCATATTCTTCCTTTACATAATTCGTCAGTCAAGGACTACAACTAGCTTTATCCTAAATTGACTATCTATTCTAACTAAGAGAAGTTGTTGGGAAACTAAGACACTTGGTTTCACAAACTTCTTAAGCAAAAAGATAAGGAAGATTGAATGGATTCCATTATCTTAAGGTAATTGTAATTTATAAGAAACAGTTCTTAGCCTTTTTCCAAGATCCTAAATGACCCATAATACTTCAATGCTAACTTCAAATTATCATGCCCAGTCACTGAAGTCTACTTATAGGGCTAGTGCTTAAGGAACACTCATTCTTTAACCTCAAAAGCTCTTATGGTTCTATTCTTATCGGTATAAAACTTTATTCTTTGCTTGGACTACTTCAATTGCTCCTTAAGCAATGTATTAACCACTTACATCTCCTCAAAGAACTTTACCAGTAAAGCCATCTTTATTCCAAGTGTTGGCAAAGAGGTTAGATGTGAGGGAGGATTCCTGTATGATGCGTCAAAGGGTTGTCATGTTAATGGTTGAGTGGAATGTGGTGTTGTACCACCATTCAACCAATGATAACCATCAAAGTTAGTGATAAGGCCTTAGAAAACATATGTATCGAAGGTAATTCTCCACACTTCAATTCAATAGTTCAGTTTATCTATGATTTGTAGGTGGTATATGATGCTAAGGTGCAATTTAGTTCCTTCTAATTTAAACATTTCCTACCAAAATTAGCTTGTAAAGATGTTGTGGTCTATCATGATTGATTAGGAAATGCTCTGGAGTTTGAAGATTTGATCGAAGAATAGCTTAATTATTTTGACCACCATAAATAGGTGCTTCAGGTAGAGGAAATGGGTTAACTTAGTGAATTGTTCAATAATTACTAATATGACATCTTGTCCTTCAAAGATAGGCAATTCCTCTATAAAGTTTATATTAATTTGATGTCATGTCTGTTTTGGCATTAGTAGGGTTTGCAACAGGCTTAGATAGGTATATTTTCCTCCTTCCAATGTTGGCAAATCTTACACATTATACCCATTACTTTATTAACCATTTCATACTAAGTGAATATAAATGATACTTGAGCCTTTCATATGTTGCCCAAATGCCTAAATGACCTATAATTGTTGAATTATGTAGTACCTTGATCAATTGAATCTATAAATCTCCTTTAATTCCCACAAATATTATATTTTTCTTCCACAACATCCTTTTTTTAATTCAAGCTTGGTCAGAGAGGGGTTTGTCACTTTGGTAATGGTGATGACCTCTTCTATTAACATATCTCCTCATAGTTTCCCTTGATGTCCTATAACCAACCAGGAATAACTGTTATTATTACTGAGCAATAAGCCTCATGTTGTCATGCTAGAGCATCAATGACCATATTTTTATATCCCTTATTATAATGAATAATGTAATTAAACTCTAATAGTTTAGTAATCCTCTTTTGTTGCATATAGGTATATCGACATTGTTAAAGAAAATGCTTAATACTTTCATGGTTTATCTTTTTAACAAATTACTGCCCTTCTTGGTAATGCCACTATTTGGTAATCATTATGATCATGACTACTAGCTCTTCTTTATAGATGGATAAAACTTTAGTTCGAGCATTAAACATCTTGCTTAAGAATGCCACAAGGTATTTTTCTTATACCAATATAGCTCTCATCCCAACATTACATATGCTCATCTCAATCATAAACATCTTAGTGAAGTCCAACAAAGGAAGAATATGGGCTTAGCACATGACACTTTTGAGTTGTTTGAATGCCTCCTAGGTAGATTGGCTTTACTTAAAGTTATCTTTCTTTAGCAATTCCATTAGTAGCCATAATTAGTTTGGGTTGTAACAATTTACTCTAGATCTTTGTCGTCCACATTAAGCCAATTCTTAACACACTTGCTTTAGTGCTTCATTTTAATTCTGACTTGCTTGTTAAGGCTCGATCGAGGTAATTTGTGTGATCTTATTTCATTTTGTACATGTAGTCTTATAAGTAGTGGTTGTTAAAGTTGTATAAGGACTCTACTTTGAATGTTTAGTTGTCCACTTCTACCTTTGATGAATACTTGTGAGCTTTATTTATATTAGGTGGTAATTCCATTTATAGGTTGATTGTCAAATGATTTAATTAGTTAATCATGTGAATTTGGGAATTAAAATCTATTGTTCTCCTTATTTGACTACTAAGATTAGTTATTTTCACTGTTTTAAACATCTGTTAGCACTTTTGTGAATATGCAACCAATGATATAGTTCTAATCCATTTTAACATGCTTTATAATAACTTATACATCTATTTTAACATTTTCAATAGTTGTACTTCTTGTACTAATTGGTTATGCAAATACTTTTTGTTAAAAGGAAAGATAACATATAAAACACATATATCTTGCATAACCTTTTAGGAGTTTAGTGAGAGAAAACTTTATTGTATATGGTACTTATTAGTAATTTATTTTATGTTTGAGGATTGAATACATACAACATCCTTCTTTAAATGTCTCATTTTCTCTACAATTCCTTTAAATTCCTTAGGCTTTTTAACTTTGTAGTAATATTAGAGGTGTTATTGCAAGATTTGCTTAATTAACTCTAAAACAAATGGCAAAAAGGTGCATAATTAGAGATGAAATTTTGAATCTTTTATTTCATGAGTTGGTTTGATTTAATGGTAAGTAATCTTAAAGTAAGATTAAGTTTCCATCTTACGATTTTTTTTCCATCCTTTTAGTTGTAAGATTGATTTAGATAAAAATGATAGCAAAAAACATTTAATAATCTTACAATTTTATACATTCTTTCTTTTCTTTAGAACCTTAAGGCTTCATTTGATGCCTTCTCTCACTCACCCCTACTCGTCCATCAACTTATGAATTAAAATCTTTTGTTACTTATGGTGTTGGTAGATTAAGAGTCTAGAGAAAAGTGCAAGACAAAAGAAGTTCACAAAACCAACTATTAATGGATTTAATTATGCTTTCATAAGTTTGCTTTCATTAATTATTGGTTCAATTTCCTTTACTTTTTGTTTTTGACATTAATCTCGTCAATTCAATGCTAAATTATGAATTTTGGTAGTTTAACTCATCGATTGATATTCTTATTTTGTTAGAAATTTTAGTTAATATTTTAATTTTTTTTTCCCAATTGCTACAACATTATTGGTAACTAAGGATATTATTTTTACCTTGAAAATATTTCTATTTATGCTATCATGTACAATATAAAGCATCTTTTATTTTATAGTCATATACTTATTTTATATTATTTCAAATGGGTTTGACATTTTTGGCTGTGAGCTATAATTTTGATTTAATATAAGGTAGGAGTGTTTGCTCGTGTACAAATCAATAGTAAGAAGACACTTGCAATGCAATGAACAACTATGGAGCTTGGAGTTATCCCTCTTGCAGTGTAAGATTTGCATTAGGCAATACAAGTGATATTTTTTTTTTGCCACCCAACTTTTGTTGTCTTAACAAAATAATGAAAATTTGATCTTTATCATGTCCTTCTTACTTAGATTTGCACCACCTATTAAACTTTTAGTTACTAGTTTAGCTAATGTCTTTAAGATATTAAGCAACTTGAGCTAAAAACATCATAGTTTTTCATACATCCATTTGTATTCGTAAGTAATGTACTGTGTTGCTATCTAAGCAAGGCAAAGAGTATACAAGGGTTCCTCACACATTTATGGACATGTGAAGGTGAAAAAGTTTATTCTTGGAAAGAGGATTTGTTTAGGGATATAAACTATTGGTACTATTATAAGCAACCTAATGAAAGTGGTAGATACTATGACTAGGAGGACAGTACATATAACTTGCTTACATGAGACAAAAATGGTCTAATAATAAATATAAGGAAATAAGTAGTACAATTTTTAAATTTTGATATACAAGTAGCTCTAATAAGAATAAGGTAGGAATTATCATAAATAATCAGTTTAAAGAAGGGGTGGTGGAAGTAAAATGGGTTAAAGATAGGATTATTTTAATGAAGTTGGTGCTAAGTAAAGAAGTGATTGATGTTATTAGTGCTTATGTTCCATATGTAAGACTAGTTGAAGCCAAAAATAAGATATTTTGGAATTATATGAATATGTTCATATAGTATATTCCATTAGAGGAAAAAATTTCATTGTAAGGGACTTGAAAGGGCATGTTGAAAGTGATACAAAAAGCTTTCAAAGAGTACATGGAAGGTATAGGCATAAACAACAAAACATTTAAAGTTAAACCATTATGGACTTTATTATAACATATAACTTAGCTTTACTCACCATGTAATTGTCTTATATGTTCTTATTAAATGTTAGACAAGGAAAAGAGAAAGAAAACATTAGTGCAAGATTAAGTGGTAAAAATTACAAAAACCATAAGAAAAGTTGATGTTCCAAAATAAAATGTTGGAGGATAAAGATTAGGATATTCATGTAGATGTTAACACCATATGGTTAGCAATGACAAATCTCATGCATACATTTGCAACAAAACCTCAGGAATGGTCAAGGTTAATGGTCCACCAGCCAACGAGACTTGGTAGTGTGGTAAAGAGGTATAATATGCCATTAAAAGAAAAAAGGAGTGGTATAAAAGACTCCCTAAGTGTCAGAATGACAATGCATGTGAAAATTACAATGTAGCTAAAAAGGAGGTTAAGAAAGTGGTGTAGTAGCTCAAATGAATGCTTTTAATGATTTATATAGCAAGCTTAGAATCAAGGAAGGAAGGAAAGGGATTTATAAGCTAGCTTGAATTAAGGAACGAAAAAGTCAGGACCTTAATCAAGTTAGGTGCATCAAAAATGATGCACAAAAGGTCCAAGTGAGAGGATGGGATTAAAGAGCAAGTGGATAACTTACTCTGATAAACTCTTTAATGAAAACAATTAAGGTAATCTTAAGGACTTTAGTGGTCTTATAAAGAAGATAATTTACACTAAAAGTATTTATTTTTTTGAAGTTAAAGTGGCCCTATAGAAGACAAGGGGAAGGAAAGCATGTAGACTAGATGTAATACTAGTTGAAAGTTGAAAGGTGTTAGGGAAAAAAGAGTAGTTTGGTTAACTAGGTTTAAAGAAAAGGAGTATGTTCGATGACTAGAGAGTGAGCACACTTGTTCTAAATTTTAAAAACAATGAGAATATTTCAAATTACTCTAATTATCAGGGTATCACACTAATGAGCCACACCATGAAATTTTAGAAAAGGGTTATAAACTATTATTTATGAAAGATTGTCTTTATCTCAAACAATCAATTTGGTTTTATGTCAGATAGGTCTATTATAAAAGGTACTCTCCTCTTTAGGAGGCTGAGGGAAAAATATTGAAATGAGAAGCAGGATCAACACATGGTTTTTATTGATATGGAGAAAGCCTATGATTGAGTTTCTAAGCAAGTGATGTGATGAGCGATGAGTAAGATCTCCACATTATTTATTAATTTAAGGAAGGGCATGTATAAAGGAGCTATTGTTTGAGTAGGGATAGTAGAAGGTGAGTCTTTAGATTTTCCAATTACAATTAGTTTACACTAAAGGTCAACTTTAAGTCCTTTTCTATTTGTGCTAGTTATGAATATCTGAAGAGGTCATATTTAGGATGATATGTCACACTGCATGTTGTTTGCAAATGATATCATCTTGATAAATGGGATTAGGGAGGAATTAGATTGCAAATTGGAAGTATGGAGAGATATACTAGATTCTAAGAATTTTAGATTCAATCTTACAAGAAAAAAAAAGAGTTTATGCATTGTAATTTTAGCAATGGTAGAATTATGGTAAAGAAGAGTATTAGATTATATAGGGTAGTAGTCTCTTGATACGATCAATTTTGATATTGAAGTTCTATTATTTAGAGGATGGTAATGTGAAAAAGGAGGTATTTCATAAGATAAGAGTTAGATGATGGCTAAAATGGAGATGTGCCACTAGAAGTTTGTGTGATCACAAAATTCTCATTAAATTGAAAGAAAAATTTTATGGAATGAGAATTATATCAGTAATTTTGTACAGTAGAGAGTGTTGGGCAATGAAACAACAAAATACTCAGAAAATGAGTGTGGCGGAAATGAGAATGTTGAGATGGGTGTGTAGTTGCTCTAAAAACAATAGAATTAAAAATGAGGATATCTGCAGTAAAGTATATATAATAACTTTTAGAGATAAATTGAGGAAGTGGCATTTGCATTGGTTTGGATATGTCCAACGTAGACCAATAAATGCTTCAATCAAGAGGGGTGACTAAATTCAATAGATACTGAGGAGAGGGAGAGAAAGATCTAAGTTGGCTTGAAAATATTTAATTAGGAAATATTTAGATCAATTAGACCTCACAACTAACCTAATTCATGACAGATCAAAATAAAGAAAAAAGATTTACATAATCATCTTAACTGAATTTGAGATTAAGATTTTGTTGTTGGTATTATTGTGGTGCAGTTGAATGAAGCACCCATTCCAACATAGACCAACACTTGTTGTTGGAAGTCACGGGAGCGAAGGGTCTCTACATAGTTCCAGTTTGCTTTAAATTTCATCAAAGAAATTGAATACTTCATTTGCTTAGTATTTGAACAATCTTTTACATACAGTGGGTGACAAGTTCAGTGGTGACTTGAGAAGCACGGTTGTCAATTCGGAAAAAGCTTAAATTAAACTGTCTGGTACTTAACTTTTATGCATTTGTGTAGTGTTTGAACTTGTACCATGGATGTTACCTTCTTATTGCACTTGAATCGTAACTTGGTGATAGACGGGTGTGGGTCGCAGGTGAAGAAGTCTTTGTGATTTATCTGGATGAAGGACTAGCAAACTGCACAGAGAAGTAAATTGGTGATTTTATGAGTCAAGTCTCCTGGTAATGTTTCATTGATTTTTTATGATTTATAATTTATCTACCATTTATAATTAAAGAAACCAATTATTATTTGGTTGGCTTTTGTGTTTTTGGCATTTGTATAGGCATCTTGGCTTGGTGGATCATATTTTATAGATTCTTCAAATGCAATAGATGGCAGTGCTAGCCTGAATCTTCTTGTGTCAAAGGTTTTATGCTTTAATTAATGTCATTATTACATGGATTTTAGACTTCATTGGAAGTTTACATTGTTAATGTTTGCAGAAAGCAGATAGGGAATTCATCGCCAGTCTAGTGACTCTGTTCCGTAATAGTAAGAGGGCCATAGTGATGCATGAAGTTTTGTCACAAGACGCACGAAGGCCTCCAGAATTAATGGTGGGTTGTTTCCCTAACATTAAAGTTTTAGCCTTTCCTTTTGTATTGTTTTGTTCAGCCAGTCTTTTTCCACCGAACCTGCAAAATAACATGCCATTTTGGATGGCAATTAGATCGATGAGTTATCTATCTTGTGGCACGTTAGGCTTTGTAAGAGCAATATGGATCTGCAGGCATTGTGCAGCAATTAGAGCTGCTAGTTGCCACATTGTCCAAAACACTTGATTCCTTGCAAGCAGCATATACAAATTGGTTGCCATTTTTAGAGAAATCATGAAGCAATCCTGAGCCAAGCCACCATAGATTTTTATGCCAATTAGACAAAAATTTTTGTTCTGTTGCATTTTCTCTTTTTCTAATGGCTGATTGTGCAAACGAATGATAAAAATTATATGTTCCTTTACAAAATTTACTTGTAGGAGAAATTTTGCAAGAACATAATGAATTTATTTCTTGTTTCCGATGATGATGACGATGAAAGTTGAGTGAAGAACTTATGGCCAAAGCGTTCCAAGGAGATGGAGCTCCTAGCACGGCATACAAATGGATTGTCAATTTCTGTACATTTGAATTGTTGAATTCACTAATGTTACTAAGGTACTAGTCAGTTACATCCTAATGGATTTCACATTTGTTAAGGAGACAAGTACATCCTAATTTTTGTTAGTTCTACCGTTGAAGTTAAAAAATTGTGTTAGTTTTTGAAGTTATAGAAAACTAAAAGCAAACAGCAGTTAGAAAGACTATAGCTTTGCAAATTCTTTGTAAATAATAAAAGTTGCATATACCACGAGAGAACTAAAAATATATATATATAATAAACCATTGCATATTCTCTCAAAACTGTTGCGTACTCTGTCGATATGTTATGAATTCTCTACAACCGCTGTGTAAAAACAATAATAATTATTTAAAAACTGCTAGCATATTCTACGAAAACCACTACTCATTTAATTAAAAACTGCAGTAATAGCAAGTTAAAGCCCGTTTTCTTTAAACGAAGATCGTCGCATGTAGATCCAAAACGACTACTTATAATTAATATGAACTGTTGTCACTGCTCCTATTTTATGCAGCGCGCTGGTAAATGTAGTGCATGAAGAATCGCTGCAATTGACCTTTATGCAATGCATCGGGGGATTTATGCAAAGAGATTAACTTTTAAGAAAAAAGTAATAATTTTGTGATAAATAGTATTAGAGTCGACTTAATATTAATTTTAGTGTTTTCTTCTAAGTACTTTGGGTGAAAATAGTAGATAAAAAAATCTTAATTCTTGACGATAATATCGATAAATTTGATAAAAAAAATATAACAGATATATCAAAATAATAAGTTGATTATTATATATGATCTGACCTCATATCAGATAAGAAGAGAGAATATTGAGTACTATATATTTTAACAAGTTATTTTTTAAAAAAATTTAAAATTTACGATTTACAATATACGACATTCACGAATAATTCTCACATAAAAATAATTAAAAGTGGATGTCACGCTCATGTTGAATATCAAAGGAAAGCTAATTTGTTACAATAGAGACAATCAAAATGAACAAAAAAAAACCAAGAAAAAAACGAGATTCACGGTACAATTATCGGGAAATAGAAAAAGAGTGTACCTTCAGTTACAAATAGGAAAGGCAAAACCCTAGCTAGCTGTCGCGACCTTCTCAATTGCGCTACTCTTGAGTACAATTAAAAGTTTCGTCCTTTTAAGTATATATTTCATATTGTTTTTAATTTTCGACCAAAATTAAAAACAATGTTTATCCAACTACATTTTTCTTTTTACCATTACCCTAAAATGGCAGTTGAGGCCAAACTACGGAAAATAACGAAACACCCCCTCTCGCGGGTTTGCCTTAACCAGGAGTTGCCACCTTGCTGTTGCTATCTGTAGGTCCCTGAGTAATAGCCGCCTAGTGCCCCTCTAATTTATATTCAAATTATTTGAGCCAAAAGCAAAGTTTTACTTCTCTAATTAGCCCTTAAATTTTAAAATAGATGCTCATAGTAAACTTAAAACACAATTAAATATCAAAAATGCTTTTAAAAAGCTATAAAAACTCAGCAAAAAACAAAAAAAATCTTGTATTTTACTCTTTAATCTCTCTTTGCTCTTTCTTCTTCTTTTTGTTTTTTTTTTTTTTTGTATATCAAAATTAAATCACACATTTTATAAGAATTTGAGGGAACTAAGATTCATATCTTTGACATTTTACTTCACTTGGGACCTATCTCTGTGCCTTTAGGGATTTAGCAGAAGGTGGCAAATGTTCCAGCTCCATATGACTGTCTTCTCAGGTTTCTTAGTTTAGTATTTATGTGGCCAAAAACTTCTCTCTACTAGGAGAGCACAAGAGGCACGGTAACGTCTCAACAAATTGCCTACTCACCGAGCAGTGTTTTGAAAATTGAATTGCCTCAATCTCGATCGAGTTAATTTATAATTAATTAAATTTTTAGTTCGATTCAATTTTTGAAAAATTACATAATATTTAAATGGGTCAAAATTGATCAAAATTTAGTCAAATGCAGAAAAATCAATCAAAATTGATACAAAAGATTTAAAAATTTTTTGGTTTAATTTATGATTGAATTGGTTTTGATTTTAAATATAAAAAATTATAATTTAATATCAAAATTTTATTTACATTATTATTATTGAGTTCTAAAATTTATTTAAATTCACAATTAAATTATAAATATTATTTAAACTTCTGGCTATCTGGACTGGGAAACTTTTTTCACTTAAGGGCAACACTGGATCTGACTTCACTTCTTCTTCTCGTACGGACATGTGGAGAGGAGGAACTTCAACATCATTGGCAAGTGCGAATTCCTCTTATAATCTTTGCTTGGGTTTTAACGGTTTGATTTATAGTAAAGCAAATCGCGTTGAGCCATCACGTTTGTTTTTTGGGGACTATTTTTGATTTTGCTAAGTCGTAACGATGAATAAGCCAAAATTAGAATAGGTCAGGGCATAAATCATTAAAATAATATTATTTACTTTGTTTATATAATAAAATAATAAATAAAATATTATTAAAATAAAATTTAATCGTTTATATATTATAAATAATCGTAATAAATTAATATAATTATATATAATTTTCTACTAAAAAAATAAATTATTTTTAACAAAATTTTACACAATTTCAAGTAAAATGAATTTTTAATTATATGTATTCACCAATTTTTTTACAAAATTAGACCGAACGTTAAAATTAATTCAGACCAAATTTTAAAACCATCACCCTTACCATTTAAGGCTTCTTTTCGTTCCTTACCATTGAGGTAAACATCATTTCGATTTTCTTTTGGATACGAGAAAAATTCTAAAAGACTTTTTTAAAAAAAAAAATATATATATATATATATATATATATATTAGAGTGATTATTTTATTTAATATTTTTTTGAATAAAATAATAAAACTTAATACATATTAATATTTCTATCAAATACTTAAATTAATTTTTACAAAGTTGTTAGCATCCCGTCCCACAAGGAAAGAAAAGTAAACTGAAAAACAAAAAACGAAGGCGAAACTTGTGCTCCTGATTGAGATATCAGTGCGAAAATTCCAACAAGTACGAGTCATTATCTAGACTGACTTGCAGTCAACGTTGATGGCCTTTTTTTTACAAGAATAATATGCCAAGTTGCTAATAAAATAGTTATTGGGAGAGGCTGACGCATCGCATGGTTTCACGGACCTGTTTGAGGGCCTTTGATTACGAGACCATTTACAGAACTGATAAATGTTCAAAGTCTTCCAATGACAACGGTACTGACTTCTAATTAAATGGTCAAAGTCTTCCAATGACAACGGTACTGACTTCTAATCAACGTTCGTGCCTTGTTCTTGGCTAGCAACAACACGTCAATATTTTTTATGGATGCTGAGAGATCATATGGGTGTCGAGTTAATATTTTATTATTTTTATTTTTTAAAGTCATTTAAT
Source organism: Bruguiera gymnorhiza (assembly GCA_020883675.1). Lineage (NCBI taxonomy): Eukaryota > Viridiplantae > Streptophyta > Magnoliopsida > Malpighiales > Rhizophoraceae > Bruguiera > Bruguiera gymnorhiza. Next base: position 1,213,902 of record JAIRCJ010000160.1, on the reverse strand, counting down.
TGATTTGATTTTATTATATTTAGATTAAATAAATAATATATAATATTAAAATTATTTTTAAAATTAAAAATTTTAGATTAAAATTAATAAAAAATTACATAATAAAAATATTTTATAATTTATTTTATTCTCTTAAATATTATGAATTAGTCTATTTTTTACTTATAAAAATATATTTTTTTATTTTTAAAATTTAAAAATATCTTTTAAATCTTTTAATTATATTATTTAAATTTCTATCAATATGTACTCTATTTCAGTAAAAATCTAGATTTGTTACCCCACTATTGGCGTTTGGAGTCCCTTGGCTTGCCTATTTCTTACGGAGAGTGCCCATAAATTGCTATCAATTCCCACTCTTGTGAATAACCAGCAGCGCACAAACAGATCAGCTAAAAATAACATGAAGTCGCCTTTACTTCTCTCCATGTGCATTATTTTAAGCTTCTTGCTCTTCTTGTCTTCATTTCTTCATAATGTTTCTGTTACTTTGGCCGCCTCTTTTCTGGGTCATCCATTCTGCCAGGGTCATGACCGCCTTGCCCTCCTGCAGTTCAAACAAAGCTTCATAGTAAGCAGCTCTGCCTCTGGCAGTCCTTCGGCGTATCCAAAGGTCCAGTCTTGGAATCTCCAAGGCGGACATGGTGATTGCTGCACCTGGGATGGCGTCGAGTGTGATAATAGCACCGGTCATGTGATCGGTTTGGACCTTAGTAGCAGCTATCTCCATGGTTCCATCAACTCCAACAATAGCCTCTTCCGTCTTGTTCACCTCCGCAGTCTTAATCTTGGTGACAATGATTTTAATCGGTCAGAAATACCATCAAGTTTAGGCCATCTTTCCAAGCTAATTTATCTTAACCTTTCCTCTTCTGCATTTTATGGCCCAATCCCATCAGATATTTTAAAATTGTCAAAGTTGGTTTTTCTTGATCTATCCCTTGATGTCCCTTCCATTGGTCAATTAGTGCTTAAGACGCCGGATTTTCCAATGTTATTGCAGAACCTGACTAGCCTACAAGTTCTTTATCTCGATGGCATATACATACCTTCCACTGTGCCTGTTTCCCTGGCCAACTTATCCTCTTTAACATCACTTAGTTTACAAGGTTGTCAGTTGTACGGTGAATTTCCTCCGGCTGTTTTCCAACTGCCAAATCTACAAGTTCTTGCTGTGACACAAAATAGGGATCTGAGTGGTTATTTACCTGAATTTAACTCAACTAGTCCACTTCTGGTATTAGATCTTGGAGAAACAAGTTTCGAGGGAGAACTACCAGCCTCATTTGGAAACCTCCGTTCTTTGCAATTTTTTGACACTGCACATAGTAATTTCTCCGGACATATTCCACAATCATTTGAAAATCTCACAGAGCTTGTTCACTTGGGCCTCGGGGGAAATCCTCTAGAGGTTCCGAATGTTTCTTCCCTGTCCTGGCTTGGTAGACAGAGCAAACTCACTCTTCTAGGGCTTACGAATGTTATACTTAATAGCGAGATTCCTCCTTATATTGCCAATCTTACCCAACTTGAAGAACTATATATGTTAGACTGTCAAATATTGGGTCGAATCCCATCTTGGCTTTTAAGTATGACTCAACTATCTGTTTTGTCGCTCTTTGGCAATGAATTGCAAGGGGGATTCCGTATTCAGTCTCCCAATTGTTCCAGTTGACTTATTTACGTCTATCAAACAGCATGTTACAGGGACCCATTCCAGGCTCAATCTTCCAACTGGGTAGTCTTCAATTTCTTGATCTTGCTCGTAATAACTTGAGTGGCATAATAGAGTTGGACTCATTTTTTAAGCTCCAACACTTGACTGAGCTGGACTTGTCAAACAACATGTTGTCGTTTCCCGCCAAGTCCATCCCTCACACTACTCATCAAAAGTTTGTGTCCTTGGGACTTGGACCTTGCAATTTAGGTCACTTTCCACTCTTCCTGCGTGATCAAGATCGGTTGGAGCTGCTGATCTTATCCCACAACCAAATTGAAGGTATGATACCTAGATGGATATGGAACATCAGTCAAGACACTCTAGAGGAGTTGGACCTCTCAGGAAACTTCCTCACAGGTTTTGAACACCCTCCACCTGTCTTTACATGGACTCAGCTCCTCCTTCTAGACCTTGGGTTTAACATGTTACAAGGTTCACCTCCAATACCACCGCCAACAATCAAGGTGTACGTTGCCGCTGGAAATAATTTCACAGGTGAAATCTCATCTCAATTTTGTAGACTCAATTATCTTGGCTACCTTGATTTATCCAACAACAATCTCAGTGGCGTGCTTCCTCAATGTTTGGAGAGTTCAAGTGCCACACTTGAACTACTGGTTCTTGATGGCAACAATTTTCGCGGTAGAATTCCTCCCATGCATCCAAATGCCTGCAACTTGAAGGAGTTTAGGCTGGGACGCAATCGATTAGAAGGGCAGCTACCAAGATCATTGGCAAATTGCAAAAAGCTAGAGATTTTAGATCTTGGAAACAACCAAATAAGTGACGTTTTCCCCATTTGGTTGGCAGCACTGGAGCAGCTGAAAGTTCTTGTTCTACGGTTCAATCGGTTCAATGGCATGCTCGGAGTTCCAGAATCGGAATCCAGTTTCCCCATGTTGCGCATAGTTGACCTCTCTCAGAACAATTTTTCAGGCCGATTGCCAGCGCAGTTGTTTTTGAATTGGAATGCAATGAAGATAATGGATGCAAGTCGACTAGCTTACATGCATACGTCCATGACATTGTCAACGAAAGGCTTCAGCTTCATTGAGGGAGACATTTTGTACCAAATTTCGTTAACTAACAAAGGAAGGAAACAACAATACGACAAGATTTTAGACTTCTTCGTCGCCATGGACCTCTCGGGTAATGGATTTACAGGGGAGATTCCGACGTCCCTTGGAGGCCTTTACGGGCTTCATATGCTGAATCTTTCTAACAATGATCTCAGTGGCCGCATTCCGACATTCTTGGGGAATCTGACGCAGCTCGAGTCGTTAGACCTCTCTCGGAACAAACTCACAGGGGAGATTCCTCGGCAACTAACGCAACTGAACTTCCTCTCAGCCTTCGACGTGTCTGAAAACAACCTGACAGGGCCTATACCGCAAGGGGAGCAGTTCGACACCTTTCAGAACAGCTCGTATGAGGGGAACTCGGGCTTATGCGGGAAGCCTTTATCGAGGAAATGCAGAAATTCAGAGGCTTTGCCGCCGTCGACTTCACCGCCTGGAGAAAACGAAGATACGAGACCTTCATTTGAATTTGGCTGGAGACCAGTTGTGATTGGCTACTGTTGGGTTCCCTTCCTATGTGGACCACGTGTGAGTGAGTGAGTGAGAAAAAAAAATAAAAAGAAAACAAAGTGAGTGCGGTGGTTCGGCCGAAGAGAGAGAGAAAAAAAACAAAAAGAAAAAAAGAAAAGAAGAGAGAAGGGAGAGCGTCCGAGAGAGGAGAAAGAGAAAGTAAAAGAAGAAGAAAAACAGTGACTTTGATCTTACATTTGGAAGAGATTTCTTTGTCCGATCGACTTCAAATTTGGCTGGTTGATAGAGGACGTTTAGTTCTTGTTTCTGAACGGTGGAGATTGGATTTCGAGCACTGTAAGTCCTACTTCTCTTCAATCTTCGTAGGTCTATTCTCTGGGCAAGTTTCTGTGTGCAGTTTTGATCAACCATGTAATTGAACGACTTTTTGTGGTCCGATCTAACTGATTTTTGGTCAGTAGTTTGAGGACATATAGATCTTGATTGTGAACGGTTGGATCTGATTTCTGTAAACTTCAAGGTCAGGTTTTCTATTCGAATCGAAGTCTCTCGATTCTGGTAACTCTCTGTTCTCTCATCTGTGACAGTTTTGATCAACCTTATAATTGAAAGATTTTTGTGGTCCGATTGAGCTGATTTTTGGTCAGTAGTTTGAGGACACATATATCTTATTTGTGAACGGTTGGATTGGGTTTTTGTGAACTGAAAGGTCAGGTTTTCCATTTGAACCGAAACCTCTCAATTCTGGAAACTGTCTGTTCTCTCATCTGTGTCAGAATTGGTAAACCGTATTGATGATTATTGATCTGTGGTCCGATTGAGCTGAATTTTGGACAGCTGGTAGGGGACATCTGGAGGTTCATCTTGAACGGTTGGATTACTGCCTTGAGGTCTACTTGTTAAATTGTAGTTGACAGAACGTGGTTGGTTTGTCTTGCTTGACTCACAAGTCTCTTGTTTAATCCAAATTGAATTGTATTCAATTTGTTTGATGTAATTGAGGTTGTGTACCTCTATTGTACTCTCTTGATTATAGTGGAGCTGACCTCTGATTCAGAGTGTCCGTGGTTTTTCCCCTCCTTTGATTTGAAGGGATTTTCCACGTAAAAATTGGTGTGTTATCTTGTGTGGTTTATCTGCATTGCCATTTTTATTATTCAATCATCTCCTCACTGGTTTATCTCCTCACTGGTTTAAGCAAGCGGGAGAAATTTTTTTTTGGGGCTATTTATACTCCGCTGCGCCTCTACCTTCTCCCATCAGGTACGCCGGCGGGCTCTTGGTTGGGTTGACGGTCGGGCAAGTCGTGGTTACTTGGAAATATGAATGGTTCATGCAGACCTTTAGGGTCGGCCCACGGAGACTGACGAAAAACAAGAGGCGCAGAAATTGATCCACAGCTTGTGTTTCCATTATGTGTTTGATATAAGTCCTGTTCTGTTCGACAATGATGCGAGATAAAGTAGTATGACGCGATTAAAAGTATTTTGTGGGTACAAATACTGAAAAATAAAAGTGTTGTTATCAAAATTTTAATAACAAATTTACTAAAATTATAACTATTTAGTAAATATATTATTAAAATAATTATTAATATATAAATTGATTATAAGGAATATGTTTAAAGAATATATTTAAAGTTGTATTTTTAATATTAAATATATTATTGATGATTTGTAATGTCTATTTTATTTTAATATATTAGTTTGAGTATAAAATGAAAAATATTATTTAAATTGATAATTATTAAAATATTTTTTTAAAATAGTAATTATTTTAAAACAAAAAAATAAATATTATATTTATTAAATATTAAAAAAATATTCTAATTTTACATTAAAAAATATCAAATTAAAAGTTCAAAATAAAAGGTCAAAAAAATTAATATATCAAATTAAAAGTAATTTATTTTCAAACAAAAATCATTTTCATCATTTTATTTTTATTAAAAAATTTTATTTTATGAAAATTTTCTAATATCAAGGAAAACATTAAGTGATACGAGATACTAATCAATTTTTTTAAAAATTAAATCATTAATAAATATTTGATAATTATAATTATATAAAATTATCAATATAATAATAATATATTTTTAAAAAATTTTAAATATATAACGTGATATTAAATATAATAATTTTTATATTCTCTTTTATAAGTCAAATGTCTTTTTTATATAATTTTTTAACTGAAAAATATGTAAATTTAAATGTTTTTTATGTAATTTATTAGTTTAAAATTTAAATAAATAATATCTCATATTTTTATAAGATTCAAGATATTTTTTTACTAATAAAATTTTAAAATTATTATTAATACTTATTTGTATTAATTCATATAAGTAAAAATTTTGAATAATATAATATATATATATATATATATTATAATAAAGATATAATACTTGATGGGTGTAAGAAATTAAAATTTTGATTTATTAATAATGGGACTAAGAATATGCATGTCATGCCTTGTACCTGATACATGAAATATAAATGACAAAGAAATAGAGAGGCGGTGAGATTTGAGCTAGAGATGAAGTTGAAATCTTCACCTTTTCTCTGCCTTTTCTGCTGCATCTTGGTTCTTCCTCAACTCCAATTACTTCATTCGTGCTCAGCCTTTCTCTCAGGAATTAGGAATTGTCTTGGGTAAAAATTATATTTGTCCGTTACTGCATGGACAAGGATGGTAGTTACATTAAGATGTGAGAAGATTCTGCTATGCAATTTCTTTGACATACAAGGACGTGAGGTAAAATTATAACAGATTGCAGCTGCTGCTGCACTCGCTGATTATACTCAATAAAGTTAGTAGGAGCATTTTCGATGCAGTTAATTTCTATGCTTAAGGAACAAGGAATCTCTAAGACACAGTTAGTTAAACGTGGTTGAGCTTAAGTTCTCTTTAATCTTCAGTTATTGTCATTATTCTGTTTTTAGTTCTAATTTTTCTAACGTCATGGCCATAATTCTCTAAGGTTGTTACTTTATGTCTTCAATTTTTTTTTTTTTAACTTTTGGAGACCATATAACACATGCCCTTTAAGGCTATACTAGAATTATATTGAGAATTACACTCATAAAATTATTTAGTTGATTTTTATTATTAAATATAATAAATCTTATTTTTTATATAATAAAAATTGCTTACTTTTAAAAATGAATTATCTTTAAAAATTAATACTTTTAATTTATTACTATTATTTCAAAAGTATATTTAAAATTAGTTGTTTTCTTATATTCTTTAAATTTTAATATTTTTGAAAATTCTATTCTATTTACATGAAAGAAAAAGAAAAAATGGGCAAAAAGTTATAAAAAAAAGAAGAAAAAACAAGTAAAGCCAATAGAGAGTAAATTCAAGTAAAAAAAAGGAAAAAAAATTTGATAGAAAATATATATCATGTTTACAAATATTCTGTCAACAAAAGAAAAATTTTGCTATAAAAATACCCCAAACAACATTATAAACGAATCTAATTCTCACTAATCTTGCATCTTTTGATGTTGGGTTTGTAGTTTTGCTCCCTGGAATCAGCAATAACAGGGCAAGAATCCTAACTTACGGGAACTACCTCTCGGGGATGTTCTTGGTGTCTTGATTGTTGAGCTCACTAATCTCTTACTGTGTGGATATATAATTCAATTATTTTTTTGAGTTACAATTCAAAATAATTAAAGTAAATATAAATACCCTTCTTGGCTAAAAAAACCTAGGAGAGTCGGTCATTAGAAAGGAAAAAAAAATTTTCAAAAAGAGAGAAAAGTAGGAGACTGCAAAAAGAGAGGAAGTAAAAGGAAGTGTTCTTTGATCTTAGGTTTGGAAAAGACATTGGTCTCCGATCAAATTAAAACTTGGACAGTTGATAGACGATATTTGGTTCGTATTTTTTAATGGTGGAGATTAGGTTTCGAGTACAGTAAGTCCTACTTTTCTTCAGTTTTCGTGAGTCTATACTATGAGAAATTTTCTGCGTACAATTTTGATCAACCATGTAATCAGAGGATTATTTGTGATCCGAGCGAGCTGATTTTTGGTCAATAGTTGGAGGATGCATATATCTTCTTTGTGAATGATTGAATTGGGTTTTTGTGAACTGTAAGGGCAAGTTTTCCATTCAAACTGAGGTCTCTCAATTCTGGTAACTTTATGCTCTCTCATTTGTGACAAAGTTGGTAAACTGTGTGGATGATTATTGATCCGTGGTCTGATTAAACTGAAATTTGGATAACTGGTAGGGGACATCTGAGAGTTCATCTTGAATGATTGGATTATCGCCTTGAAGTTTATTTGTTGAGTTGTAGTTAACAGTATATGGTTGGCTTGTCTTACTCAACTCATTAGTCTCTCATTTAGTCTAAATTGAATTTTGTTCAATTTGTTTGATGTAATTGAGGTTGCGTACCTCTATTATACTCACTTGATTATAGTGTAGTTGACCTATGGTTTGAAGTGTCCTATGGTTTTTTTTCTTTTTGACTTAGAGGGGTTTTCCACGTAAAATTGGTGTATTCTCTTGTGTGGTTTATTTGCATTGTCATTTTTGTTATTCAATTATCTCCTCACAGGTTCAAGTAAGTAAGAGAAGTTTCCTAAATTATTTATACTTCATTGCCCTTTTCTCCCATTAGAGTGGTATTAGAGTTAGGTTGGTGTATTTGGTTCGTTTGAACGACGGAGTTAAATGTTAATAAATTGATTTGTTTAAATGACATAAATTATCATATATGGAAAAGTAAAATGAAAAACCTTCTATTTGTAAAGAAATTTACTACAAAACCTGAGTTTAAGATTGATAAAGAATGAGAATTTGAACATGAATAGGTTTGTGGTTTTATATAACAATTTGTCGATGATAATGTTTATAATCACATTTACAATAAGACACATGCACGAACTTTATAGAGCAAACTTGAGACTTATGTGCTTCAAAGTCTAGTAATAACAAGTTGTTTTTGTTAAAGAAAATGATACAATTAAGATATAATGAAGGGAGTTTAGTTGTTGACCACTTAAATGAGTTTCAGCATCTCATTGATCAACTGTCAAGCATGAGTATTAAGTTTGATGATGAGATTTTTGGGCTATAGTTACTTATTACCTTACTTGACTCTTGAGAGACTTTTCGAATCTCTTTCCTTAATTCTGCCTTCGGTGGTATTTTATCATTGGAACTTATAAAGGGTGGTGTGTTAAATGAAGAGATAAGAAGGAAATCTCAGGGTTCATCATCATCCAAATCAGAGGTTTTAATTACTAAAAACAGGAGGAGAAGTCAAGAAAAAAGAAATGGTAAAAAGACTAGAAGTAAGAGCTGGAATAAGTCAAGATCTAAGTATAAGAATGTTTAGTGTCATTATTGCGGGAAGATGAGTCATATTTAGAAAAAGTGCTACAAGTGAAAGAGAGAAAATAAAATTGATAGTGATAAATACAAGAAGAAGAATGTGAGTAATGATCGTATTGCTATTACATCCACCCTGTGGGAAGAAGAATGATTAAAATATGGTTAATTTGACATCTCATGAGACTAATTAGGTCATAAATAGTAGTGCTTCTTTTCATGTGACTTTAAGAATAAAATTCTTCATAACATATATTTTTGGTGATCTTAAAGGTTTGAAGATGGGTAATAATGACTTAGCAAAGGTCATTAGCACTAGTGATATTTGCTTAAAGACCAGCAATAGAGCATAGCTGATATTAAGGAATGTTAAACATATCCCCGATATCCATTTAAATTTGATTTTAACAGGAAAACTAGATGATGAAGGTTTTTGCAGTACCTTCGATGATGATTTGTGGAAGCTTACTAGAAGCTCCCTAGTTATGGCACAAGGTAGGATATACTCCAATTTATATCTTATGCAAGTTGTTATCTTTAATGATATTGTAAATGAAGCAGAGAATGATAATTTTATTAAATTATGACATAAGCAGCTTAGTTACAAGAGTGAAAATGGGATGAATTATTTAACAAGAAAGAACTAACTTCCAGACATAAAGAGTACAGTTTTAAAAAGTGTCCTCATTTTTTTATTGAGAAACAGAATAAAGTGACATTTAAGAGTCACTTGCCTTCAAGCAAATCAGAGTTACTTGAATTGGTGCATTCTGATGTATATGGTCCTTTAAAGGTACGCTCACTTGGTAGTGTTCTTCATTTTGTGACTTTTATTAATGATCATTAAAGGAAACTTTGGGTTTATGCTTTGAAGACTAAAGATCAAGTCTTTGATGTATTTAAACAATTTCATGTTTTTGTTAAGAGACAGACTGGTAAAAAACTAAAATGTATCTACACTGATAATGATGGTAAGTACAATGGTCCATTTGATGAATACTACAGAAAATATGAGATCAAAAACTAGAAGACACCTCCCAAGACATCATAGTTGAATAGTTTAGCAAAAAAGATGAATAAGTCGCTAATGGAAAGGGTTAGATGTCTTCTCTCAGATGCAAAATTACCTAAATTCTTATGGGGTGAAGCCTTAAATACAATGACACACGTAATTAATCTATCTCCTAGTTTTCTGCTACAAGGTGATGTTCTGGACATAGTTTGGTTTGGTAAGGAAATCTCTTATAATCATTTACGAGTTTTTAGCTGTAAGGCTTTTGTTCATATCCTTAAAGATGAAAGAGGGAAATTAGATGTGAAGACTAGGCAATGTATCTTTCTTGGTTATGGTGAAGATGACTTTGGGTACCATTTATACGATCCAGTTGAAAAAAAGCTTATAAAGAGTAAAGATGTTGTGTTTGTTGAGGATCAAAACATTAAAGACATTGAAAAGTCAACTCCTTAAGTTAATGATAATCTTGTTGTTATTGTTCCTTTTCCTCAGACACCTCTAAGTGATTTGGTTGATGTTTATAGCGATATTCAAGAACATGATGAGAATGTTTAATAAGATCATAATATGCAAGGTGCAAGTGATATTGATGCTCTTGTAGAAGATCATCCGCATACATTTCTACCTCTATTTCAACCACAGAGGTCCAATAAAATTTTAGTGTTTTCTACTTAGTACTCTTTTGATGAGTTGTAATGTTGACTGATAGGGGAGAACCTGAGTGCTATAAAAAAGTAGTTGAAAGTGAGTACAAACAATATTGGATAAATGCTATGATAGATAAGATGAAATCTTTATATAATAATTCTACTTATGAGTTAGTAAAACTACCTAAAAGTAAGAAACTTTGAAGAATTAGTGGATTTACAAAATAAAGTAAGAAGAAAATGTTTCACATCCATGATATAAAGTCAAATTGCTTATCAAGGGATTCAGTCAAAAAAAAGGCGTCAACTTTGAAGAGATTTTCTTACCGGTGGTAAAAGTGTCTTCCATTTGAGTTGTGTTAAGTTAGGCTATTAGCCATAACTTAGAGATTAAGCAAATAAATGTGAAAAGAACTTTTCTCCATGGTGACTTGGAAAAAGAAATTTATATGAAACAACCACAGGGTTTTGAGGTGAAAGGAAAAAAGCATTATGTGTACAGGTTGAAGAAAAACTTATATGGTTTGAAACAAACTCCGAGACAATGATATAAGAAATTTGAGTTTGTTATGAGGGAGCAAGGCTATAAAAAGACTACTTTTGCCATTGTGCTTTTATTCAGAGATTTACTAATAATGGTTTCATCATTTTACTACTTTATATTGATGATATGCTTATTGTTGGTCATAATGCTTTTAGAATTGACAAGTTAAAATAAGAGTTAAGTAATTCCTTTGTCATGAAGAACTTGAGACCAATAAAAAAGATCCTTGACATTTTAATCACTCAGGATACCTGTCCCGTAAATAGTACATTGAAAAAGTGTTTCAGAGATTTAATATGGATAAGGCTAAAGTGGTGGATACTTTTCTTACTACACACTTTAAATTATCTGTTAACCAATATCCTTCTGCAGATAAAGAGAAAGAAGAGATGCAAAGAGTTCCTTTTGCATTAGTTGTGGGCAGTTTTATGAATGCAATGATATGCACGATGCATGATATAACTAATGCAGTTGGCATAATTAGTCAATTTCTTTCAAATCCTGGTAAAGAGTATTGGAATGCAGTGAAGTGGATAATGAAATATTTGTGAGATTCTCGTGATTTGAAACTTTGTTTTTAGAGTGATAAGTCTACTTTTACTTAATTCATAGATTCAAATATGACAGGTAACATTGACTCTAAAAAGTTTACTTCAGATTATGTGATTACTCTTGTAAGGGGAGCAGTAAGTTGACAATTTCGATTGCAAAAGTATGTTGTATTGTCTATTACAGAGGCAAAGTTTATTACAATAACTAAAATATCTAAAGAATTACTTTGGATAAAAAGGTTTATGAAGGAACTTAATTTTGGACAATTAAATTATGTGTTGTATTGTAATAGTCAGAGTGTTATCCATCTTAGTAAGAATCCAACTTTTTATATCAAGTCAAAATATATTGACGTGTGATATCATTAGACACGAGATGTTCTTAATTATAAACATCTAGCACATGAAAAAATTCATATAAATGATAATGTTATTGATATGATGAAAAAGACATTGCCAAAATGAAAATTTGAGTTGTGTTGTGCATTGGCCAAGATGGCCAATATCTCTACATAGTCAGGAGAGAATTGTTGGACTTATTAATCTCTTACTATATAGATATATAACTCAATTATTTTTTATTTTTGGGTACAATCCAAAATAATTAAAATGGGTATAAATACCCTTTTTGGCTAGAAAAAACCTAGGAGAGCCAATCATTAGAAAAAAAAAAAAACTATCGAAAGAGAGAAAAGAAGGGAGGTTACAGAAAAAGAGGAAGTAAAAGGTAGTATTCTTTGATCTTACGTTTTGAAAAGGATATCAGTATCCAATCAAGCTGAAAGTTAGATATTTGATAGAGGATGTTTGGTTCTTATTTCTGAATGGTAAAGATTAGTTTCGAGTGCAATAAGTCCTGTTTCTCTTTAATTTTCATAGGTCTATAGAGCAATTTTTTGTGCGCAATTTTGATCAACTGTATAATCAGAGGATGTTTGTGGTTTGATCGAGTTTATTTTTGGTCAGTAGTTAGAGGACACATATATCTTTTTTGTCAACAGTTAGATTGAGTTTTTATAAACTATAAGGGTAGATTTTTCATTTAAACCAGGGCCTTTCAATTCCAACTTTATACTCTCTCATTTGTGACAAAGTTGGTAAACCGTATAGTTGATTATTAATCCGTGGTTTGATTAAGCTAAACTTTGGAAAGTTAGTAAGGAACATCTAGAAGTTTATCTTGAATGGTTGGATTATTATCTTGAACTCTACTTATTAAATTTTAAATGATAACACATAGTTAGTCTATTTTACTCAACTCATAAATATCTTATGTACTTATATAATACAAATTAAATTTTATTCAATTTATTTAATATAATTAAAGTTACATATCTCTATCTCTATTGTACTCACTAAATATCTCATACTCTTTTTATTTTTAATTTAAAGAAATTTTTTATATAAAATTAATATGTTCTCTTATATTAAATTTAAAGAAATTTATATTATTATTTTTATTATTTAATTATTTTCTCGGTAGTTTACAAATTTTCTCAAGCTATTTATACTCCGCCCCTTTCTCCTATTATTAGGTTAAATGGTCCTTCTTATGTGGACCATAATAATATAAAAAGAAAAATAAGTGGTGCATGTGAGACAGCTGTGTGAGTGAGTGAGAGAGAGAAAAAGAAAAACATAAAAAAAAAAGAAAACCAAATAGTGGATAGTGGTCGCTCGGCCGAAAGAGAGAGAAAAAGAAAAAAAGAAAAAAAAAAGGGAGAGAGAAGGGAGAGTCGTCGCCGTCCGAGAAAAAAAAGAAAAACAAAGGGAAAAAAACAATCTCTTTGATCTTGCGTTTGGAAGAGATTTATTTGTCCGATCAGCTTCAAACTTGGCTGGTTAATAGAAAACGTTTGGTTCTTGTTTCTGAACGGTGAAGATTGGATTTCGAGCACTATAAGTTCTACTTCTCTTCAGTTTTTGTAGGTCTATTATCTGGGCAATGTTCTGTGTGCAGTTTTGATCAACCATATCATTGAATGACTGTTTGTAGTCCGATCTAGCTGATTTTTGGTCAGTAGTTGAAGGACACATAGATCTTGATTATGAACGGTTGGATCTGATTTTTGTGAACTACAAGGTCAGATTTTCTATTCGAATCAAAGCCTCTCGATTCTGGTAACTCTCTGTTCTCTCATCTGTGATAGTTTTGATCAACTGTATAATTGAAAAATTGTTTGTGGTCCGATTGAGCTGATTTTTGGTCAGTAGTTTGAGGACACATGGATATTGTTTGTGAACGGTGGATTGGGTTTTTGTGAACTGAAAGGTCAGGTTTTCTATTTGAACCGAAGTCTCTCAATTCTAGTAACTCTCTGCTCTCTCATCTGTGGTAGAATTGGTAAACCGTGTTGATGTTTATTAATCCGTAGTCCGATTGAGCTGAAATTTGGACAGCTGGTAGGGGACATCTGGAGGTTCATCTTCAACGGTTGGATTACTGCCTTGAGGTCTACTTGTTGAGTTGTAGTTGGCAGAACGTGGTTGTTTGTCTTGCTTAACTCACAAGTCTCTTGTTTAATCCAAATTGAATTTTGTTCAATTTGTTTTATGTAATTGAAGTTGTGTACCTCTATTGTACTCACTTGATTATAGTGGAACTGACCTCTGATTCAGAGTATCCATGGTTTTTCCCCTCTTTTGATTTGAAGGGGTTTTCCACGTAAAATTAGTGTGTTCTCTTGTGTGGTTTATCTGCATTGTCATTTTTGTTATTCAATCATCTCCTCACTGGTTCAAGCAAGCGGAAGAAGTTTTTTTTTTGGGGCTATTTATACTTCGCTACGCCTCCCTTTCTCCCATCAGAGTGGTATCAGAGCCTTGGTTGGTGTATTTGGCTTGTTTGAATAATGAAGTTGAATATGAATAAATTGGTCTGTTTGAATGACACGAATTATCATATATGGAGGAGTAAAATGAAGGATCTCCTATTTGTGAAGAAATTGCATTTTCCAGTATTTGCTACTACGAAACCTGAGTCTAAAACTGATGAAGAATGGGAGTTTGAGCACGAACAGGTTTGTGGTTTTATACGGCAATTTGTTGATGATAATGTTTATAATCACATTTGCAATGAGACACATGCACAAAGTTTGTGGAGCAAACTTGAGACTTTGTATGCTTCAAAGTCTGGTAATAACAAGTTGTTCTTATTAAAGAAAATGATGCAGTTGAGATATAATGAAGGGAGTTCTGTTGTTGACCACTTAAATGAGTTTCAGGGTCTTATTGATCAGCTATCAGGCATGGGCATTAAGTTTGATGACGAAGTTCTTGGGTTATGGTTACTTGCTACCTTACCTGATTCTTGGGAGACTTTTCGAATGTCTCTCGCTAATTCTACCTCTGGTGGTGTTCTATCAATGAGACTTGTAAAGGGTGGTGTGTTGAATGAGGAGATGAGAAGGAAATCTCAGGGTTCATCATCATCTAAATCAGAGATGTTAATTACTGAAAATAGGGGGAGAAGTCAAGGAAAAGGAAATGGTAAAAATGGTAGAAGTAAGAGCCGAAGCAAGTCACGATCTAAGTACAAGAATGTCCAGTGTCATTATTGCGGGAAGATGGGTCACATTCAGAAAAAGTGTTACAAGTGGAAGAGAGAAAATAAAGATGGCAGTGATAAGCACGAGAAAAAGAATGTGAGTAATGATCGTGTTGCTACTGCATCCACTTCTGGTTCTGGTGACCTCATTATTGTTTGTGATGAGGATGTGATTAATTTGGCATCTCATGAGACTGATTGGGTCATAGATAGTGGTGCTTCTCTTCATGTTACTTCAAGAATGGAGTTCTTTACAACATATACTCCTGGTGATTTTGGAGTTTTAAAGATGGATAATAACGGCTTAGCAAAGGTCATTGGCATTGGTGATGTTTGCTTAAAAACCAGCAATAGAGTACAGCTGACATTAAGGGATGTTAGACATGTCCCTAATATCCGTTTGAATTTAATTTCAACGGGAAAACTGGATGATGAAGGTTTTTGCAGTACCTTCAGTGATGGTCAGTGGAAGCTTACCAAAGGCTCCTTAATTGTGGCACGAGGTAAGAAATGCTCCAGTTTATATTTCATGCAAGCTGTTATCTTCAAAGATGTTGTAAATGCAGCAGAGAATGATAATTCCATTGAATTATGACATAAGTGGTTTAGTCATATGAGTGAAAAGGGGATGAATTGTTTGGTAAGAAAGAACCAGCTTCCAGACATAAAGAGTGCAGTTTTAAAGAAGTGTCCTCATTGTCTTGCTGGAAAACAAAATAGAGTTACATTTAAAAGTCACTCACCTTCAAGGAAATCAGAGTTGCTTAAATTAGTGTATTCTGATATGTGTGGTCCTTTGAAGGTATGCTCACTTGGTGGTGTTCTTTATTTTGTGACTTTTATTGATGATCACTCAAGGAAGCTTTGGGTATATGCGTTAAAGACTAAAGATCAAGTCTTTGATGTATTTAAACAATTTCATGCTTTTGTTGAGAAACAGACTGGTAAGAAGTTGAAATGTGTCTGCACTGATAATGATGGTGAGTATAGTGGTCCATTTGACGAATACTGCAGAAAGTATGGGATCAGACACCAGAGGACACCTCCCAAGACACCACAGTTAAATGGTTTAGCAGAAAGGATGAACAGAACGTTGATTGAGAGGGTCAGATGTCTTCTCTCAGATGCAAAATTACCTAGATCCTTTTGTGGTGAAGCTTTAAATACAGTCACACATGTAATTAATCTGTCTCCTAGTGCTCCGTTACAAGGTGATGTTCCGGACAAAGTGTGGTTTGGTAAGGAAGTCTCTTATGACCATTTACGAGTCTTTGGCTGTAAGGCTTTTGTTCATGTCCCTAAAGATGAAAGAGGGAAGTTAGATGTGAAGACTCGGCAGTGTATCTTTCTTGGTTATGGTGAAGATGACTTCGGGTACCGTTTATATGATCCGGTTAAGAAAAAGCTTGTAAGGAGTAGAGATGTTGTGTTCGTTGAGGATCAAAACATCGAACACATTAAGAAGTCAACTCCTTAGGTTAATGATAGTCCTGCTGATATTGTTCCATTTCCCCATACACCTCTGAATGATCCAGTTGATGTTCATGGTGATATTCAAGAACGTGATGAGAATGTTCAACAGGATCAGAATATGGAGGGTGCAGGTGATATTGATGCTCCAATAGAAGATCATCCGCACATACCTTTACCTCCGTTTTAGCCACGGAGGTCTAATAGAATTCCAGTGCCTTCTACTCGGTACTCACCTGATGAGTTTGTGATGTTAACTAATGGGGGAGAACCTGAGTGTTATACAGAAGCAGTTGAGAGTGAGCATGGGCAACACTGGATCGATGCCATGACAGATGAGATGAAATCCTTATATGATAACTCTACTTATGAGTTAGTAAGGTTACCTAAAGGCAAGAGAGCTTTGAAGAATCGGTGGATTTACAAAATAAAGTAAGAAGAAAATACTTCATGTCCACGATATAAAGCCAGATTGGTTGTTAAAGGATTCAGTCAGAAACAAGGCATTGACTTTGAAGAGATCTTCTCACCGGTGGTGAAAATGTCTTCCATTTGAGTTGTGTTGAGTTTAGCTGCTAGCCATGACTTAGAGATTGAGCAGATGGATGTGAAAACGGCTTTTCTCCATGGTGACTTGGAAGAAGAAATTTATATGGAACAACCAGAGGGATTTGAGGTGGAAGGAAAAGAGGATTATGTGTGCAGGTTGAACAAAAGCTTGTATGACTTGAAACAAGCTCTGAGACAATGGTATAAGAAGTTTGAGTCTATTATGGGGGAGTAAAGCTATAAAAAGACTACTTCTGATCATTATGTTTTTGTTCAGAGATTTACTGATGATGATTTTATCATCTTACTACTTTATGTTGATGATATGCTTATTATTGGTCGTAATTCTGTTAGAATTAACAAGTTGAAGGAAGAGTTGAGTAAGTCCTTTGCCATGAAGGACTTGGGACCAGCAAAGAAGATCCTCGGCATGTCAATCACTCGGGATAGGAAAAAGAACAGGTTGTACCTGTCCCAGAAGCAGTACATTGAAAAAGTGCTTCAGAGGTTTAACATGGATAAAGCTAAAATGGTAGGTACTCCTCTTGCTACACACTTTAAATTATCCATTAACCAATGTCCTTCCACAGAGAAAGAGAAGGAAGAGATGCAAAGAGTTCCATTTGCATCAGCCGTGGGTAGTTTAATGTATGCAATGGTGTGCACGAGACCTGATATAGCTCATGCAGTTGGCACAGTTAGTCGGTTTCTTTCAAATCCTGGTAAAAAGCATTGGGATGCAGTGAAGTGGATAATGAGATATTTACGAGACTCCACTAATTTGAGACTTTGTTTTGGGAGTGATAAGTCTATCCTGATTAGATTCACAGATTCAGATATGACAGGTAACATTGACTCCAGAAAGTCTACTTCAGGTTATGTGATTACTCTTGCAGGGGGAGCAGTGAGTTGGCAATCTCGATTGCAGAAGTGTGTTGCATTGTCCACTACAGAGGCAGAGTTTATTGCAATAACTGAAACGTCTAAAAAGTTACTCTGGATGAAAAGGTTTATGAAGGAACTTGGTTTTCAACAATCAAATTATGTGTTGTATTGTGATAGCCAGAGTGTCATCCATCTTGGTAAGAATCCAACTTTTCATGCTAAGTCAAAACATATTGATGTGCGGTATCATTGGATACGATATGTTTTTGATTCTAAATAGTTAGCACTTGAAAAGATTTATACAGATAATAATGTTACTGATATGATGATAAAGGTATTATTAACATAGAAATTTGAGTTATGTTGTATATTAGTTAGGATAACCAATATTTTCACATAATCGGGAGGGGGAGAATTGTTAGGTTAAATGGTCCCTTCCTATGTGGACCATAATAATATAAAAAGAAAAATAAGTGGTGCATGTGAGACAGTCGTGTGAGTGAGTGAGAGAGAGAAAAAGAAAAATATAAAACAAAAGAAAACTAAATAGTGGATAGTGGTTGCTCGGCCGAAAGAGAGAGAAAAAGAAAAAAAGAAAAAAAAGAGAGAGGGAGAGAGAAGGGAGAGCCGTCGCCGCCTGAAAAAGAAAAGAAAAACAAAGGGAAAGAAACAGTTTCTTTGATCTTGCGTTTGGAATAGATTTATTTGTCCGATCAGCTTCAAACTTGACTGGTTGATAGAGAACATTTGGTTCTTGTTTCTAAACGGTGGAGATTGGATTTCGAGTACTGTAAGTCCTACTTCTCTTCAGTTTTCGTAGGTCTATTATCTGGGCAATTTTTTGTATGCAGTTTTGATCAACCGTGTAATTAAATGACTTTTGGTGGTCCGATTTAGCTGATTTTTGGTCAGTAGTTGAAGGACACATAGATCTTGATTATGAACGGTTGGATCTGGTTTTTGTAAACTGGAAGGTCAGGTGTTCTATTCGAATCGAAACCTCTCGATTCTGGTAACTCTCTGTTCTCTCATCTGTGACAGTTTTGATTAACTGTATAATTGAAAGATTTTTTGTGGTCCAATTGAGTTGATTTTTGGTCAATAGTTTGAGAACATATAAATCGTATTTGTGAACGGTTGGATTGGGTTTTTGTGAACTGAAAGGTCAGGTTTTCTATTTGAACCGAAGCCTCTCGATTCTGGTAACTCTTTGCTCTCTCATCTGTGGTAGAATTGGTAAACTGTATTGATGTTTATTGATCTGTGGTCCGATTGAGCTGAAATTTAGACAAATGGTAGGGGACATCTGGAGATTCATCTTGAACGGTTGGATTACTGCCTTGACATCTACTTGTTGAGTTGTAGTTGGCAGAATGTGGTTGGTTTATTTTACTTAACTCACAAATCTCTTATTTAATTTAAATTGAATTTTGTTCAATTTGTTTGATGTAATTGAGGTTGTGTACCTCTATTGTACTCACTTGATTATAGTGGAACTGACCTCTGATTCAGAGTATCCGTGATTTTTTTCCTCTTTTGATTTGAAGAGATTTTTCACGTAAAATTAGTGTATTTTTTGGTGTGATTTATCTGCATTATCATTTTTATTATTCAATTATCTCCTCACTGGTTCAAACAAGAGGGAGAGTTTTTTTTGGGGCTATTTATACTCCGCTCGGCCTCCCTTTCTCCCATCACCTATCATTGACAACCAAGAACCGAAGGGACCATCCACACTTGATGAAGAAAAAGGACGTTTCTTGGACTGCAACGACGACTCAATCATCGTGTCATAGGCTTTTCTCTTTCTGGGGTTCGACAGAATATCCAGAACCTGACTGATCAACTTGAAGGCGCTCTCTGCGGCAACCGACTCGTTTTTGTCCGGATGAACCATGAGGGCCAGTTTCTTGTAGTGTCTCTTGATGGTGCCGGCGTCTACCTTAGAGAGAGGACGGCAGCAACCTTTGAGTCTGATTGACAAGACCCGGTACCAAGTGGCCTGCGATATCATGTAGGCAGCGAGATAGCCTTCGATGCCTGGCAATAGTGAGACAACAGAAGACAAGAAGGGCCTCTCTCTAGTCGTTTGTTTGTGCCTGTCTTAGGTTGGTTCCGTTAATTTTTAGGAGTTTTGTTGCTTAGGGTGCAGGCAAAGAATATATGTGTATATATATATATATGTTATTAGGACTAATAGGTCGTTGTGTTTTCTTAACTGGTATATTGATGCACTAAAACCCTGTTTGGTTCCTTACCTGATTGTTATTGTTGGTCAAGAAACTTGAGAAGATTTGGTTTGTTAAAAATCAACAAAACCATACGGGAACCCTTCCAAACGCTACCCATTCCAGGACAAGGAGGCATCAATTTTCTTTTTTCTTTTTTAAATTCTCTTATTATTTTCCACCAGTCTGGTTTTACCTTTTATAATTGATAAGCCATATATATCAAATATTACATAATAGTTTGTCCTCAAAACTTTTTCTTCTCGCACTGTAATCACATAATCTACTCCTAAACAGGGCATTTTGTTTCAATAGAAAAATTCACAACTATTACATTGGAAAATGACTCACCGTATAGGCACTTATCAGTTCCAAAAAGTAGATAATTTTGAATTGCCAGATAGCTGCGGGTTCATCTAATACTTCTAGTATCCTGAGAATGCTAATTGCTAAGTGAATGATATGAGACCAAATTGATAGGAAGGAGCAGAACAAACTCCACCTTCGGTTGGCAAAGAAAGATTTAAAAGAAGTGATAGAAGAATGGTGCATTACTGGCAGTGGCATGTGAGAGACCATCTCATGGATCTTGTTAGCATATCTGGTATGGAGATCATATCAGGACTTCCAACCTTCAGTAGACGTACCTCGAACAGCATAGACATTGGTGTCGAAACAAATACTGTCAACATCATTTCCTGAAATGAAATTCTGTTAAGTCTTTAGCTATCCTATGCAGGATTTAGAGAGATGCATGGGAAATTGATGCCGGCTGTCACCTTAAATTTTCGCTTCTTGGCTTGATTGATTTTACAGGCTAAAGAATACATGGAGAACATTCTACGAGTGTTACCAAGTTCATAATCATATTTCTCAGCTGTTAAATCATTTCAGTGAAAAATAACTGACAAATATTATATCATTTATATAAATTAGTTATTTTCTAAAATAATAAATAATATGAATATTTTTTTTACTTATTATTTTATCATTGATTAAAGAATTGAATTATATATATATATATATATATATATATATCTTTAAATTTGTAAAATTATGTATAGATTATTATTTTTTATCTTAATAATTTATTATTAATTTTTTTAAAAATAATTTATGTGATTGATGTTCTTTATATAGATCCTAATTGGTTATCTCATATAAAGATAATGTTATGCAAGTGTCATTTCGTGACCATTTTTTATAATTTCATATTGTGGTTGAACAAATACCAAATACATTATTTATTTTAGTGCAAGAAGTCAAAATGTCTCGCAATTTGCATTGCATGGGCAATAATGTCTCAACAAATTTGTCTACTGAGTGATCATGTTTTTAAAATTGAATTGTATCAATTGGTTAAATTGATTTATAACTAATTAGATTATTAGTTGGATTTGATTTTGAAAAATTATATAATATTTAAATTGATTAAAATTTAGTTAAATGCAAAAAAAAAAGTCAAAATTGACAAAAATTGAAAAGTTTAGGTTTAATTTATGGTTGAATTGGTTTTCACTTTAAATATCAAAAATTATAATTTAATATCAAAAATTTCTTTGTATTATTATTGAGTACTAAATTTTATTTAAATCTACATTTGAATTAAAAATATTATTTAAAGCTTTAATCTAGTTATTAAAATTAAAAAATAATATATAATTAAGTTTTTTACAATTTTTTTGGGGTTAAAAAGTTTAAATTTAAACATTTGAAATATTTTTAATAAAAATATATCATATATAAATATTATTTTTATTAATAATAAATATATATATATATTTTTAAAAAAAAAATTAATGAGCCTCTAATTTACTTTTTCGAGTTATGAGTCCAATTAATGATTTGGCATGGGCCAATGTTTTCTTTTTAAATAAAACTTACTAATAGTTTTTAAAGAGATTCAGCCCCTCCACTTCAAGTCGAAGAAAGTCGTCGCATGCATCTTATCCCGATTTCCTCTCGCTTCTGACTATCTATTGTATAGAACTGGGAAACTTTTCACTTTAAGGGCAACGATGGATCTGACTTCACTTCTTCCTTCTCGTACGGACATGTGGAGAGAAGGAACTTCAACATCATTGGCAAGTGCGAATTCCTCTCATAATCTTTGCTTGGATTTTGAAGGTTTGATTTATAGTAAAGCAACTCGCGTTAAACCCTCACCTTTTTTTTTTCTTTTGGTTTTTTTTTTGGGTTTGGATGAAAGCTAGTGGTAGGACTTGCTTAACGTATACACGATATTGGAATCTATCTTGCATGCAACTATTTTCGATTTTGTTAAGTCGTAACTATGAATAATTGAAAATCAGAATAGGGTCGGGGCATAAATTAATAAAAAATGCTATCTACTCTGTTTATATTATAAAATAATAAATAAAATATGATTAAAATAAAGTTTAACTACATATATATTACAAATAGTTCTAATAAATTAATATAATTATATATAATTTTTTACTCAAAAAAATAAATTATTTATAAAAATTCAAACAATTTGCTATTTTATATGAAGGTCAACTAAATAAAATAAATATTTACTTTCATGTTTTAACCAATTATTTTACAAAATTAGACCAAACTTAATATTATTTTATCAAATTTTTTAATTTTATAATTTGTTCAGTCCAAATTTTCAAAACTATGGCCCTTACTACTTAGATTTCTTCTCTTCTCATTATGCTGTAAACTTTGATTTGTTCTTTTTTATTAAAATAAATAATATTTTAAATATTTTTCGATATTAGAAAAATACTAAAAAATTATAATAATTATTATTTTATCTAACTTTTTTTAATACAATAATAAAACTTAATACAAACTAATGTTCTTATCAAATATTTAAATTAATTTTAACAAAATTTTTCTAGTCACCCAAATAATTTTCACCCGTAGTTTGTGGTCGTCATCATAAATATTTCCCCATATCGTTTTATAGAAATAATAGTGGGTCCCACAAATAAAGAAAAGAAAACTGAAAAACAAAAAGCAAAGGGTTCACAAAAATTACGGACCAGTTTGAAGTATATTGTCACGGATGGTTTATGTGTCGCGCATGAATTGGTTAGATAGAACTCATTCCCACATCTTATATTGGGATAAAAAAAGAAGAATTTTGGGTTATATAAATATGGGTATTACATACTTCAATAAGTTGCCTTTTGGGAGAGGATAATGACTCCGTGACAAGTAATATCAAAATCGATCTGACCTGACTCTGATATTTTTTACCAAGCATTTCACCGAGAAGTAGGTAGGATCCCGACTCCAATATTTCTTACCAAGCGCTTTACCGGGAAGTAGGTAAAGAGACCTCGATTCTGACAAGGATGTCGATGAATTCGGTGGAGAGAGATCCCGATTCCGACGAGGATGTCGATGAATTCGGTAGAGGAGAATGTCACGGATGGATTATGTCTTGGGCAGGGATGAGTTAGGCACAACCCACTTCCACATCCCACATCGGATAAAAAGAGGAAGATTTTAGATCATATAAATGTAGGTACTGTACACTTCAATAAGTCACCTTTTGGAAAGAGGGTAATGAGCCGTGACACTATGCTTACTAGGGAATTTACAGAAATTGATAGATGATTAAAGTCTTCCGATGACAACAGTTTGTGTTTTTTTTTTTTTTTTGGGCTAATAATAACATACTAATAATTCTTAGAAAAATTGACAGATGAAATGAGTGTTTGTCGATATTTTATTATTTTTATTTTTTTAGTTAAGTAATTTGTTTGATTTTATTATTTTTAAATTAAATATAATGTTAAAATTAATTTTAAAATTAAAAAATTTCAATTTAAATTTTAATTAAATAATAAAAAAATTATATAATAAGAATATATTTTAATTTTTTCATTCTCTTAAATACATAAATAATAAATATCATAAATTTTTTCTCTCTGTTTTATCTTTCAAAACATAATTTGAATATATTTTTATTTTCTTTTAATTTTATCATTTAAATCCCTATTAATCTGGTGCACTGTCTCTGCTCCCCTACAATTGACGTTTGGAGTATGGACTTACCTATTTCTCACATAGAGTGCCTATAAATTGCAACCAATTCCCACTCTTGTGAATAACCAGCAGCGCAAAAACAGATCAGCTAAAAACAACGTGAAGTCGCCTTTACTTCTCTCCATGTGCATTATCTTAAGCTTCTTGCTCTTCTTGTCTTCGTTTCTTCATAATGTTTCTGTTACTTTGGCTGACTCTTTTCTGGGTCATCCATTCTGCCAGGGTCACGACCGCCTTGCCCTCCTGCAGTTCAAACAAAGCTTCATAATAAGCACCTCTGTCTTTGGCAGTCCTTCGGCCTATCCAAAGATCGAGTCTTGGAATCTCTAAGGCGGACATGATGATTACTGCATCTCCGATACCACCGCCAACAATCAAGGTGTACCTTGCCCTTGGAAATAATTTCACAGTTGAAATCCCATCTCAATTTTGTAGACTCAGTTATCTTGGCTACCTTGATTTATCCAACAACAATTTCAGTGGCGTGCTTCCTCAATGTTTGGAGAGTTCCAAGTGCCACACTTGAACTACTGGTTCTTGATGGCAACAATTTTCGCGGTAGAATTCCTCCCATGCATCCAAATGCCTCCAACTTGAAGGAGCTTAGGCTGGGACGCAATCGATTAGAAAGGCAGGTACAAAGATCATTGGCAAATTGCAAAATGAAAGGTTCATGCAGACTTTTAGGATCGGCCCACGGAGACTGACGAGAAACAAGAGGCGCAGAAATTGATCCACCGCATGTGTTTCCATATTACGTATTTCACGTAAGTCCGGTTCGACAATGATGCGAGATAAACCACTGTGAGGTGAATAAAAGTATTTTGTAAGTAAAAATACTCAAAAATAAAAGTGTTGTTATTAATAATTATATGTTGTTTGATAATAATTTTAATAAAAATATTATAAAAAATTTTAATGAAATTATAACTAGTAAAAATATTATTAATATAATTATTAGTATATAAATTGATTATAAAGAATATGATGAAAATTTTGTTTTATTTTTAAAAAATATAACTATTATTTTAATATTTTAAATTATATTTTTAATATTAAATATATTATCAATGATTTACAATAATTATTTTATTTTATTATATTAGTTTGAGTAAATAATGAAAAATATTATTTAGGTTGATAATAATTAAAATAATTTTTTTGAAAATAATCATTATTTTAAAATAAAACAAAAAAATTAATATTATATTCATTAAATATTAAAAAGAATACTAATTTTACATTAAAAAATATATCAAATAAAAGGTTTAAGATAAAAGATAAAAAAATTAATTTATCAAATTAAAAGTAATTTAGTTTTAAACAAAAGTTATTTTTTTCATTTTATTATCATTGAAAAATTTATCTTATAAAATTTTTTAGTATTAAGAAAAATATTAGGTGATACAATATTAAAATACTAATTAAATTTTGTAATAATTATATTATCAATAAATTTTGTACGAATATATTTATATGAAATTATTAATATAATAATAATTTTTTTAAAATTTCAAATAAATAATATGATATTAAATATAATATTTTTTATATTCTATTTTATAATTCAAATGTTTTCTTTATGCAACTTCTTAATGAAAAATATGCATGTTTAAATATTTTTTTATGTCCTTTATGCAATTGATTATATTAAAATTTAGATAAATAATACCTTGTACTTTCATAAGATTCAAAATATTTTATTAATAATGAATATCTAATATTAATAAAATAATATTTATTTATATAAATAAAAATTTTAATAATATTTAATGTAATATATTATATAATCAAGATATGATATTTGATGGGTGTATAAGAAATTAAAATTTAAATTATTAATAATCAAACTAAAAATATATATATAATGTCTCGGATCAAGTTAACACCAAAGTAAATTGCATAACAAAGAAATGTTAAAAATAAAAATATTTATTAACCTGATACATAGAATATTAACTGCAAAAGAATAGAGAGACTGTGAGATTGGGGTTGGAGATGAAGTTGAAATCTTCACCTTTCTCTGCTTTTTCTTCGGGATTATCCATGGGTCTTAGTTCTTCCTTAGCTCCAATTCCTCCGTTCTTGCTTTGGTTCGAACACAGGGCGAGGTCCAGCCTTTCTCTTACAAATTAGCAATTGTCTTGGATTAAAATTGAATTTGTCCGTTATTGCATAAGCGAGGGTGGCGGTTGTCGCTTCAATTTTCAGTTTTCTTCCTCTTGTTTTTTTTTTTTAATTAAAAAATATTAAATTATAAGTTATAATTCTAATTTAGTTATATTGCTTAATTATAATTACAGTATCTATTTTGTGAAATGATGTTATAATAATATTTGTATTTTAATTTTTTAAATATTAGTGTAATTTATAATATTTATGTTGTCTATTTTTTTAATAAAAATTATTTAAATTTTTAGTTTTTTTTAAAAAATTTTTTACTTTTATTTTATTAAATTAAACTCTTATTAAATTTTTAGTTACCAGGGTTGTGACTCTGAACAAACTGAAAACAGGTCTCCCTAATGGTTTCCGGGAATTGCTGGGATTCTAAAAGCACTCCGGTTCAGGTTTTTGAGGCTGTTCAAGCCCATGGCAAGGCAGCTTTTGGTTGTGAAGTATTCGAAAACTCAACAAACTAAATCGCTTGGAAATTGGAAATGCAAACCATTGAAGAGAAATGTGAGAAGATTCCGCAATGCAATTTTTTTGGCATACAAGGATTTGAAGTCAAATTATAACAGATTGCAGCAGCTGCACTCGTTGATTATACTCAAGCAAATTGGTTCGTGTATTTTCGATACAGTTAATTTCTATATTTGAGTAACAGGAAATTTATAAGTCACGGTTAGTTAAACGAGATTAAGTTCTCTTTAATCTCCAGCTATTAGCATTATTCTGTTTTTAGTTTTAATTTTTCTAGCATCATGACCTTAATTTTCTGGAGTTGTTACTTTATGCCTTCAAATTTTTCTTTCTTTGTTTTATTTTTTTAACTCTTAGAGACAACATAACACATGCCCCTTGAAGCCGTTTTGTGTTCAACCATGTTACGACAAATCAAAGAGTTATAAAAATTACTTATATTGATAATTGTACTCTTAAATTTGTTTAGGAGATTTTTAATTGTGAAGTATAACAAATCTTATTTTTTATACAATAAAAATTACTTACTTTAAAAAAAATTTTACTTTTAAAAATTAGTACTTTTGATTCATTGAGGAAAAAAAAATATATATATATATATATATATTATATTGTTATTTTAAGGGTTGCTTTCCTGTATTCTTTTTAACTTTAATATTTTCAAAATTCTAACCTATTTACATGAAAGAAAAAGAAAAAAAGGGCAGAAAATTGAAGAAGGAAAAGGAAAAACAGGCAAACCGAATAAAGAGTAAATTCAAGTAAAAAATAAAAAGAAATTGATAAAAATATGTAAATCTCGTTACAGAATAAACTTGTCGTGTTTACAAATATTCTGTCAACCAAAAAACGTAAAAAAAAAATCCCGCAACAAAAAGTCCTCAGACAACATTAAAAGCGAGCCTAATTCCTGCTGATCTTGCATCTTTTGATGCTGGGCTTTTGCTCCCTGGAATCGGCAGTGCCAGGGCAACTATCCTCACTTGTGGGAACTGCCTCTTCGGGATGTTCTTGGTGTCTTGACAACCAAGAACCGAAGGGACCATCCATTCTTGATGAAGAAAACGGACGTTTCTTGGACTGCAACGACGACTCAGTCTTCCTGTCATAGGCTTTTCTCTTTATGGGGTCCGACAGAACATCCAGAGCCTGACTGATCAACTTGAAGGCGCTCTCCGCAGCAACCGAATCGTTCTTGTCCGGATGAACCATGAGGGCCAGTTTCTTGTAGTGTTTCTTGATGGTGCCGGCGTCTAGCTTAGAGAGAGGACGGCAGCAACCTTTGAGTCTGATTGACAAGACCTGGTACCAAGTGGCCTGCGATATCACTCCCTTGTGAATCATGTAGGCAGCGAGATAGCCTTCGATGCCTGGCAATCTGGGGTCGTACTCCATGGCTGACACTGCATGCTTAAGAGCCATGTCGATGTCTCCGCGGCTGAAGCTCTCTTCAGCCAATTCTCTTGCCTTCTCGGCCGCGGCAGAATCGAAGATCAAAGAACCGGACATGGTTGAAAGGTGTTTGAGAAGGAAAGAGAACAAAAGGATGGTTTCTTTCTTGAGAGACAAACAGAACAAACTGGAACAGAAGACAAGAAGGGGCTTCTCTCTAGTCCTTTGTTTGTGCCTGTCTGTGTTTGGTTTTCTTTTTACTGTTTAGGAGTTTCGTTTCTTGAGGTGTGGGCAAAGAATATATAAACATATATAGGCTGTTATGTCTAATAGGTCGGTGTGTTTATTTTCCAATTTATTATAATTATATTTCACATTTTATCGAATCCACATCCGAGTAGGATTGATGCGTCAAACCCTGTTTGTTTCGTTACCTGATTGTTATCGCTGATTAAGAAACTTGAGACGAGATAGACTTCATAAAAAGCCAAGAAAACCAAACGTATACTTACATTTGTAAGTTATCGTTAAACCATCTAAATTATTTAAATCGAGTTCGCAAATCAAATTTGTAAAATGTGCCGCAACTTAAATTTGTACTTTAACCCCAAAAATATTATGATCTGCTTGGTTCAATTGGCAACTGATGACAAATACTTTTTGTCTCACTATCGGAGAAGGCTAACAATTTTGGTAGTTTATAACTGCTAAGCAACTGGTTTTGGTTGGATGCTCAATAAATGGGAGGCTCCTTTGACCTTTACACAATCGCTAGAGGATCAATGATTGTACTAAGGTTAGGACTGATCATAAATTTTGTTCACAAAGCCAGTCTGTGTTTTACATATCAGAACATCTTTACATTTTGTTTTCATTATTATTATTACTATTTTCTAATGACGAGGAATCCTTTCAGGCAAACCCGAGTTACAAGTGTAGTCCAATTGCACATTTGTATCTTAATTGAGTACCAATATCTCCAATTCTTAAATACCAACGTCAACATTGTCCCAATCAAAATATTCCTCTTCACTTTTGTGTGGCAATTGCCCAAGCCTGTTGTGCGCCAACCTACTCATCAAAGCAAGACCTGAAGCAAGAAACCAGTTGCCTATCAGGATTATTAGGCAAATACGGTGTTAATCATCTAAATTTCCAAATAAAGTGTACCCTTTAGTGCCTTTCTGATGGAAAAAGTTACCAAATGGACTGAATGACATGAAAAGCAACTGTAAAGGAAGGCACAAACTTATGCAAGTTCACGTATTGGCAGGTGGGGTTTGCGTTCATATGTAAACTTTGTTCATACCTTCAACTATTCCGTAAAGGGCAGACCAGCATCTAATTGTAGGAAATTGGTGATGTTCTAGAGTACTATCTATTGTTTCGTTTTGCTTCCCCTCCAGGACATCCTGCAGCATGACAACTGCATCTTCTGTTTTCTTCAGGATATTGTTGTCATCTCGAATTTTGGGACAGTGAAGATCATTCCGTGATGAGGTGAGGCCAATGGCTAGCGCAAATTGGGCAGCGGCAGACCATCTTGAAGAGGCTATCCACCTCCTCTGTCCGCCGTGCCAGTTGATCTTTTCTTTTCTCAATTTGTTCTCTTTACCCCCAAACACTAAGCTATGCAAATACCGTGCATTTGCAGGCCCCGTACTCTGAACCATCTTAAAGAGTGCACTTTCTTCATTTGATAGCAATGGGGTAGCATGTTCTCAAACCTGAGAGGGAGCATTGAGAATTCTCACATTCTGAAGTAAAACAAAAGTACTTGTATACAGTTGAGACTAAAAAGGAACCTTTTCTTCAAATTATAATTCTTTTCAGGATTTAGGTTCTCATAAATTCAGATTTCATAGCACATAAAAGAAAAGAATTTTTTAGAAAATTAATTAAAGTACATGGCATACCTGACCAGCATTAAGCACAAGAATTCTGTCACAGTCTGTTATGGTATATAGTCTGTGAGCAATAATCAGCATTGTGCGAGAATTGAATTCTTCCCTAATGGTTTTCTGAATCAGAGAATCAGTTCTAACATCAACGGCAGCAGTTGCTTCATCAAGAACAAGAATCTTTGATCTTCGCAGCAATGCAAGGGCAAGACAAAATAGTTGCCTCTGCCCGACACTGAAATTCTCTCCTCCTTCAGTAACCTTGACACAAGAAGCCCTCACATGGGTCAGTACATCTCATTTCTCATTTCTTTCGATGGGTGGCATAACACATGTTCCAATTTGCAGAAACTGTGATCAGCTTGAAATGTCGATTCTAAAACATGTGACAGAAAAGCAGTTTTTAACTTATTGGTCTAAACAAACTCCAATTGAACTCGTCCAATTCTGGCAGAGTTACAAAAACGCTCTAGAGGTTTGCTACACAAAACATTTACATCAACTAAATTTTGACTGCGAAAAATTTATGCCTGAAATTTGCTTTACAGACACAATTTACTGCTTTTATCAACTTTCTTAACTTTTTCATTATGTCAAATTCAAAGGTGTTAAGTTGTTAAACCAAAAAAGTGTTAAATTGCAATTGTACAATTACACTCTTTAGATTTGACTTAGTTTGAACTTAGGTTCCTAACATTTAGCGTTGTATTTAGATTCTAGTCCCTGGAATTTTATCCTTGTTAATGCATCAGTCCTTAAGAGGTCAGAGTGTTCAAATTAAAACTTTAGTGACTCACTGTATTTTTAGCAACAAAATTTTGTATTGTCTCTTTTTTCTTCTTTTTGGTAACCATCACACATATCCTGGCAAAATGCTTATAAGAACAAATCAATCTGAATTTTCAGCTTACATTGACCTTCGCTCTGAATTAGTTTCAGGCAAACTCACATCAATAAAGCAAGCAAAAAGATCAGTGCAGAAGGCAGGGAAATAGCACACGAAGTTATACCTCAGCATTTAGACCAAAATAATTTCTTCTGATGACATCCTTCAGATGTGCCCTCTCCAGGGCCTCCCAAAGGTCAGCATCTCTATGTTCACTGAATGGATCAAGATTAAATCGGACAGTCCCTATATAGAGGTAAAAGGGCCATCAACATGACTGATATGTTTGTAGTTAGTCCAAAAGCAAATGGAAGCAAAGCCATAAACTTGTCGAAATCACACATACTCACTGACCAAAACATAAATCCCAAAATAGTTACCACTAAATACTGTACAACAAGGAATAAGGCTCACACAGTGTCTACAATGTCAATACACACAATGACATGGTGCCAAATGTGAAAGTACAAGAAGAATGCAAGAAACTTTTAAGCAGAAGAGCTCTCAATTTAGCAAAATCTCTGGATTGAATGTTGAATACGGCATGTTACACAGTTTTGCAAGTAAAAAAACAGTAGTAGAGTAATCAAGGAAATAAAATCATTCATCTGTTGTTAGGGTCTAAGTAGATGTACAGGAGAACCTAATCTAACAAGCTCCAGTTTCACGATTTTAGCCGCAGCTACCTGAGAAAAGAACTGGTGACTGTGCAATGATACTAAGCACTTTCCGCAAATCTGCCAATCCAAACCTTGCAACATCACAACCATCAATGGCAATTTCTCCCCGTTCCAGTTCTGCTATCCGAAAAAGTGCATTAAGCATGCTGGATTTTCCTGCTCCAGTTCTTCCAACTATTCCTAGCTTCTCATTTGGTGAAACTGCAGAAGACAATCCATGCAAGACTGGAGGAAGTTCGGGTCTCTAACAAAGGACAACATCCTTAAACTTGAAGGATCCTGAAGAAGGCCAACCAGGTGGAGGACGATTGTTCTCGATTATAGCTGGAGCTTCGGAAGGCAAATCTATGTATGTGCCAACACGTTCAACAGAATTGAAGCTATTTTCAGCCCTACTTGCTTGTCTCAGAACACCACCCAACAGATTGGTAATATTTAAAGTATATGTGAGAAATAGACCCATGGTAGATGCAAATGCTGCCTGGTTTTCTGTTTGTCCATTCTGCAAGACTGCAAAGGTTGCTATCAACCAAATCATGATCCCTCCTAACGTTTCCAGTCTAATGACAAGCCAGCGATTTGAACTAATATATTTACAAGGGTGAATCTGATGCTATTATCCATAGAATTTCCATTGATGTTTTCCATGCGGTCATATGCCTTGTATGCACGAATACTTGACAAACCATTTAGTGCTTCCCCAAATTGTGCATAAACGGGGGACCTGCTGATGGAATCTAGACGTTTCACTTCATGGGATGTACTCTGCACAAGGTTTATGATAGGTAATATCCCTTGACACAAACCAAAGACTCTTGAGAATGCCAGATGGCATAACTAAAAGCTCAATGACTTACAGAAATTAAATTCTGATCACTCTTTCTGAAGCCTGATACAACCAAAGACTTCTTGACAATGGCAAGATGATGTAACTCACATAAATATGTTATGAAAATTCCATGTCAATAGGAATGGGGATTTAAATGTCAAACAATAAAAACAGGAAGCCGAAATTTGACAACCCCACAAGAATTGTATTATGTGGGCTACAATACTTGTACGCAAGCATTTCCCTCGAGTTCAAGTAGATGGCAAGCAGAAAACTAAACTGCCACATTGATAATGCTTTGGATAATGGCATCTCCACTAATAGGATTTCGACAATTAATTGGGCCAGAGGCCTGGTGCTTGTCGTATTCCAGCATTGAATCTCTAAAAGAAAGTTCAATTCCCCCAAGATATTCTATGTGGACCTCAGTGTGGTAAACCATATCATCCATGTTGAAAGTGTATCTTTTTGTGTTTTACTCTCCAGCAAAACCCTTGAAATTATTAGCCTAAGAATTTCTCAACTGCCTGTACAACCACTTTCTTTGAATTGTTAAGTAAATAAGGGTTGCTTTAATCAAAACAAGAGATGACTCATTCATATTCTGCTCATGGGAGATTAAAAATGCCAGGCCTCAGCTAGAAAATATAACTTAGCTGAAGGAGCAAAAGAACACAAACCAAATGAAGCAATTTTAACCTGACATGCTAGATTATCCAACTCAAAACTTATGCACTTATAAGACCATACAAAGTGTCGAGTATAAAACATTCAGATTTTTTAGCATACCTGATAATAGAGATAGGCTCCATAAAACAAGGTAGGGAGTGGCATTATGGTCCACAGGGATATTGTTTCACAGCTCCTATCAACAAAAAGTTGAAAGGAGCTGCCAAACTTGGTTAAGGAACACATTTGCAGAACTTGGAACACTGTGATCTATTTCACCCAAACCTATTGATGATCCTTCCAGTTGGATTAGTGTGGAAAAATACCATTGGAAATCTCAAAATAGAATCTAGCATGGCATCACGCAGCCTTTTGGCTGCATGACGACTCGAAATGATCAGCCAATAAGAGTTCCCCAGAGTAACAGTTACCTGAAGCAAGAAATATGAAATGAGCCTTAGATTGTAGACATATCAACAATTTTAAAATTGCTCCCTCCTTTTGTTTGCTTTGGTTTTATTATGATATTCTAAACTGTGAAACAGTTAACCTTCTGTTATACAAGTATTCTCTTTGCAATCACAGGAGGAAAGAGAACACTTCAAATTCTTTGAACGAATGATAAACAAGTCCGAGAAAAAAGGGACCAATGAGATTCTCAAATGGTAAGATTTGCAAGTTGTGCACCAGTATGCATATAAAGTGTCAACTAAGATCAAACAGACCCGACCAAATGATAGAAGTGCATAGATGAAAATGTAGAATCCTGTTCTATAGTTCTTTGAAGTGCTTTGGTCTGTCCAAAAACTTAACCATGCACTGCTTGAAAGCCGAAGAATTTCAGTTAATAAATAGCGTGTAAAGAGTATTATAACCACCCATATGCCTCCCAATGCATTCTTGTACCTGCAAGAAGGTAAAAAGAGTTGAGCAAGGGGTTCATTCATAATTCTTCTGACTGAAATGAATTGATTAGAGATATTTATTGAGAAAAAACGACAGAAGCATAATTTCCTTTAATCAAGCATCAGCAAGTAAGATCCCAGCCATGTAAATTTACATGATATTGGACTCTGCAAATCAGAAAAGCATCAAATAATTTGGACAACTTATGGACCCAGACTTTCATCAGGAAAAGAAAGGAACTGAGCTGTACTCAAGTGGAGTCTCAAATTTCTACATCAGGATGATCTACCTTGGCATTTTTTTTTTCAAGATTATCCAATGCTACAAACAATTCAGTGAATCATAGTTTCTCCAGATAAGGTATTTAACGATATGTGAATTTTCCACAGGGTACTGTCAGAATGGATGGGAACATCTATAAGGTGAGTATGAATTGGGATCTTTACTATTATAAAGAGCACTTATAAAACTTATCAAAATGTTTTGTAAAGCTTAAACTTGAAATAATACCCTACATTACCTCATCAAAACCTTCCAACTGACAATGCCTGTCTCCCTTTCTTCTTGCTTTATAAGTACAGACTTGCTGACTTTCCCTTTGCTTGCATGGCCTGCATTTTTCTGTAGCTCAATCACCCCATTATCTGCTAGCCTTGTGCTTTTGTGGTCAAGACTATTGCTTTCTAACTTTTCATCATCCATTTCTTCCATTTTCCCAGCATTTTCCATCAGCTTCTGGAAAAGTTTGCCTTTTCTGCAAAGCTCCTCAAATGTCCTTCCTCTTTAATCCTACCTTCACTCACGAGAAATATTCTATCCACTTGGGGAAGAAAATGTAGCTGATTTGTGACAAGCACCCTTGTTTTTCCTTGCAACTCTTCCTTGATGCAGCTGTTAAAGACCTGGCAATAACTGGAGATTATCTTCCCAAAAATATCATTTTTAAAGTTTCAAGAACCACTGAGCATCATAGCCTGTAAAATTATGCCAGCAATAAAATTACATCCATGAAAAATCTCCTCCACTTGTTTGTTTGGTCTTCAAATTTAAAAGAGTGATCCAAAAACCATCAGGCTTTCTCTTCTATAGCATAAGCCTTACATGAGAAAGAGTTAGAATTAAGATTGTGTTGTAGATATAGTAAGTCAATACACTATTTTGTATATATGGTAGGTAAATATAATTATAGGGATGATCATAAGGCTGATTATAGGACTTGATTCTAGGAGAGATTGATCCTATGCTTGTATATATATTGACATCTTGTACTATGGACAAATATACAATGAAAGAGTCTCTCTGCTACAGATTGCATCCATCAAGCTCACTATATTGCAGCAGAAATTGTATGACATAAGACTTTGAGGTGGGCTCATGGTAGTTTAGATGAATACCTGACGACCAACATGAGTGTCTAGAGCACTTAAGGGATCATCAAATATGTATACATCTGAGTTAGAGTAGATGGCCCGGGCCATGGACACTCTGCTTTTGTCCGCCGCTAATGTTAACTCCTCTTTCACCTATCTCAGTGAGGTCATGGCCCTAGGGGAAGAAACTTATGAGTCAATACTTTTATTTTTCCAAATTAAATTGTAACTACAACAACATAAGCTCCACTTAACTGGAAGTAAGTCAAGATCATGTTGTCATGCAGATACATCAATAGCTTTCCAATACTGTTGGGGGTCATATGCAGAACCAAATAATATATTGTCCCGCACCTGCAAAAAATGATTGTTATTATTTTTTTTTTGGTTCAAAGTTTTGCTGTTTAAACAAGGCCTAAGAATCTCCAGAGTAGAAACAAATGCAGACCAGATGAACAGATCCAGAGTAATGCTACTCATACTATCATATCTTAAAAGCAGCTGCATTGTGCAAGAAAATCTTGCTATTGACCTAACATGTATAAGTTCCATATATCTGTGTCTGTAGGATTTCCTTCAAGATTAGAGACCTAAATTAAAATAAGTTCAGCTTATCTGTACTGTAAACTCACACTAGCATTGAAAATCCATGAAACTTGAGGAACATATGCCACAGTCCCTCTGATAACAACATTTGCATTTGCAACATCAGGCAGTTCTCCAAGCATTGCTGATATAGGTGATGTCTTCCCTTCTCCAGTCCCTCCAACAATTGCAACTAAGCTTCCAACTGTTATATCCAAATTGATATCTGACAACGTGAGCTTTTCTGCCTGGTGAAAGCAAGAGTTTTAAGATTGATGTATGATCTGAGTACAGGTATGTCTAAATTTCAAACAAACATTATATACGCCAGAACAGAAGAGCTGAAGTAATTTGTATAACATTGATCAATGTTATGGCATGTTAACATCTTGACTTAAGTGTCACATTGTGCATATTGGTCAAGCTATCCAGAGCATAGAAAAACAATACGACCCTAGATTCATGTTTATGGTGTTCCATGTTTTATTACTTGATGCAATCAAATGGCTTTATGTTAAGCTCTCCAAGAGCATGACTAAGGCAGAAACTAATTTTCATGGTCACAGGTGCTAATGCTAATCTTCTGAGTTTATATTTTAAAGAAATGATGGCTAAGGTCCATGCATTTAGCTATCTAGGCATAGGCGTGTGTGAGCCATGACTGCTCTGGATGTTGTAGTGGGGAGGGTTTTTGAACCCTACCGCTACTACTACTCAGGTCCTTAATTACTTCATCTGCAAACCATTTGGATGAGTAATAGCATCATTTAAACAACCTTTTGTTCTCCTCGATACATAGGTGCACATTTGATCCCACTAAATGGTCACAACTTATGAGACCAATTTCTAGATTGTCAACACTTGGAAAACTATCAATGTGCAAAATGGTTATCAGATACTTAATTAAGAGAAGCAAAAAGACCCATAACAAAGTTATCTTGAAGGCGATTAGAGCAATAATTGAAGAAAAAAGGAAGCCAAGAAACAAGTTTCAGAGAAACCTTTTAATCCCACGAAAAGTACCCATTGTTAATTGATATGCCTGGAAGTCCTGGTTCAAGAGGAGGATTTGGTGCTAGAACTCTTTCTTCGGCTAAAAGTAGTTCTTCCAGGCGTTGTAATGATACATTGGCCTTAACAACCTGACAACTACTTTAGTATGAGATGCTTAGCAAACAATAAAAGCAGCTTCCCAATATGAAAAAACAGAAATTTTTTTTTAGAGTTTATACAAATGCTCCAATCAAGAGGGGTGGCCAAGTCGAAGTGGATGGTGAGAGGAGACAGATGGGACTACCTAGGTTGACTTATGAATCTTTACTTAGGACAGATTCAAAACAATTATATCTCGCCTCAAACTTATATAGCCGACCCTGATTAAATCTGAGATTAAGGCTTTGTTATTGTTGGATCTCATGTCTTACATTCATTAGCTTCTTGCATGTAAATGCAAAGGATAGAATAATGTTAGAACAACTAGGTTAAATTAAATAACCTTTATAGGTTCTTTCATGCTTGTTTGTTCTCAAACCAAATGAGGCACTCCTCGAGCATCAAATTAAAGATTATGAGGCACAACGAGGAAAACAGATAGAACCTGACTTAACAAGTTGGGAAACATATTTAGAGGAAATCGAAGGACTTGAAACAGAGAGGGTGATCTAAATGCCCTTGCTGGTGTCAAATCTCCTCCAAGCATAGTGAATGTCCCAAATGAAACTAAGGTCACAACAACTGGTATGCTATTCAGTATAAAACTGTTAAACTGCAACAGGAAGTACACCAGTTAATCAATGCATAGATATTGGGTCTATAAGTTACAATGACATTATACAGGTATGATTAATGGAAAAAGGAGAGTGACAAATGCAAAATCACCAAGGCAGTCAACAAAATGAATAGGTAAGTTCTTAAAGTACAGTTTCTTAACCTGGTAAATGAAGTTGATAGATGGTCAACTTGAAAACATACTAAATCTATGTATGTAGATTGTTTGAAATGTAATGACTCAATATGATGGAACTGGAGAAGGGAAACATAAATGAAACAGCTTTTAACATAGTTTTTATACGAATAACATGTTCTTGCTCATTGGCTATGTAGCTCCATCATATTTATGAGTAAGAGTTGAGAATAAAAGAGCATCAAAGCAGCATTAGGCATACATGTTTTGTAACTTATCTTGCACATCTAATTTGATTTTATTTCTGGTCAATGTACAAATGTAGGACAGACAATATTTCCGAGGTAGACCACATTTGCAAATTCTCATACAACACCACTGCCTGAAAATATCACTGCATGCAACTCTATCAGTTAAAATGACTCCTGCTAGACTTAGTATCAACTGTCAACAATCGTGGGTACACTGTATTGAGCAACCTATTAAATCATCGTGCTTGGCAGGAAGATGACAAATCTTGGGCTTGTGTTTTTAACGTACAGCAGAGAGGAATTGTGCTGTACGGAACCATGACAACTCATCATCCCGTATGCTTTGAACTCGAAACTGAAAGCTCTTCTCCCCCGCATAACCTCTGAAACATATCCAGTCTGGTGTAAGAATAATCACTGTCACGGGCAAAGCAGTAATGACATTTAAGAGCAATCTCTTAAATTCTAGCATACTTCACGATGTCCATGGCAGCCAAGATTTCATTCATAAGGCCGACTCTCTTGTCAGTCCTCTGCAGTCCTTCCTTGGTTAGTTTCCTCATTTTGCTAATCACAAATGTCTGTTGTCAGAAAAGAAAAAAACAACAGAGAGAAAGAGCAAATGAAAAAAGAAAAAAGATTGGATATACTGAATGAAATGGCAATCAACTGAAAACACTGACTCTGATCAGCACCGCAGAAGCGTCGAGACAATTTGAAGCTTTTAGATTTATAGGTCCATCTCCAACTATAGGATCAGTCAACTTCTAATCCAGTTTGAAAGGATAGCAGAAACAATGCAAGAGATACAACTACAACAAGACCAAAAATTAAATTTACTGTTTTGTTATTCTTTGATAAGTCATGAATGGTGCTATGTTGTTCACAAAGCTGGTTATAATTCTCATCTTTCTTTTCACCATGAACATGAGCATTTGCAAGCTTTCCAGAGACAGCCAAGTGCATAAATACATGGCTAATTTGAAAAAACTATTCTCTTGTTGCCTGCAGTTATGAGCTAATGCTATCAAATGGGTACCCATTCCAACTTGGAATACTTCGGTGGAAGAGTCGCACCAGACTTAGTATTCCTGGGTCGTTGAGTAAATTAATTTTTCTTGCTATCAGATTGGGGTGGGAAAGTTATATAATTGGCACCAGTGTCAGCTATTAAAAAATATTGATAGATAAAATATAACTATATACAAAATATAAGTATTAAATTTGTAATTTTATACATATATATTTGTAATTTATATATAATAAGAATAAAAAATTAATTAATATAATATATTAGTAAATATAAGTAATTTAAATTAAATAAAATTAATATAAAATATATTATAATTTATATATTTTTATTTTAAAATTATATATATATATATATATATATTTATTTATTTATTTATAAAAAACAAAATATTTTAATGTAAATAAAATAATTTAAATTAAAAAAAATAAAAATTAATATAATATAATATATAATTTCATGTATTTTGATTGAAATATATATAAATTATAGTGTCCGGTTTTAAAAACATTGTTTGAGGCACTAAACAAGAATGGTGTCGGTCAAATGCTGCTGGTGCTTTGCCTCGACGCTGTGCTGTCTACACACGGATACTGCCGAAGCAGACAAACAGATAAGCTGCACCTCTTACTGTAGCAGCATCTACTCGTCCGCTCCACTTGATCTGTCTCCATATCTAACTCGCCCGAGGATTAACCTGACGACAACATAATGTCTTCGTCCATTCTTGCAGATAATGTTAAATAGTCTCCGCCGAGGAGGCTACTGTATTTGAAGAATGTGGCCAGAATGGTGACAGTTGAACCACCTTCCCAATGATAATCAAAGTGGGTGAAATTAACTTTGCTAATGCAATTTTATCAGCAAGATCCTGTGTGATTGCACATAAAACTGTTATTGGTTGATAGCAAACAGCTAAAACACATTGCCATACGGACCACGCATTGCTGGGGTGTGGTCCCTCGCTCTACTGGAGCAGCCGCGTGCTTGCTGCCAGACCGTGGTCCATCAACTTCAATGCAAAAGAAGGGAGCATTGACAAGCCCATATAAAATACCGAGGTTGAATCAGGGTCAGTTGCATTTCCTGCAACAAAGAGATATTGTATATATGTGGATATAAAATTAAACTGCATTGTTTGATTATAATATATAACTGAATTATGACATTTAATAAAAATATAATTTTGTTTATTCTTGTTCTTTTTTTATTTCAGTGAATTGAAGGAATTTTGATTAAGTGAGTTTGAGTTTCATTCTTTTTGCTGCAACTATTTCCATTCCTTTCTCGCTTATATGTTGGAGCCTACAATACCAAATTTTAGAATCAATTTCCAACTCTATAGCTCTCATTGAATCTTTTATACCTAAAGTTATATAGAGTATTCCAATTTTATTTCCACTTATTATCCCAATTGTACTTTTGGTGATTTTTGATAACCCACCAATAAAAATAATTAAATGTCTTTCATCATTAAGTTATCCAATAAAAATCAAATTTCTTTTCAATTTCAATATGTACTTAACATTATTCAACTTTTACATATATTCGTTTAATATCTTAACATTAACATCGCATTTTTTATTATATCTAATGATTTATTATTAATAAGATGAAATTTTTTGAAATTACTAGTAATATAATTTTGCATGCAATTTCTATGTGAGATTAAGTGAAAAAAAAGCCCTATAGTTTAGGATTCATAACTCCATTGGACCATAAACACTTAAAATTAAAATGTTTAGTATATCTTTAATTGCTACATTTACATAACTTTCATCATAATTTTGCTTCTTTGATTACTTGTGGTCTCTCTTAAAGTGGCCTATACTACCAAAATTTCAACACGCAACACCATATTTTGATTTATTGCTTTTCCTACATTTCGATTTGCTCCTATTGTCATCACGCTAAGTAGTTCTTTCTTTAATTTTAGTACTTAATACAAATGATATACTCAATTCTCTCCTAATAATATCTTTACTTAAAATAAGATCCTGAACTGCACTAAATTGCAATTATTGCAAATTAAATGAACTACTTACTGCAGTTACTATGACATTCAACTTTCTAGTAAGGAGAACAAGATTAAAATTTTAACCTTTTCATCAAAATTTATATTCATTAAGTTCAATTAACTAAAAATCAAATTAAATTTGTTTATATGATTTGTAATAAAGATACCCTCTTTTATCTTCAGATTAAATAATTTTCTCACAAAATATATCTTGTTGGAAGCAAATGGTTTTTTGTATGTATGAGTTAACACCTTTATCAATCCTCCAGTAGTCTTTTGTGTTTAGACATTGAAAGCAACATCTCAGTTTAGTGTTAATCAGATGACTCCAAGGCTTATCTATCCAACAACTCCTAATCTTTCTTACTTATCGATTTTAGTTTCCTTCCCTAAAGAGGCTGATGTAATTTCTTTTGGTATAAGTAATCTTTTATCTGCATCTTCCAAAAATCAAAATTAATACCATTAAACTTGTCAATCCTTATTTTTCTTTCTTCAAATGTCATCAGTCTCATTACCCTTTGCTCCCCTTAAAATCAAAACTCTAATATCGGTATTTGAAAAATAAAATATACAAAAAGGAATAAAAATGAAAAAAAATACAAGAAATTTACATAATTCAAAACTTAAATGTCTTTACATCTATGACTGCACTAAAGTATTCACTAGTTTTGGAGTTATAAATTATATAATGAGTATACTTTTTTATATAAAGAGATGGGACAACTTTTATATAAAGACAAATTACATATTTACCTCTTATATAATATTAATCAGAGTCTACTCCTACAACATTAATGCCATAACATTTCCTCTTATCTTCACCACACATTAATCTCTAATGTGATTCTCAATTCCTTATGCAAGCGTTCTTTTATTGGTTGCTCTTTTGTTTTTTCTCTAACTAATCCTTTTGAGCATTTAATTTTGCTAGCAAATTTCCAAACTTCTCTTGACCCTTTATTCTAAGATTCTCTCCATAATTCTTGATTTTGCTAAACCATACAAAGCTTCTAGACCCATGACCCTGATAGTTCCACCCATCCAACACAACCTTTGGACACTCCTTAGAGGTCACCAAATTTGACTCAAATTTAAAGTTTTTCTCATTTTTCTAATCAATCCTATGAGTGTTTAAAATGATAGGACTATGGTGGAACCTAATTTGGACCTCATGAAGAAGAATCACTTTTGAGAAAAGCCAAATTACAAAATGGATAACATCACACTAATCCAAATATGCTATATTCACATCAATCCGTTGTAAATCGCCTATAACTAATCTACATCTGTTGTGTCATTTTGAAAGGTTTAAGGTGATTGATAGAATGATTGAGGATCAAGTTTTAGAGAAATTTCTACTATTGACAATTTTAATGTAAAATATGTTATAAGTTGTCAAATCTAATTAGCAAACATCTTTAATCTAAAAAAATAATAATAATAATTTTTAAGGGAGCCAAAGTAGAGTTGAAAACAAGCTCTTTTTGTACCTTGTTGAAAATTATTTCCACATGTTCACACATATAAACACAACATATATTCTTCCAATGCTTATATGATGCACTTTCTATTTGTTTTCCTTTTAAATTAACTAATTTGGTTCCTTTTCTTTGAATTTGAATACACTTAAAAGTAAGAAAGGGAAAAAAAAATGCATTTGCTAATATCTTTGGATTTCTTGGTTTACACTTAAATATTTAATAGTGTTTTTAAAATAAGAGTTGTGTAAATAAGATATATATATTTTTTAATTTCAATATAATTTATTTTACTTTCATGTAGGCAAAGTCTTAGAGAAACACAAAATACCTTGCATCTTGTGTTAGATAAAACTCAAACTTAAAACCTGCTTGGAGGGTGTTCTATTTAACTTTTGGATGTTTTTGTTTCTTAGTCAACTATCATCGATAGGTCTAAAAGTATTTGGTTATTATTATTATTATTTTATGCTACATTTGAAGTCTGTTAATTTTCTTGTATAAGTCTCAAATACCCTCTAATAGAAATGTATCCAAGTGGTACTTTTTGGTGCTTTTCACTTCATAGTATTTAAAAATAATCTATATAAACTAAATTACCCCTTAAAAAAATGTGTATATTACTTTATTTTTCTTTTTACTTGTTACATAGGTTAAGTTTGTGTCCTTATTTCATAAATATTTATATATTACTTTTTACAACTCTTAAATAATATTTTTTTCATTAATATTGCCACTTATAAAAAAGTATCTCAACCTCATATTTCTTTTACTACTTTGTGAATATTAATATTTTTTATAAAAATTTGAAACTAAATAAGAAAAGTCCTCATGTTATTTATACAATATTTATTCTAAAAATAAAACTAATTTTATTCATATGATATATTAATACATACTAAATATTTAAATTAGTCATTTCATTATTAAACAACAAGAGCAAGTATAAAACTAACCACCACTTTATTAATTTTTTAATAATCATTATCAGTAATCAATAATAAACAATTAACAATCAGTGCTGGCAATTAATAAAAACAAATAGTATAAGACTATCGAATATATAAACTAAGTAAGGACTTAGTTAGTTGTCTATAAGAACTTTACGGTTTATTTATTTATTTGTTTTATGTGATAGGATCCCCTTATATAATATGGTATATTCAACTAAGCAAATAAATAATTAAATTACTCAAAATTCCTAAATGAATTGCTTGGCCTGCATCTATCCGTCTCCATCTCATAAGATTGCATCCTTCTATTTATTTTAACCGAGCAAGATCTTGAGGCAGTCCTGCAATAGGACAAGAGGTATCTAATAATGTTATAGCAAATAAATCATTGGCTTTTGCCACGAAATAAACTTTCATGCAAAAGAATGTTTGTTCTCAAATAATGATTTAATGATGAGCAGATTCATGGACGGTTAAAAAGATAACTTTATGACTTAAATAAAAATTAACATTTATTTCCTAGTTCGCAGATGGATTATGAGCTTTCTAATGCCTTAAAAAAAAGTATTAATATATAAGTAAATTCTCAAATTCAAGGATTATATTTTTTATCAAATATTATTTTAACTTTTTATCTTTTTGAATTTATGTACTTCAGTATAACTATGAGAAAGATCATGATATTTACTCAGAAAAAAAAATATCATTATTCTTATTAATATACTTTGGTATGCTTTGGCAATTTTCTCCTAATCGTCCAAAGCATGTGATTCAAGTTAGTTGGAATTGGCAACTCTTCCAATTTGCACTCATATATAGAGAATTAATATGCGTACGCCATGAATAAAGCGAACACTGCCATGGTCCGTCTTTAGCTTCTTTGTTCTTTACGTTTCATAATCATCGACAACTAATCATTATTATTCTTTAAGAATGCTATTAAAAATGGGGCAAAAATACATTTTTTGATTGCACCGACGCTTGCACGTTCATATAATCTGTTCTTTTCTTTGTCATTGTCAATGCTGACTTTTTCCACCCAGACAAAACTTAAAAGGGTGTCGGTAGCCCTCAATGTCAGCTTATGTAATCCAAGTTGTTCAAGTAAAAGAATTGGTCGTTGGATTATGATTGACCCATATGGACGGTGAGTGAGATTAACTTGAGGTTTTTCTTTCCCTGTTTTTTTTTTTTTTTGTCGTTTTTGGTTTAGACGAGAGCTGGTGATGAGCAATGATGATTGACAA
Organism: Bruguiera gymnorhiza; assembly: GCA_020883675.1. Taxonomy (NCBI): domain Eukaryota; kingdom Viridiplantae; phylum Streptophyta; class Magnoliopsida; order Malpighiales; family Rhizophoraceae; genus Bruguiera; species Bruguiera gymnorhiza. The sequence continues at coordinate 1,169,080 of JAIRCJ010000160.1, read as the reverse complement.
TGAAAAAAATTGATAAAAGTGAATATTTGATAATTAATAAAACTAATAGATTTTCATAAAATTAATTAATAGCTATGATTGACACTTTTTGATAAACCACCGACTAAACAACCAGCTCACTAGCTGTTGGAGTGGGGGGGGACCAGCTGTCCATATTATATATTAAATGGATAATTGTTTGGCATAACTTTAAAGAATTACAGGGAGTTACAAATATAAAGTAATTAATTAAAATTTTTCTTACTTTATATATTTTTTTAAAGTAGTCAATCAAAATTGTTGAAAAATCTTTATTTCTATTTAAGTCTCTCTATCATATACCCACACATGGTGGTGCTATGTTATAAAATATGCGACAAATGAGTTTTTGGTTTTGGCTATAGTATTGTTTAGGCTAGTTCATGTTAGTTCATAACATGATCTTGCGCGTGTCAAATGACAGGTAGATTGAGTCACTTAAATCCCATAAAAGAAGTGAAAAGTTAGGTAGTAACATTTAAGGAATAATACAAAAATAATAAAAGATATAAATTAATTATATTTTATTTAATTTTACAAATAAATAAAGTTGAATATAAAAAATATATATTCTATCTTTTTATACTTACTATACTACTTAATAATTATTGTTGTGTAGTAGTACTTATAAAAAATTATAATTTTAATGTCACTTTGCTGTTCTTTTAGCATTGAAGTTGTTATTTTATTTTTCTGTTTTCTCTTTTGACTAATAATGGTATGTTGAAAAAAATTAGGTCAATTCCTCTTCTTCCTTTTTATTTACAAGTCGTTAAATTTTTTTTGTATGTCTAATATTTCATTTATAATTATACCCTTACAATTAATATTTTATCCTTTCATAGTATTTTTTTTCCTTAATTTGATTTTTTTTGCCTTCTTATATATCTTTTTATTACTATTATGCCTCACTACTTCTTTTTACAATTTCTTTAAGTGGAGTTTGATGAAGAACTACTTGTTCTTTTTGGCAAAACTACTTTTTAGTTGTGTAACCTTTTTTTCTTTCATGCAACCTTACACTCTCTTTGTTATGATAAAAAAAACATAACTTATTTTTACGTTGTTTAATTGTTTCTTTAACCTCTAAAATAAACTCACAATATGCTTGCATAACATAGATTTGTAAAAGTGTATGAACTTGTCTTTTTTTTAGGGTTAATACACAAATAAATCATCAATTTTATCTAATATTCAAAATGTAATAATTTAGTCCTTGTAGAATTTTTTTTATAACAAATATATTCTGTTGTCAAAACCTATAATTCTTTTATGTCAACCTACATGATGTATCATGATGATATTGACAAAACCAATTCATCGGGTTTGACATTTCATGCTAATATGTCACTTAATTTGATAAAAAAAACCTTAGCAATTTTTTATGGTGAGATAGATTTGTTACAAAAAGAAATTTTATAATGACAAAATTGTCTCATTTTGAAAGTTATGTTAAATTTTTTATAATCTTGGAAGTTAGAGAATTTTTGTTATATATTAACTTTAATATTATTATTCTGTATAGTCTATTTAGTAGTTTCATACCACTCACTTGAGAGATTTTGTCATCAAGCATAATATCACTCTATTAAGAATTCCTTTATCATTTAATTAAGAGCTAGAAAAGGTATTAAATAAGTTGGTTTATATGAGTTTAGATTAGGTTATTTTAGATTTGAGTTTTTTTTTATTATTATTAAATTACTTTCAAATTATGTAATGTTTGGGTGAATCATTTGCGAGTTGACATACTAATTTTTAAGAAAATAATTTTTTTATTAATATTTTATTATATCATATATTAGAATAAATGAGTATATATTATTTAATTTTTATATTAATTTATAGAATTAATATATAAATAAATCTGTAATTTTGTAAATTGTAACAAATCTAATCTAACCTTTAAAGTATAACAAATTAATTATTACAAAATTTCTTTGTAATAAGTCTAGCTTAACTTTAATATTAACTAACAAATTTCTTTAATTTACACACATGGAATGCTTATGTATAAAAAATTGAGCATGTGATAGTCAATTCAAATTAAAAAAACCATAATCAATTATTTCTTTTCTCTCTACCTCTCTCTCATCTCTTATGTTCCTTACCTTATATCTTATATTTCTCCTCCTCTACTCCCTCCCTTATCTCTCCCCCTCCTCCTCTATCTCTCCTTTTCCTACTCCTCCTCCTTCATTCCCTACTTTCCAAAATTCATATGAAATCAAGAATCCACATCGACTCCTCCTCCTTTGTCGCTACCCTTTAAAACTCATATATGAAATGAAGAACACAACTTATCTACAATGGAGATACCAACCAAACTTCGTCTTTTTACTTATGAAGAATCCATCTAGCTCTATCTTAGTTTACAACATTACTAAGCAACAAAAAAACACTCACCCCTTATTTTAGTTCAACTTTTTTAGTCAACTTTTTCACCAAACATATAAAAAAAATTCATAATTTAGAATCGAGTTAACATATAAAAATAATGTCAATTATTTGTTTTATAACAAATATAACACTACCTTCAAAATGCAATGCCTTATATATCATAACTTTTTTTTATGACAAATATAACACACCATCAACTATACTTGATCAATTCTATTAAGTGTGCTAATATGACTTGTTGATTGATCTTTAGGCATGACGTGGAAAAAGATAACAAAGGTGTATTATTGCCATGTAATTCTTTTGGGCTAATTGAACTTATTAGGCCTTAAATAGTTAGCCTAAATATAAAATTCCAAATAAATTAATTAAATTGAATAATTATAATGAAAGAAAAATCTAATCAAATTAAGATATAAAAAGAACAACAAACCTTAAAACACACTTAAACAAATATATAACCATTTCTAAACTATGCTTCAGGAAGAAAAGGATAAAGACGAAGATGCAACACTAACAACCAAATCTTTGTAAGATTCCATTGCCATTAAATCTCTACCAAAAATAATTTGGGTTCTCTTTATTAGTCTCTCTAGTATTCAACTTAAAGCTCTTTTTCCTTCTTTTCGTTATATCCTATCAATTGTAATTTAGGGTTTGCCTAACACTAAAAAAGGAAGGGTTGGGTTTTGTTATTTTGTTTTTATTATTGAAATTCAATTATTATTTGATTAATTGTAAGTTTTTTAAAAAAGATAATAGGCTGGGTTATGAAATTACAAGGCCTAAAAAACCCAATTAAAGGTAATGTGCTCTAAAGTATTCAATTGATTTTTTTTTTAATTTTTTATCCGCATCACCACTTGATCCATATCCTAGTACTATGTTAGCACATTTGACAAATTCTCTCAAGTGTAATTAATAGTGTGTTATATTTGTTACCAAAAAAAACTACAAGGTATATGTCATAACATTTTAAAAGTGGGGCTATATTTATTACAAAATGAATAGTTGATGCTATTTTTGTATATTAACCCTTTAGCATCATTTTAAGCTCTTATAACAAATTAAAGACCTAGAAACAAATAAGTAAAGTTAGAAATAAGGAAAAAATCACAACAAAAAATTAAAAAAAAATCTCTATTACGTATTATAATTAGTTAGAAATCCAAAAAAAGTAAAAAAAAAAAAGAAAAAGGAAGAAAAAATTTTTGATTTTAGATTTTTTGTTTAATAATATTATTTTTATTTTGAATTAAATGTCATGTAATTAATTTTTTATGTGTAGGCATGCTACATATGCAGATTAACATAAACTGTTAGTGATGTAAACCCTATTATAAAGATTATTTTTTATTATTTTAGAAATTATGCTATACTTTTAATTATTATGATTTTATAGTTTATTTATTTACTTTATAGTATTATAGTTTAATTATGAGTTTTAGTTAAAAAGGATTTTAAAATACTTAGTATTTAAGCATTCTTTATTAGGTAAATAAGTAATTACTACATTCTGGTTTCCTTTTTTAACTTAAACTTGGTCATTAAATTTACTTGCCGCTAAGTACTTTTCTTTACTAACTATGTATAGAAATTATTATAATAGCGTTTTAGATTTTTTTTAAAAATTTTTTATGATCAAACTGTTTATTAAGTCTATTCAACTATCAAATATCAATGATACAATCCTCTTTGAGATTCTTTGGTGGATTTTAAAAATCTTATGAAGATTCAATTGAGTATTGACCTTTGATATTTTATTTTTTGTGCTTTCATCCTATGTTGATTGATATCAGAATAGATTTCACCTATATAATGTTGTCTTACAGAGTCTGAAGCAATGTCTTTAACAAAGATGATCATAAAGGGAAGGGTCTTATTAAAGATTTTTCTCAGAATTAATCTGTTGTAAAAGTGTTCTAGATTTTAGAGATAATCTTTTTATTGATGAAAGTTTCTTTATTAAAGAATTTTTTAATTGGTTAGTAGAACTTAATGCCTACTTCAAATATAATGATGTTAGTGAGGAGGAGAAAATGACCCTTACATATTTGAAACTACATGACGGTACAACTAATTAATAAAATGATATTTAATACTATCAATTTAAATTTGGTAAGCCAAGAATTCATTTATAGTTAAATATAAAAAAATTATTTGTACTTGAATTTTATGATGATAAGAAGTTTGATAAGATTTTAAAAGCAACTAAAAGATAATTCAATTTTTATTTTATTCCAATTGAAATTGTGAATCTCAATTTAAAAAGTAGAGAAGTTTTATCTCAACCCCACGATGAAATTTTTAGGCAAGTACTAATCCTTGATCAAAAGGAGATAGACAAACAAGAAGAGAAAGCATCTACTATTGATGATAATGTGATTAAGTAAGTTGATTTCCTATGTTTTATTGAAGTTGTCAATAAGCTTGAAGATTGTGTTGACAAAAAGATTAATCTAATTAGTGGATTCTATTAACTCAAAAGTTGATTAAGTAGCCCATAAGTCCCAAGATTTTTGTTGATTCTTCATTTATATTATTTGGTGATTTTCTTGAAGTGGACAATAAAGTAAAGAACCGTTATTATTTAATTTTCTTGTCGGTTGACATCATTGATCATAAAAGGAGTTTTTTGTTCATGCTAAAGGTATTTGTCCATTTAAAATATTAGTCAATGTAATATGGAAAATGTTAGTTCCTCTTTGTTAACTAGATTATGTTGTAAAATATTAGTTCATATGATGCAAGTTTCTTTTAAAATGGAGGGTTTAACATAGGAGACATTATGAACATTATTTTTTATTATTCTACAAATTATAATGTAATTTTAATTATTCTAATTTTTAAGTTTTTTCACTTGTTTAATAGTATTCTAGTCTAATTAGAAACTTTAGTTAAGAAAATTCTAGAATATTTGATCTCTAAGTATTCTCTAAAATCCGAATTTGAAAATTAAGAAGTCTTATCTCAGTCCACACTAAAATTGTTAGTTAGGTACTAATCCTTGATTAAAAGTATATAGATAAGCAAAAAGAGAAAACACCTATTGTTGATGACAATGTGATTGAACAAGTTGTTTCATGTGTTACATTGAAATTTTCAATGAGCTAAAAGATTTTGGTGATGAAAAAATTAATCTATCAGTAGATTCTATTAACTCAAAATTTGATCTTATAACCTACAAGTCTCAACATCTTGTTAATTCTCTACTTATAATATTTATTGATTTTCTTGAATGGATAAGTAAGAAGTGACAAGTTTTTTTTGTTTTTTAAGTTTCTATGTTGTCTTAACATCATTGATCACAAGAGGAGTTTTTCATTCATACTAAAGGTACTAGTTTATTCAAAATAGTTGTTCATATGACATGAAAGACTTCAACTTCTCATTATTAATTTAAGGGTAAGTTTTTTTCAAGTGGAAGGATTTAATGTAGGACACATCATAAATATTATTTTCTAATATTCTATAAATTATGTTGTAATTTTATTATTATTATTTATAGTTTATTTATTTGCTTTATAGTATTATAGTCTAATTAGGAGTTTTAATTAAGAAAATTATAGCATACTTAGTCTTTAAGTATTTTTTACTATCTAAATTTGAGAATTGGAGAAGTCTTAGCCCCATGCCAAAACATCTACTATTGATGACAATGTGATTGAGCAAGTTATTTCATAAGTTTTGTTGAATTTGTTAATGAATTGGAAGATTATCTTGACAAAAAGATTAATCTATTGGTGGATTTTATTTAACTCAAAAGTTAATCCAATAACCCATAAGTCTCAAGATCTTATTTTTTCTTCACTTACAACATTTGTTGATTTTCTTGGAGTGGACAATTAAGTAAAGAAAATTTTTTATTTAATTTTTGTGTTGGTTAACATCATTAATCACAAAAAGTGTATTTTGTTCATGCCAAGGGTACTAGTTCACTCAACATATTTGTTCATATGACATTAAAAATATCAGCTCCTTAATGTCAACTCAAGGGTGAGTCTATTTTAAATAGAGGAATTTGATGCAAGATATGTCATGAAATTTTTTTTCTATAATTTTACAAATTATGTTGTAATTTTAATTATTATAATTTTATAATTTGTTTACTTACTTTATAGTATTTTATTCTAATTAGAAGTTTTAGTTAAGAAGATTCTAAAATACTTGGCCTCTAAGTATTCTTTATTAGGTAAATATGTAATTGCTAGATTTTAGTTACCTTTTTAACTTTTACTTGGTTGCTAAGAATACTAAGTATTTTTCCTATCCTTTATGAGACACTCTAGCGATTAAGAATTCAAATTTCTATCTAGAGGTCTTAAACTTTAATCTTAAGAAAGAGATGTGAGATTTACGAAAATAAAGAATTCAACATCTATTGTAAAGCTTAGGACCTAATGTGCTTCTTAATAGATAGAAAATAAAATGTAATTTTCCTTATTAGCTAAGTTTAGAAATTATTGTAAGAGAACTACTAGGTATACACAAAAGTTATGTATATAAGTAGATTTTTATACTATATATAATATATTTTATATTGTATACAAAAATATCAATGTAGTATAATATTTTGTGTGTAATATAAAAATTCTTTATGGCTACTTTTGATATCATTTTTGTGTACACCTAGATTTTTCTTTATTTATAAATATCATTTTAGGTTTTCTTTTTTCAATCAAGTTATTAATCAATTCTATTTAGTTTTTAAATATTAATAATATAATTCCCTTTAAGAGGTATTTATCTTTTTTGGTATATTTCAAAAATACCATAAAGGTTCAATTAAATATTAACCTTTAATATTCTATTTTTCACACTTTTGTCCTACATTAGTTAGTCTATATTAATGATAAACTAAATTTGTTATAAAACAATTATATGATAAGCAAATTAGTGTATTTTAAAAATTGAATTAATATTGTTACAAGTTATAAAATTGTAGATTTATTTGTATATTAATTTTAATTTATGTCAAAAATATACAAGTATACTATTATTTATAACATATGTATATGTGCACACACACACACACACACACACACACACACACACACACACACACACACACACACACACACACACACACACACACACACACACACACACATGTATATAATAAACATTTACTTATTCATGTGGATAAAATTTTCAAAATATTATGAATAAAAAAATAAAATAGATAATTTTATAAAATAAATAATCTAATATTAATATAAAATAATTAAATATAAATAATAAATAATAATTGTATAAATTATATATATATATTTGTATAACATATAAAATAAAGTAATGTGTATATGTGTATAAAAGATAATAAGTGAAAATAAAAAGAAATATGAAATGATAAAGCTTTTTTTTTTTTAAAGGTTCAATTTTTTTAAAAAAAAAAACTATGTTTTTTAATCGAATCAAGTGGATTTGAATTCCAATCACTCTTGGTTGTGTTGTTTTTATGTTAAGCTTGAGTCGTATTTTTCTTGACAAATTTAGGTTATATTGAATGTTAACACCATTAAGAGCTAATGATATTTAGTACCTTATAATCAATAATTTTTAATTAATAATAAATATTAATAAATATAATAAAAAATTTTAAACAGTTAATCGTTATTTATATTACAAATATATAATTATATCATACAAACTATATATATTTATATTATTTATATATTTATATGCACATATATAAAGTAATAAGTAAAAATAAAAGGAAATATTAAATAATAATTTTTTTTCTTTTTTAAATGTTCAATTATGAAAGAAAAAATATTGCATTTTCAAATAGGGTTAAATAGATTTAGACTCGAGTCACTTTAAATTGGGTTGTTTTTAGACCAAATTTGAATTGTATTATTTACAATTAGTTTTAGTTGGTTCAAATTTTGATCCTTTTAATAGTTAGAAGTACATAATATCTTATAATTAATAATTTGTGATTTATAGTAAATATTAATAATTATATTAAATAATTGCGGATAATTCTTTTAACTATATTGACAACTAAAATAAACATGTATTGATTATTGTAATTCACATTAGGTCATGATATAAATCTTTAACGTCTCCCCCTTTTACTTTATACTAGTATTAAATTAGTGTGATGCATCAATTTATTATTTTATTAAAAATATATTTTTATTTGTGTATTTTATTCAAATAAAAATATAAAAAGATTTAAATTAAGAACATTCTTTTCTTTGTAAGGGAAAGAGATAAATTAAATTTTTTTCCTCTCTTAAAAAATAAAAATGGAATTTAGATTTATTTTTTAAAAAATATTTTCATTATTTCCTTTTATTTTTCTTAATTGTAAATATTTGCATTATACAAACGTTAGTCATATGTGAAAATTTGTTAATATGAAGTGAGTTAATTGTAACACATATTAAATTATAATTGAGTAAATTAAATAAATCAAATGCATGTTAAAATCATAATTCTATTAAATACTAAAAAATATTATAAATTAATTATTAATTAATATCAAATATTACAAACTTTTGAAATTTATAAAGAAAGTTTGAACTTGAATTAAATATTTTAATATTTTTAAAATTAAATAAATATCACTATATAAATATTTCACTATGTTTTTCTTAGGTGATAATATTACTATACAATTTTATTAGATCAGATGATACATGAGTTTATCATATATATTAAAAAGTGTATTCTTACTCATGTTTTATTTAAATAAAAAATAAAAAAATTAATTTATGAATTTTTTTTGAAAAATAAAAATTAAATTTCAAATTAGTTTTTTTAATAAAAGAATTAAAAATATTAAATTATTTGCATTTTTAAATGTAAATTTGGAATTTTTTTCTTCAAAAAAAAAAGGAATTTGAGATTATTTTTCTTTTTTCTTTTAATTTTCTTAATTATAAGTATTTTTTAAAACAATAAAAACTAAATTTGAGAGTATTTTTTTTCTAAAAAAATTTAAATTATTAGCATATTTTCATTTTTGAGAAAAGGAGAATTTGGAATTTTTTTGGTCTTTTAAAAGCACAAAGAGGAGTTTAGGATCATTTTTCTTTTTTGGAAATTATTTGCCTTATTTTCTTGTATTTTTTCTTAATTATGAGTATTCATGTTATATAAATTTTAATGTATATAAAAAATTATTAATATAGATAAAGTAAATTATAATATATTTTAAATTATAATTGAATAAATGTGATTAATGTTAAAATTTTAATTTTATTAAAATACCAAAAAATTTTATTAATTGACTATTAAGTTAATATAACATACATAATAATTTATTAAAAAATTAACATTTAAATAAGATATTTATATATTTTTTAAATTAAATAAATGTCATTATATAAAGTATTGAAAAAAAATCTGGAACCCTCGTTCAACCACAAGGAAAATCCCTAAAACAATAAAAAAATTATAAATAAATAAATAATAAAAAAAGGGAAATATTATGCCAAGAAATGTTCGGACGGTGGTTTCAAATTTAATTAAAGGTTAACATGTAATTCTCAACCTAAATTAAAAAAAAAAACAATTAGATTTTTACTATGTATTTTTTTTTTCCTTAAGAAATCAATACATCAGTTGTTGTTCAAGTGTCTACATTAGCAAAACTTTCTTATGCACTAACTCTTTTTTAGAGTTATTATACCCATATCAAATTTACCTCCTTGGTACTATTACTTGATTTCAAAATTCAAACTTCGAAATATACCCATTATATCGATTATTTAGTTTATGCATTGGGCAGCAGGGAAATGCTAGCCAATACAGTTTGCCTTCTGTCATCGATGGAATTTTATATACATATATATATTTTTTTAATTATTATTATTTTTTTATTTGGGTGTGAGGGATTCCGTCAGGAGTTTCCTCAATCTGGGGTTTTCTTCTGTTTGGAGCCGCGGACTTCTCATGGGGTACATGAACCTAAAGTAAGTACCCATGTCTGGAGTCAACTCCACGCATAGATTGGACATAACGTGCAATATCATTATCATTATTATTATTATTTTCTTCTTGTTTATGTTTTTGTCTGTAAAGGCAAAAAGAAAGGTCAATTTTGCCAATTCGAGGAAAACGCGGAAGAAACACAAAATCTGGACCAAGAAGGAACGTGGAAGCTGACCCCCCAGAGCCTTGGTAATCTCGTCTGAATTATGGTTATTCCAGCGCTTCTTATTTTCGGTTTTCCCGAAAAAGGTCCCGTGCCGTAATCCATGACATTCGGTTCAACAGATATGACTCGGGTTGATTAACATAAACAGAATTAGCAAATAGCATCACTAGAATTACTCAGTGATCTGTGAAGAAACTTCTTTAGTTAAGTTTTAAAGAGTAACGATGATTGAAATTTAAATTATGTATGATTTATTAATGATTTCTTTTTTTTATTATCAGTATAAAATAATTATTAAATATATAAAAATATTCCAAATCCTATTTTTTAGAAAATAAGTCACGTAAATTTTTTTAAATCTAAAATTAAAGAAAGAAAGAGTGAAAATTCCTTTTAATTTTGATCATATTATGTTGCACGTAAATATAGATATGTATATTATAATTTCACAACCTTATTATAGTTAAACTGTAGAATATGGCCGTGGAAGTGAGTATACAGAAAAAAAAAAAAAAGGAAAAAAAAATAATAATAGAAGAAGATGGCGGGGACAGCTAGGCAAAACAGGAGGCGACGAGGTGGGGTTATTTAAGGTTGGAAGAAATGTCGTCTGCTCTGTGTCTGTGTTGTGTGTGTATGCTTGGAAGTCCAGAGTCTGAGAGCATCTCTCTCTTATCTCTCTCTAACCGCCATGTTCAGGCCTTGATCCTCTGTTCTTTCTCAGTCTTCATCCCTTTAATTAGAATTGCGACAGGAGGAGATCTCAATTCTCAAATCTCAATCAATCAATCAACCTACACCCATTCTGTCATTTCTCTAAAAGCTAAAAAATTGAACTTCTTGAGTTGAAGCAGGGATGCATTTATAGAGGGACAGAGTGAAGAAGAAATAAAGAAGGTACAGTTTAACATCATCAACTTTTATTTATTTGTACTTTCTCATTATAACAATTAATTATTATTATTATTATTATCTACTCTCTGACTCATTTCTGTTCGTTTTTAGACAGATCTCTCGTCCTTGAATTGCATGCATAGTGGATCTGACATTTTTGAAAGATACCCATTTTGTTTTCTACCGTCTGTTTCTTGTTTCTGGACTCGGATACAGTGTAGACTTTGTGCAGTTTTCCTTGCTCTGCTTCTCTCTTGTTATCATCTTCATTTCGTCCTCTGTCTTCTTCTTCGTCAATTATTGGCACGGTTGACCGGCTACCATCCTTTCTTTTCTTTTCTATTTTTTTTGTTTTAATGATGTGGTCCCTTTCTCCTTCAATGGTAAGGACTGATGATAGTTGTTCTTCTTCATGGGGTCGTGTAGCTATTTGTGTTGCATGATAAATTAATGAATAACAACGCAGCATTATGGAAACTTTTCTTGGATGTCAAGGAAATGATGATTTCTTGCTTTTCATTAATTTTTCCTCTTCATATTTCGGTTCAAGATCCAGGGCTCATCTTTTGCGTTTCTGACTTGGCATAAACTGGGCGGGTGGGAGAGAGACACAGAGAAAGAGAGCCATTTGGGTCCCAATATCATGTGAGAAATAATGAAGCAAAGCAACACTGAAGGTGAAACTTGATATTGGTAGCTGCCATCAGACCTAGTTATTGGCAGCCTTTTAAAGTCTTAATTCCCCAATATAATCCATTGCATCTCCGTCGGTCACCTGCTTCTTCTGTTTTCTTCCCTTATCCATATCTTGTGGTAGAGCCTTACTGATTGAGCTTTCCTTATCGGCTTAATCTTCGCACCGTGTAACCTTATGCTGGATCTGCCTACTGTGCTATTCAAGATCCAATCAACTGCAACACTTCAACTAATGAATCTGTTCTTACCATGCTCTGTAGTTACTGCAGATTGAGTCAATTGTTCAATTTTCTAGACCAATGTTTGACTGATCTCACTGGTTAAATTTAATTCATAAAAAAAGTACACAAAAAAAAAGTGAGTTTCAATTAATCTTACTTGGATGTTATGTTCGGTTTGCAGAGGTGGGAAATTAGCATCCTGTGTATGCATTTTTGTCCTGGAACATAAAATTCGCATTGGTGGAGATAGTTGCTTACGTGGGGAATCATGAAGTATAAAGATGGAAAACCCCAACACGATAAGAATCCCAGGCTTGTTCCCATGGCAGTAATTCTTGTTGTACTATGCGGGCTTTCCTTCTACCTTGGAGGAATCTTCTGTTCTGAGAAAAATAAGTTCGAGGACAAGAATGTGAAGGTTGTCACAAACACAGTTCAGCCTCCCAGGAAGACAGCAGTTGCTCCTCTCCAAATCAAATCCACCGCCTTTCCTGAGTGCAGCATTGACTATCAAGACTATACTCCATGCACAGATCCCAGGGTATTTCTCTACCATTCATTGTCGTGCTATAAGCTCTTTAGATCTGTTGTGAAGCTATTATAGTTTCATATCCATATGCAATGTTTATTGCGCAGAGGTGGAAGAAGTACGGTCTTCATCGCCTTACTTTCATGGAACGCCACTGCCCCCCAGTATTTGAAAGGAAGGAGTGCTTAGTTCCACCGCCCAATGGGTATAAGCCCCCAATCAGATGGCCAAAGAGCAGGGATGAGTGTTGGTACAGGTACTGCAATCTGTTTTACTTTTTTCATCATGTTACCTTGTATGGTTAGCTTGTCTTTCTGCTTTCACTGGTCTCATTTGCTGTGAATCTGGAATCAGGAATGTGCCATATGATTGGATTAACAAGCAAAAATCTAACCAGAACTGGCTGAGAAAAGAGGGGGAGAAGTTCCTCTTTCCCGGAGGAGGTACTATGTTTCCAAGAGGAGTGAGTGCCTATGTTGATCTGATGCAAGATCTGATCCCAGAAATGCAAGATGGCACCATTCGCACTGCATTTGATTCAGGGTGTGGAGTGAGTTCCTATGCTTTTTCTAACTTGAATTAATCGTGCCTGTTCTTATCAGAAATCACATTGAATTGCAGAGCTTCTTGTGGTCAACTTTTTCATAGTGTCTGCAGGATTCGATAACTTATGACCTCATTGTTTTTACTTCTAGGTAGCAAGTTGGGGAGGTGATCTATTAGATCGGGGAGTTTTAACTGTTTCTCTTGCCCCAAGAGATAATCATGAGGCTCAAGTCCAGTTTGCATTGGAACGTGGAATTCCTGCTATTCTTGGCATCATTTCTACACAGCGTCTTCCATTCCCATCCAATTCATTTGATATGGCTCATTGTTCCAGATGCCTTATACCTTGGACAGAATTTGGTAATTGATATTTCCAGTGTCTTATAACAAAAACAAGAGGAATATTGGTTTCTTTCTGGATATGAATAAACAGACTCTGTCTAGTCTGCTAAATGCCACTATTGTTACTAATAGATCTTACAGACAAGTTTTCTATTTCATTATGTTCCTTTTGTTCCTGTTGTCATGTATTGAAGATTTGATATAATGCTACCATATATCTGTTACCTTATGCTGTTTTACATTGATAGCACTATCTTGCTTTCAGGTGGAATTTATCTCTTAGAGATTCACCGTATACTCCGTCCTGGAGGTTTTTGGGTCCTGTCTGGTCCCCCTGTTAACTATGAAAACCATTGGCGAGGTTGGAATACTACAATAGAGGAGCAGAGAACAGATTATGAAAAGCTGCAAGCATTGCTTGTTTCCATGTGCTTCAAATTGTACAGTAAAAAGGATGACATAGCTGTGTGGCGGAAAACTTCAGATAACAGTTGCTATAATAAGCTTGCTATCCCCGATGCCTACCCACTGAAGTGCGATGACAGCCTTGAACCAGATTCTGCATGGTATACTCCACTTCGGCCTTGTGTTGTAGTTCCAAGCCCAAAAAATGAGAAATCAGGTCTGGAATCCCTCCCTAAATGGCCAAAAAGGTTGCATGTTGCACCCGAGCGAATTGGAAATGTTCAAGGTGGTAGTGCTAGTGCTTTCAAGCATGATGACAGCAAATGGAAGGTTAGAACAAAGCATTACAAAAAATTACTCCCGGCAATTGGGACAGATAAGATAAGAAATGTGATGGACATGAATACTATTTATGGAGGCTTAGCTGCAGCTGTAATTGATGATCCTTTATGGGTCATGAATGTGGTCTCCTCCTATTCTACCAATACACTTCCTGTCGTCTATGATCGAGGCCTCATTGGAACTTACCATGATTGGTAATCTTCAAATCTGCTTACATATAATTGCGGGATTTTTTCTTTGTGAATGTATGAATGGCATTTGTGATGCTCTTTGCACTGGAGTAAGTGGAAAGTTTCATCTATCGCTTTCCTATGCATATTTTTGTCCAGGTGCGAAGCTTTCTCAACATACCCTAGAACTTATGATCTCCTTCATGTTGATGGACTCTTCACTGCAGAAAGCCACCGGTGAGTGTTTGGAGCTTAGTTCCCCTTTTGAGTCTAGCATAATGCTAATAGTCCGAGCGAGCTCTGGACATAAATTTCCACATTTTACGGTGGGCCTGATTGTTAGTCATTTAGATTTTAACATGCTGCCTTTGAAATTGCCATTGGTCGGTGTCCAATGCATAAATTCGTAGATAGTTATATATATATATATATTATTTTATAAGATCTTGGGCCTACTAAGGAAAACTGAGCACTAGAGAAAGAGTAGCACAACCTAGTTGACCGTTAGTAGGGATCAGGGAAAAAATAGTGCCAGCTGCTTCTGGTAAGCCTGGAATTCATGCACAATCTTGGAATATTCTGGGTGGTGGGACAGACTGGTTAGGCACAATCAAAGTGCAAAGAACTCTTGTTCTATAACCAAAATGGTTTGACTTGGAAACTTATAGCTGTTTTCTTTGACCAAATTCTATACCTTGAAGGTTAGTAAGGAGAATTAAGTAAACGAAATTAATCGTTAACTTGGCTGGATGATCTAGAATTGCAACTCAAAACAAAAGATGAAAAAGAAGCGCAGGGGAAAAAGAAAAAAATAAAAAAGAGAGAACCCATCAGCATCATGTAATGGGACCTCAGAATGGAAAGTTCATATTGTCATAGTTCTGATAATCTTTTTGTATGTGGGCAGATGTGATATGAAATATGTGCTCTTGGAGATGGATAGGATCTTGCGGCCCTCAGGTTATGCAATCGTAAGAGAATCCAGCTACTTCGTGGATGCCATTGCTAGCATTGCCAAGGGGATGAGGTGGGGTTGCCGTAAGGAAGACACAGAATATGCCATTGAGAAGGAAAAGGTACTGATTTGCCAGAAGAAACTCTGGTACTCCTCAAACTAGAATTCAAGATGACGGAGCACAGAATTCCGAAAGGCAGTGACAAATCTCTTGGGGTGCTCAAGGTAATTGCAATGCGGGATTCCCGAGGATAGAGGCGGAGACAAAGTCAGGTCAAATGCCTCGTACTCACAGATATAGTTCATTTTACAGAAGCCAAGAAGAATCTTTTACTTTCCTATTGTCAATTAAAGGATTAGCTGTCCCTGTACCAATACTGAAGAAGTCGCTGCTCAATAAGATGATGTCAATTTATGAATATTCCAATGAATATTTATTCTTTGTAAGGGATGCCTATGATCAAGGTATTATATTCTTTCTTTTTTGGTCTGTTTTTCGCTGCTTTCATCCCCCCTTTTTTTTATTTGGGTATTACATGTACTTAGGATGATTGGTTGCGAGAGGACCTTGGGCAGGGTTCAGAAACCACACCATTAATTACTCATTTCCTTGTGTAACCAAATTTTCTGATTTCATTATTGAAGTATTCCTCTCCCTCTCTCTCTCTCTCTCTCTCTATCCACGCTATCATTAGGAAGAAGTTGCAATTTGGGTCAGCCGATGGCGGTGGGGTTGGACCCCCAAAACTCAAGAAATTTAGTTTTTACTTGTATATGTGCCATTGATTCCACCAACTATTCATTTCACGTCTATTTGGGAATTTATAGATATAATATATGTGTGCTTGATGTAATATTTATACTAGTAAATATAGTTAGAACTAGGAGGGTATGTGAGATGATTTGATATTTATATTCAGATTAAATTATTAATAAAATTTAAAAAAAATTATAATTATAATTAAACTAAAATAATAATAACAATAATAATAATAATAATTAAACTATTAATTTGGTTGATTTAATAATTTAAATCATACTTATTAGAATTAAAATTGTCATTTTTATCTTTTATTTTGTCAACTTGTCTAACAAACAAAATCATTGGTATTCAAACATTGACTTTTCAAGCATAAAAAACAAAATAATAATAAAAGAATAAGTAATTCAAAATATATTAAGAAAAAAATATATGAACAATATGCATACTTTTACTGTGTTGGACAAGGAGTGTTGTAAACTGTTAGAGATAGATTGGGTTTTTATATGATATATGCCTCTGCAAAATATACTTTTAATTTCTAGTATTACAAAACAGTTCATTTTGATTTTAATTATATTTGAACTCTTAAAACCTTAACAAAACCGTTAAATACAATTTACCTAAATTCCCAATCATCTCCAAATGATTCTCAATGGTTTTAACAGCTTCCATTTGGTTTTAATTGTGTTAATCAAATTAGATAAGTTGAGCGATTATACTAACACTCTTAATTATAATGTACCTTTTTTTAGCTATTTGTTCTTCATTATATTTTGTTAAATTTTCTAAAAGGATACTTGTATGTCTTTGTGCTCTGCAAAGATTGGAGGGGACCCTATCTCATGCAAATCAATCAAGATCAAATACATCTTCGAACGACCTTAAGAGTACAATTTTTTGGTATCATCCTAGTACATGTATTTTTCCGCATTAGTCTGGTACACACATTTCGTAACATTGGCCTTATGTTTTTAGGACTTTACTCATGAAATGCTACTAGTAAGAATTAAATCATGGTTGACAAGGAAAGATCGATCCTCCCATTTTCGATGGGACTAATTCTGAGTTTATTTTGTACATTTTGGTGCCTTTAATCTTTGATCACTACTTCTTTATTTTGTCTTCTTGTAAAAAGATTAAAAAATTTAAACGAAAGAACAAATTGTTATTAGATTCAGATTTCAAATTAACAATGAAGTTGGATTTGAATTAGGGCGGAAATTCTGGTTCTAGGCCAATGTATCTCCATTATCCTTTTGTCAGCCGCTTACAAGTGCAAACATATACAAGTCCACGAAGAGCAGCAGACGATTCACATCCAATGTAGAGGCAGCAATGTCGAACAATTAGCAGCAGCTTGCGGGGTACCGGGGAATTCTTGCAAGAGCTGCGTATCAATGTTGTTACTTACCACGAGAGCTGCGTATTTTTGACACAATAGGGATGCGAGGGACGTGGCCTGCTAAATGTATGTCACGTTTAGCTCTACGTAGGATGCTGAATGGGCCTTAGAAAGAGAGGGAAATGAGAGAGATGAGGAGGAAAATGTCGAGGGGATGACGAGGATGTGAGAAGCAGAGGGGGAACATGGTAGAGAAAAGAAGCGAAATTTTTTTCCTTTAGTTTGAAAACTTTTTTTCCCCCAATGATCGCACAACTACCAACCAAACGTAAACTATGCAGGGAAGTCAAAATAATCGAAAATATACCAAGGAAGTACAAATTAAAGGAGCTATGGACTCAGCCAGAGGAAGGAAAATACGCAATGTCCATTTAGGTGAATGAACTATGTTTGTAGATCTATTTATTGCAAAATAATGTTATTGAGCGAGTTTGCTAGAAATTGCATTTAGCTGTTGAATAAAATAGAAGGATTAACAAGTTGGTTGCTTAAGGGGAAAAAAGTGATGTAATACTACTTGACCACTCATTAAGTGAATATTATAAGGTAGTATGGGAAAATAGATCCTATATCAAGTATGACAACCAAAAAGGGAAGGGAAATTTCTGTGAAAAATTTAAGTTAGGGGAGTTCACTTTGCCAAGAATAAATGTTAAAGAGAGATTAAATTGGTCTTAGGGAGGAGGAATGCATGTTATGGAAAAAGGTGTTGTAAGAAAAGATGAATAAACTTCTCATTAAAGTAATTATCTACTATGAATGGAAGTGATAATTAGGGTAAAAATGGTTAATGATAAGATTATTGTTGACAAATAGTATTTGTGTAAGAAGACAATGACACACAATCAAAGTATTAATCAAAGTATTTGGGAATGAAATGTTTATATTGACAATCTA
Source organism: Bruguiera gymnorhiza (assembly GCA_020883675.1). Lineage (NCBI taxonomy): Eukaryota > Viridiplantae > Streptophyta > Magnoliopsida > Malpighiales > Rhizophoraceae > Bruguiera > Bruguiera gymnorhiza. The sequence continues at coordinate 1,150,390 of JAIRCJ010000160.1, read as the reverse complement.
ACTACAACTAATGACAAAGAGGGTAATGGGAAACAAGAGTAGACTTTGTAGAATTCATAAGCAAAGGAAAACGATAATCAATAGCATTGGTAAAAATGTATTAATTTAATGAAATTAGCAAGAAGGGATATTATGTTTAAAAGTATATGTTATTAAATCATGTGTATATGGACAATTATGAAGTAGCTTGTAAGTATATTGATTAGTGATTATATTTATGTTGTGAAACACATAAAGATTAGATCATTAAACAAAGGTTAAATATTAAAGAGATACCATAGTTAGTAAGTGTGTAGGAGATCTATCTAAATAGGTAAATGAAATAATTTTATTAAGCATATAACTGCAGCAAATGATAGAGAGTGTATTGGTAAACTATGGTAGACTTTATGGCATTATGAACGAGTAGTAATGGTAATCAATAGTGTTGGTGCTTATGTAATAAATAGTAGACAAAGAAATATGTAGGAGAGTGTATTAAATAAAATTACGTGTGTGTGTGCATAATTATAAAATAGTTTATAAGTTTCTTAGATATTGATTTCCATTGCAAAATGAATGAAATATGATGAAATCTTTTAGTTGTTAATGCAAATATTCAATAAAATATGAAGATAGGTTGGTCATTAGAGGAGTTGAATATGAGTGATAAGCCTTGGACAAATGAGAGATGACAATAATGGTGCTTTAATCTCAAAAGATAGTGGTGCTCTAATTCGAAAAAGAGTGACAGGACAACTCAATGAATCATAAAAGTGCTTGCAATAGACAAGATATTTATGACTATTGTTGAAGCGTCTGATTTTTATAAGAAATATGTGCAAGTATATAGGTTTGGAATTTTAAAGAAAGGATTTAGAAAAAGATCATGTAACTAAGAAAAACAAGTATCAGATGATAATGTGCATTAAAAGTTTATAGCATAAGAGGAGAGTTAGCAATATGCTGAAACAAATAGGTGGTGCCAAGATTGGATACAAAGCTAAATGTGTCTAACAAAGATTTTAGGTGTTTGGACAATGACAAAGGTTTTCTTAGGGCATAACTATGTTTTTAGTCCTTCTAATACTTCTTTCATTAAGCAATATCACGAAATTAGTAATTGGATGAAGAGACAGTTGGAGTTGAATGATATATTAGGAATTTTTCCATTAAAAAATGTAAGGGCAATTATTTGTGAGGTAAAAGGCCACAAAGAGATACAATGCTTTAAGATAGACTTGACAAATCATTTGAATAAAATAAGGAAGGTTAAATTGGTAGAAAGGGATGCAAAAGTAGTACACCAACTCTTTGTAAGAATGTAGAAGTCAAGTAAGGATTTTTTTTTTTTATGTCATTCAATCAGATGAAAATGGTAGGTTAACTAATGTTTTTTAGATTAATGCTAAAAGTGAGACAACTTATAAAGAGTTTGGTGATGTTGTGACATTTGACACCAAATATCTTATGAACAAATATAACATGCCATTTACATAATTTATAGGAGTAAATCACCATAGTCATTCTGTTATGCTTGCTTGCACTCTTATTAGCAATAAGAAAGCAAAGACATTCATATAATTGTTTAACACATGGTTAGATTGTATTGATGGAAAACATCTAGACACCATCATTATAGGCCAATGTTTAAGCATAAGAGAAGATGTTGCAAAAGTTTTTCTAAACATAAAGCATAGGTGTTGCTTATAACACATATTATGTAAATTCCGTAAGAGGATGGGATATAAAGATAAGTATAAGGTGATTAAAGTTGTGTTTAATAGAGTTAGGTATGATGTTTTGACTATTGAAAAGTGTGAAGAGAAATGCTAAACAATTTCCAGCTAGTTGACCACAATTGGCTATCAACTCTATTTAAAAAAAGGCATATGTGTGTCCCTATATATTGAAAAGTGGTTTTTAGGAAAAAATGTCTTTGACACAGAAGAGTGAAAGTATGAATACTTTTTTTGATTAATATGTACATTTAGATAGTACTTTGAAGCAATTTGTAGACCAATATGAAATGACTTTGTAAGAAAAAATAAAAAAGGGAAAAGGAAGAATACTTTGTTTTAATAAACACACATAAATGCCTTATCTTACTAGATAACCAATGGAAAAACAACTCGAAGTATGTTGCATCGACATTATTTTACAAAAAAGAAAAAAAAAACCTAAAAGGAGTTAACAAAATTATGTATTGTGACATAGTGGTAATGTAAGAGGAAGGGAATGTGTTTGAGTATGAGTTAAGAGATTGGATTTCTATTATGAATGGAAAAGTTGTTAATGTGTATATAATGTTATATATAATAGGAATGGTGTTTACATTAGATGTAACTACAAATTGTTTAAGTTTAAAGGCTTACTATGTAAGCACATTGTGAAAGTTTTCATTTTTAAGGATTTGGAAGTTATGCCAAAAAGTTATATATTGAGATAATAGCAAAAGGACATTGTTTGACATCATAGAAAGTTAAAGATAGGCATAATCAATGAAAATTTGATTACTGAGTGATAGAGAGTTAGGAAATTTGAAACTATATTCTACTCTTTAATAGATATAATGGTAGATTTAGTTGTAAAGTTTAACTTTATGAGTAATGGACTCAAATAACTATATTGTGAGCTTAAAATTAGGCATTAACTAGTGTGATAGTTCAAATAAAGAATAACATTGGTAATGATGAGACAACTAATGTAGGTAATATAATTGGTGATAAAGAAAACAACCCTACATACAAAGACTTGAAAGAAGTTAAAATGTAGGGGTAGCCAAGGGTACGAAGGATGGTTTCTTCTAGAGAAAGTAATAGTTATAAGTGACAAAGAGGTCAAAATCAAAGAAAAGCTTAAAATTTAGTAAGAAGCTTTATTGATACAATGATAAGGTCACTAACTATGCATGGGCCTCAAGTATTAGGAAGCAAAATGTAAGTTATTGCACAATATTTTATTTTCTTTTAAAGTAATCAAATTTTGTCTAAATATGTTGATGTTGGTGCATGATTTAAATGCAACTCAAATGTTAGCATCATCTTCAATAGGGGCTAGAAGTGGCAATAACTATCATATGTAGCAAGTTCATGCAACTACAAAGGGGAAAATAAAAGGAATTCCAACAGATCATAACTTGTGTTAGATTTGAAAATTTGACTAATACTATATGATTAATTGAATTAACAATAAGCAAAAGGGATTTTTGTTGTAGATGTAGCCATCTTGTTCATCTTACCATCTCTCTACTCTGTAAACCTCAATTTAACAAACGCATAAACACTCATTGTTAGAAAAAAAAAAAAGGAGTTTAAAGTTAATATTGTAGTTTTAGTTATATGTTTGTTAACATTTCTTGCACTAGTTTGGGTGTTGTATGGCAAAGTGGAAGAAGAATCTTATATGTGTGGTATCAATGTAGTTATGTTCTGACTTGAGTGATTTAAGATGATGAATCAAATAAATTATGTGTAGATAATAAATTAAAAAGAAAACTACATAAGATTATCAAAATAATGTTAATGATAAGATTAAAAAAGTGATCTTTGATGTTTGAAATTGATATAATATATACATTTTCACATTTACTTTTAATGATTATAGATAAGTTATAATAAGCTTTATTGGACACAAATATATGATGGAGAATAAATGAGTAAAAATTTAAAATTCATTATAAATGTTACAATATAAAGTAAATATATCAATCTAATTAATGTGGAAATAAATTGACTATAAGTTAACTAAGTTGGCCATAAGAATATATAAAACTCAATCGCGTATTATACACTAGTCTAGTAAAAAGAACATTGTTGTATATGGATGGAAGATATTAGGGCAAAACCCTTAATCAAAAGGAATTAAAAAAAAAAAAACTTGGAATCAAAGGTTTGATCCCATTTACAAACTAATCTTGTCCCTACTTAAAATTATTTTGTCCTCATTTGCAAATTGAAAAGATCTAGATGGACTAATTTAAAATTTTCAAATATTCCGAGTGATTAAAGGTGGTATTATTCTTTTTAGATTTTGGCGAATTAAATTAGTTATATCTATTATAATTTAAATAAATATACCTATGTATTTAAGTTCTTACCGCAAATAATTTAAGTTAAATATGATTGTTAAAAATGTATTCATACAATTTACTATAAATTTGCAACCATATAAACTTAGTAAAATTTATTCACTTTGAAATGAATGAATTGGTTAATAGTTGTCATGATTAGAAATTAAATTAGTCAACGAATGACAATTTTTGGTCTATATAATCATTTTTAAACATGTAGAAATTGAAACATGTTTTAATCAATATGTAGAAGTGAAAACAAAATTTTCTTTTCGGGGAATTGTAATAAAATATAAATGGTTATTTCCTACTTGTCAAATGAAATTTGTAGATTAGACATACCTAATATATGTAAAATTTGCAGCACCAAATTATCTACTCTTTATTTGAGATTTTCATAGTTGTCCTACCTTAATAATTTATAAAGAAACTAATGCGAATGATTTCTTCATCATTTTTATTTTGATAGTTGTTTTTGAATCTTGTTTTACTAATTCCACATATTGTTATTGGTAGGGGGAATACTTCTTAGATTTGCCATTGATACTAATCATTCCATAGATGGTGAGTTTATGACAGAATAATATATTTTTCATATTTAGCTATTTTAATATTATTTTATGTTTATATTATTTTGGAATATGTATTACATTATTTACATAAAAACATGCTCCACTAATAGTAATTCAATATTTGTCATTAGAAGATAAGGACTAATTATTAAAGACTGAAATCTTGTTTGGTGTGTTGATTAAATGAGAAATAAGAAATTGGTATGAAAAATCATAATAAATCAATTAACTTATAATATATTTGAACATAAATGTATTCCATCATAAATTTACATGAGTATGCATTAATGTATTGTGACAATTTATTGTTAGACCAAATAAAAATATCCTTGGTAAATGGATTGGATAAAAAATAAAACTAATAAGTTAGATGAATATAACATATGTCTTGGTAATGGTAAAATTATATTTAACCTAATTATCAATTGATTAGTAGTTTATGTTTAATTTATGTATATGTTTGGCGTCTTTATCATAACCCATTCAATACATATGCCTATCATTAGGGACAACATTCTTAGCACTTTCTAATTACACTTATGTAAATACTTGTCTTTAATATCACGTGTGATCCTAGTAATAGATGCTATATGACCATTCTTTATCTATATAATTTACCTAACATTATCTCTTGTCCATTTAAACCTCATAGTCCTCTATTGCAATTATGGCTATTAAGATAAGGATGGGAGATGCAGATGATATTCATTTGAATAGAAGTTGCCTTTTTAGAAAATCTAAATTAAAGCTTTACATCTCTCACACTAATAGTAATTAGGCCATCAATTTGTCTAATGTGAGAAATTTGTAAAAGTTATAACATAAAGTAATATTTATTGGTATCTTTGGTTGTTATTAATATAATGATGCTTAGGAATTCCTTAAATGTCTATACATAATTACATTAATGCATGTTATTTATAAGGTGTATATTGTAATGAGTGTGAATTCTTTTGGAGGGTTGATGAGTTTATTGATTGCCCTTATGGTATAGGACCTTGCCAAGTTCAAATTTCACAGTCAAAAAGGGTTTCAAGTAATAAAAATCTAACTTACCTAAATTTAGTAATTATCGTCTATTTTTTAGAAATAATTTGATTTTTTTTATAAAGCCTTTAATTTAAGTTAGGTTATTATTGAACAAATAATAGGGCTCAAACAGTACCTGTAAGTTTTTTATTAGGTTGATCATTTAAATGTTGCAGAAGAAAATAGAGATGTTTTGAATTCCAATGGAATGGTCACTTACACTACTTAGCCCCAAGGATATGTTATTGATATCATTGGCTATCTTGCATTTGCTGAATGAGATCGTGCAAGGGTATTGAGCAATTTAGTGTTATATGTAAGGGCTATAGGAGTGGACTATAAGAAATAGTAACTACTTAAATGATATTTGTATGTAAGGGATCTTTATATTCATTGTAGTATCTTATTTGAGTTATCTTGAAAAATATTTGAATATGTATTACTTTAGAAAACATATGAAGAAGTGTGTGCAATTTTGAGTGAGAATAGATGTAATTTTTAGAGGAATTAATATTGCTACTCTTTCAAAAAAAAAATAGTACCATATTGAATTTGATGTAATGACTAAAATTCATTACATTCATAACTTGAATGATTTGATTCTATTTGTAAAAGTTCATGCTTGATCTTGGATTATTACTCTGTAATAAGTAAGGGTAATTGTATATGAATCTCAACAAAGCATCTTTAAGAGACTTAAGGGGATTTTCATGAAATCACATTATGTAGTGAATTTTCTCATTTTCTCATAGAAAAAGTGATCTAATTGCTAGAAGTATAATTTTTATATAGTATATGTTTTATATTGGAATAATAGGATGGACATCAATAGGCAATGTTTAACAACTTGTAAGTAAGGTTACCATTATTTAAAAGATAAAGTATGGAAATACAAATACAATAGAAGAAGATATTTACAACATTAAATATATATGAAAGAGTTGTTTTATTAAGGTTGGCATCTTAAAACATACATTACACATATATGAACCGCAAACACTCAACAAAGAGCAAGTATACCATAATAGCTAGCATCCTTTATTCATTTTTGGGGCCACTTGTTTTAGTCGTGGGCTAAGGCATTTTTGCTAGATTTTCCTTTATAGGTCTAGTAGGTAGGATTAAAACATTAACTCTTGTAGTAAGAGCACTAACACTTGTTTCTTGACCTAATGGACCCCTTGCTTGTTCTTCACTCTAGAGGAATTCTAAACCTTGCTTCATAATATGTGGCCAGTGAGTTAGGAATCACCTTGTCCAATGCGCACCCATATCCTTAGCAATTTAATAATCAAGGTATAAATTTCAACTCTTAATAACAATGCCTCATCCATCATGGCATAGTACAAGGCATAAAGTACATTAGTGTCCTTTTCTAGTCATTCATCGCATTTAAGCCTTACATCCACTAGGGTATTCTTGCAAATAGATGATAATGTTGACACTATGGATTAGTATGATTTTACTTAATTATTAGCATATCTATGTAAAAAATTAGTGAAAATAGTAATAATTTTGTAATTTATTTAATAATATGGACCTATTTAAACAAAAAATCACTTTGGAATTAAAGTGCTTGCCTTTATTAAGTGGTGCAGGATGCTTTCACATGAAGTTTGAAGGAAAATTGTGGTTGAAAAAGGGAGATAATTGGGCAACATTGCCAATATTGGTTAGTGTAACCTCATCTTATAAGTAATGATTCACTCCAATTAAATATCTTTATCAATTTCATTTTGTAAAATGTTAGGTTGAATGGATATATAGTTAAATGTCTTTTTTTTATATTATTATTTAAGGTCGATGTTTATATCACTATAAGTTGTTTAATTTGCTTAATAAAGTCACATGAAACTAACATCATTTGATACTAATATGAATATGAAGTATTATACAAAGATAGGTAATGGTTTATGCAATCTCTTATGTTAATAGGGATATATGAAGAAAAAGCTATTATGTGCCTTCTAAAGATAATTATAGGCTATAAATAAGGGACAAAAATTAGAAATTAGGGAAAAGATGAATGCATTTGTAGTAATAATAGTCTGTATAATGTAGTTTTCATCCATCTTAACAAGTTGTACTATTTGTATTTCATGGGAATAATTTTCTATTTTAATAAAGACACTTACATTTTCCCTTTAATATATTATTTTATTTTCAAGTATATAAGTTCATTGTTCAATGTTATGACTGTTAGCAATAATTGTTTATTGTTATACAAAATAATTTGTGTAATAGTTATGTAGAAGGTAAGATTTTTAGGCTTGCTTGTCGATTCAAAATTGGTTTTTCTTTCTTTTTTTTTTTTCTTTGTTTATTATGAAGTTCATTAGGTTGGGAACTATATAAAAGGGTAGCTCTCCATCCCCATAAATCCTACACCCCCTTTATAGGATTAGAACTCAAGATCTTTAGATAAAAGTCTAAATTCTTAATTGTTGTAATGCCCCTTAAGGAATAAAAATTGGATATTAATCTCATTTTAATTTATTCTAAGACCTTTGTGTTGAATTTGCCAATTCAACCTAATTTAGTTACATGTTATACTTGATATGCTTGTCTGTAAGAATAATAAGGCATCTATGATACTCAAAATTAATAGTCATTCAAATGCATATGACATCCAATAGATTTTACTCCATCATTAGTGCATATATTGGATTAATGTTTTGGTTATTATCATATTGCATTGTGTGCACAACATTTAAGTAATGTTATCAGAACAATAAATAATATTTACAAAAAATAATTATGTTGTACTTAGTTGCTTTAAAAAGACATTAATATATATATATTGTAATGTTAATGTAAAATCTAAGTAATGAACTACAATTGAATAAACACCACCATATTTAAGTCTTAATAAGTGAGGATTTAATATATGATTTTGTCTTTAAGCTCTAAAATAATATAAAGTTGCAACAAAAAAGTATTATTATCAGATTTATTATAATTAAATTATCTAAAATATGGTGCTAATAATTAACTACATAGGCTTTCTTTGTAGCAAACACAACTTTGTCATCCATATTTATTTGCATTATGCTTAATGCTAATCATATTCAATTTGATATGCTAACATTTTAGACAACCAACTGCTATATTTTTTATAGTTATTTTATTAGCGGGATGTATTTAATAGTTACCATGTGATCTTATTGTTATCTAAGATATTAATAGAAATATTTGTCATTACTATAATGAGTAGTTAACTAAATAATTATTTATTAACCTTATACTTAGTACTTAAATTTATGTAAACATAATTTCTTAATTCATTAAAAAATTATTATATAATACAAATATCTCTATCTATTCCTATAATGTTTAAATTGTTTGCATGTGACCACATTATTGGTGTTGACTATTTTTGGGAAATTGACATATTTGGATAGGTGATTACAAATTGCCAAAATATTTCCCGCCAAAATATTTATATTAAATCATATTAAAAATCATTCATTTGGACTTTGAATAGTTGCATTTTTTAATTTATGTGAATTGTTTTAATATCATTTCTAATCGAAGACCTTTTTAAACATGTTGTGAATCCAAAAGACATTCTAACTTTATCGATTACTAAGTAACATCAACAAGATGGTGACAATCAATTGTGTCAGAATATATATATTTTGAAATATATAGTATCAGTAAGACAAGTACCTGCTTCATTTAATTGTTTTGATCAATTAGATAGATGTGTCTAATTATCCATGACAAATACTATATATACTTATCCCCTACATTACATGGCCTTTACAAAAATTTGAAATAAAACCTGCACTCTCTTTCATCTTGTTTACTATCCAATGTCTGAGCGTCATTGCATTGAAATTAATGGAAGGTAAGTGTCTGTAATTGTGCATGCTATGTAAACCTTAATTGTAGTATTAGTTAAGAATTAATTTGACCCAATTTTGCTTCTATATCATTAGTCACAGCAACACAGATCGATTGATTTCCAATGGACACATAAATACTAATGACCGGCCATTTGTGGAAGTAGTTAATGATGCAAATCCCATGCTACAACTTCTTTGGAGGGACCTAGAAAAGGCTAAAAACAAACTAATTGAGCTTGAGGATGAGATTGTTGAGCTAATGGTTGTGTTGAAAGCTAGGAGTATCCTTGATAATGTTACCATGCAAGGCATCGTGGAGGACTATTGGTTTCTTTCAGAGATTATAAGGCTAAAGGTCAAATATTTTGGGAGCCCATGAGGTTTTTAGGTGGCAATGCATAGGAAACTAATGAAAATTCGAAATAAATATTGTTTTTTATTGAAATATGTGTTGAGCTTTGTGGCCTTCCATGTGGAACTTGTTGTCTCTTTTTACAAGCAAGTGTGTGGTGTCATTCCATGCTTGATATGTATGATTCGTTCCTGATGTGCTCTATTCACCTATGCTTTGTTCATCGCGTCAATAACACTTTGACTTAGAATTCTATTTCTCAACCGTTAGTTGTAGTTGGCCCACTATTCATCCAAAGATATGTTGCTCTCCTTGAACATCTCTTTGATGTTGGGATGGACACAAGTTATAACGATGATTTTTACCTATATTGGTGTGTAGTAACTATCAAATTAGGATGTTTCTGTGAGAGTTTTTATGAAGACTAGAACTGCCCCAGATGACACGGTTAGTCTTTTTATGCCACGAGCAGTGGCAAGTATAAGATTACCTAAACGATTTTCAAGACTTTTACTTCAAAGTAGTTTCGAACCAAAATGGCATCTGGTTACCCATCGGTTAGTCCAGTTAGTGAGCACAGTTTGATGTGCCTAACCTATGAAATACTTTGGTTATAACATCTCAGAGTGACATCAAGCTAGCAAATGCAACAAATAAACAATATTTTATCTACAAGTCATTCCTTCATCTTATGAAATATTTTATTCTTTGTCTCATAAGTACATATTGCCTTTATGTGCCTTTATTGTGCCGCGTCAAATACATTAAAGTGAAATCTCATATCATTTCGTTTGGCAAATACGGATCTATGAAGTGCCTAATTACTTACTTTGTCACTATGTGAATGACAATGAAATTGATAAACAAGATCATCAAAGAGTTTGATTGGACTTCTAAGGCCCACATACAATAAACATAGAGACTAATAAATATCTGTTAGCTGAGCAGCAGGCAAAATGCTCATAACTTTAATAGATGGATTTCTAAGCCATCCTACAGAGAATCCGAATGTAAGGCTATTGTCTAAGTCCCATGGACAAAAACTCCAATAGATGATCAAAAAGGTTTTTCAGCAGACAATCCCTACAGGCTGATGTCTAAGTCAAACTAAATAGACTGGTAATTGTAGCAGAAGATCCAAAAGTTTATTATGTAGACATTAAACTGAGAATCCCAACATCAAGATGCTAAAATTGACAAATCCAAAGCTTTCCCTTTTATTTATTCACCAGACTATCCCCTGGTATCTAAGTCAGATCAGTTGGTCTGATAGTTGGAACGTAAGATCCAAGAGGTGTTTTAGCCGACTATCCTCTGATATCCATGTCAAATTAGATAGACTAAGAAGGTCCAAAAGTTTCTTTAAAAAAACAATCCTAGCAGGGATTGGAGTAAGAAGATTCAAAAGTTTCATTAGTTGAGAACTGATTTCATGCCAAATCAAATGGACTGATAACTATAAAAAAAAAAAAATGGTCCAGAGGCTTCTTTAGAAGACAATTCCATAACTGCGCATGTATTAGTCAAAGAGGATGGATAAAAAAAAAAAATAGAAACAAAAGATCTTTCATTGCCAAGGATGAAACACTTCGTCTTGATTTGATCTATTACTTGTCTATTAATTTAACTGAGTGAATAAAATGTCTATCTAGATCATCTGAAAATATCCTACAAATCAATGTGTTATAGCTTCCAATAAATAAAGAAACCAAAGCAATTGGAAAGTCATTCAAGGAAACTTTCCCTTGATCTCTCCCATTCTCTTGTAATACAAAATACATAATTCATAAAAGCCACAATGCTTGACCGAAAGAAGTAGTTGATGAGAAAAGTACTTTTTAAAAAAAAAATTAATAACAAAATTAGATAAGAATTGTACATCATTATAATATAATGTTGAGATGCACATAAAATAACAGTGAAATAAATATATTGAAAGAATCAATATTCAGAAAAGGGTTTATTTCGAATAAAGACTTACCTGATAATGCCCATCTTTTATTGGTTTATTTTTCTATATTAAGGGAAAACATATTGTCCCTCTAGATATAATAATTTTGAAGTTTCAAAGAAAGAAAAAATGCATTCGATTACTTTGTCTGGGTAGTTATATAACATCATATAGGTTACTGTATTGTTATAATAAGACTGTGGTGATATGTTTTGAGACACAAATCAAGTGGAATTACATATGTGGGCTTGGTACACATTAAGATGATCACTTCATTTGGTAAATTACTAGATACCCTCTTATATGAAAAGAATCAGAGCGATAAAAATATTCCATGAGAAACAAGACTTTGTATTTTAATACTTGATCATGTGGGGTCGTTGAAAATCAAGGCTATGAAAGCATACATACTATATGGAATATGGGGAAAAATACCTATGGTTGGACAGTTATAATAATGGTACCTTTTTATGTGAACCATATGTGAAGTATAAAAGCCACAAACGGATGTCTTAACCGCCTGACATTTCCAATAGATAGATTTCCAAGTCACATCATATGGACTAGGACTAACCGTCTTTGATTCGGCATATTCTAGTTAGAAAAAGTAACTTAAAAGGTAAGCAAAATATGTAGTTGAACTTGAGATGTGATGAGGTCTTTTAGTAGCTAAAATCCCTATTTGAGCAACTAGCCGAGTGTAATGTTGGTTAGCTACGAAATAGAACTGACACAATTTAAGTAAATTTGTCCAATCTCATTATTTTAGTCCCCCCCTAAGCTCACCATTTGTAAATCACTTATTAAACAAATCACACATGTATCGACAAAGTTTTCATTCATAAGTGGTGTCAAAGCACTCCCAAAGACAACAAAAAGACATTATCATAAACAAATTTAGAAGCCAACGAAAAATAATTACAAATACTTATGCAAAGTCCAAAGCTTATGTGCATGATAAACTATATAACTAAACGAACAAAAGCATTATCATTAGGTTAGTGGGTTGCATCTTATGTTCTATAATGCTGGAGCGCCATGGTCGACAAATTCCATTAGCCAGGCTTGTTCTCTTGTGATCAATTGCCAGACAGTATCAACGCATGTGAAGAAGCTTTTGGGCAACATAGCAGTGATTGCTGCACTTCAATAGCGTTATGGTCTTGTATGATCACCTTCTCAAGCACCATTAGATTCTTCAAAAGAAACTTAACTGACGCAATTACGTAATGGTTGGAGCTCAAGCCCTTGCCAGTAATCTCAGCTATCTACAAATTTGAGCATAGACTACTGAAATCTCTTTCTTTGAACTTTAAAACGCAATAATTTTCATTAGACTCATCGGATGGTTCACTATCTACTGAATTTACAATCTGCAGATTAATATTACAGAGTCCATATTTATGAGATGAATCTAAACCTAATCGTGCCAAAGTACCAAAAAGAGTTTCAATTGGTGCACAGAAGAGTCCAAGAATTAACCTTAGGCATAGAAAGTGAAGTTGGATTGGAAAAATGTAATTGATATACGATGATCATTGGCATCAAAGCTTACTTTTTGGTCAACGGCCAGGAAAATGTGAATGAACAATTTTTTTAGGTTATGTAGGCTGAATAGCAAGATTTCTATCCCATCAAAATATTTGTCGCAACTTGTGCTTCTCCATTTTTCTACTTGTTTGTATAAGTTTATTGCAACTTCTTGTCATCATCTTTTTGTTTTAGAGTTAGGATTAACTACCTATAGGGAATTCTAAATCTAGTTAAGTTACTCTTTGTAAATCTTTATATATATGGATGAAAGTAGATAGATAGTGAATTCATTGGTTGGAATCTAAGAAAGATATGGTGATTGTTCTGAATCCAATCAATGTCATACAACTATGGGTTGCTAATAAGCAATATGTGGCGAGCAAGTGAGTCAATGTTCCGTGAGCTAGTCTTGTGTGTCAACCACTCACTCGGTTATTGCTCATGCTCTACGTGCAGTAGTTGGGACACCATAGAAATCTAAGTTTTTCTTTCCCATCATTTATTGCAATTTCTAGTCCATCAAGTTCCAAACCATACATCTTTTTATCAACTGCACGATCTATTTCACAACCTTTGGATTTGATGGGAAGGACACAACATTTCAGGAAGTTGTTAATACGTAGGCATACATAGTAATGAAACTTATAATTGTTAAAGTTGTATGGGGAAGAATGCCGAGGGATTCCATTGTCCTATTATGAATTCCTTTGCATCTTGGAAGAATGGCAGAATCCCCAGTACAGTGCGCCCTCTACATTCATTGCATTCGTGGTTTGTATTGTCTACTTTAAAGTCTGATCGACATATCCTCAAAGACAGTGCATATGTGGATGCCAAAGAGAAGTTTTCCTTGTATCATGGACCCATGATTCTCAATTATTCAACATTAGGAGCTAAAATCTTGAGCCTACTTCGACCAACATAGGGATTAACCTAAACATGGTGCATCATTAATCACTTCTAACTGTGTGATGTAATGTTAGGATTAGTAGGCCCTGAACAGTTAAACATTTGCAAACAGTTTTAAGCGCAGTACAATTATACAAAATATCTTGAAGAACATCTTCACTCCACTTCCATAGGTATATTCTAAGAATCTTCAAATTAGGTTCATTGACATTTCTTTTCGGAACCATCTTACAAGCCGTCAGATTCAGTTCAATCAAGGCCATATTGTTGTAGATAAAAAGAACCATGTTCCCGTGCAATATTCATGCCACCACTACAATGTACCATTGAAAATGCATTTACTTAAACAAAATAACTATGTTATTCACGTAACATCCTTACAATGCTTCATCTATTTCTTTCATGCATGAAAAAATTTATTGGCAAAAGGATTGTTATTTGCTGTAGACATTTGTTGTTAGTTGTTGCTTATGTGATGGTGATGCTGCCGATAGTGTTGTCGTCCATTTATAAATCAAAAACGACCAATGTAATTTTTTAATGGTACTAGTACTTTAAGTATGCTTATAATTAAAAATTAGGGGGAAAGCCAATGTAGAATCTTCCCATTATATCTATGAACAACCGATGCATTGATTTTCGATTATTTCATACTACCTGCATTTTCACTCGAAAATTTGTGTTATGCGTAAACTTCTATGGATCTAATACATATTTACTTTTGCCTCCCTCCCTTTGATGCCGTGACTGCACTTACAGGTGAGTTGATATAATTACATCGCTCTAATTATCTATTGGTTTCACTATGTTTACCAAAATATAAAATTCATTATGAAGGTGGATTCGCTTGAACCTTTATATTCGGTGTAATCTTAAGTTTTTATGATAATATAACCTAGCTCATTTAAAATTAAGGACTAATCATTCTTTTCTTTCCCCTTATTATCATATACGCCGATGCCGCACGACGCACTGGTCTTAAACAAGTGATTACCGAAAAGTAGAACTAAAACGAGTGGTTCTAAGGTGATATAAATATTATTTGTTATTACTATTTATGTTGACTATAATATGCTGACATTAATGCCATTAGACACAAACTCTGGTAGTAGAGTCACTCATGACCAGTTAGTTTGAGGTCTAGGATTCCATCCATAGTTCTCATAGTGCAAAAATGTAATATGCCCCAATTAATCTGTAAAAACCTGATCAAAATCAAATGCCTTTCATAGTCATTTGGTATAATTCAAAATTGAAATGAAAGTTCTTTTAATTTCTATTTGACTCTTTTCAAAGAACTATTGAAATGTCACAATTCTTTTCCAACTTGAAAATAATATTTAAAATGTACATGAATATAATACATCATATTACGGTACAAAATATTATTAGAAAAAATATAGGGAAGGGATTTACTTTCCATTGTAACATACTGCCTATAATACAAAACCAAATTAAAAAAAGCAATATTAATAAAATAATATTTAAATAAATATAATAGCTATGCTCAATACTATTTAGTCCATTTTCTAGTTACTCTATGGTCGTTTGTATGTTAAATTTTTTGGATTCTCTTACATATTTTACTAAATAATCACTATGGCCTTTTTTATTTTATTTTTCTTTGTGCACTTTTTTTGCATCTTTATATCACTTACATTACTTCTAATGGCAGTATATGACATTATCAACAAAGTCATACGATACCAATGACAAATAGATATTCGCAGCAACCCATTTCCAAAAAAAAGAAGAAAAATTTTATCACCTATGACACAAAAGAGGAAAACATGAGGAGAAGGGGAGAGAGAGGTGGGAAATTATACAAAGTTCAAATTTTAGGTAGTTAAGAAGGGAATGAGAGTGATTAATGGGTTAAACTAGGGAATTGAAAATTTAGTTTCCAAACATCAGCCATCCCATTTATATTCTTGTCCAAATGGGATAGAAAACCAAATAGCCTTGTTGATGCATTATAGGTCATGTGTTTTTGGGTGAAATGACGCTGGTAGGAAATCATTTCGCTCTTCACTCTCCAGTTGCACAGCTTCATAATAAATTAAGGATTCTAGGGTTTTTGGTCCTAGTAATGTAGTACAAAGGCTCTAGGGATTTTCTTACTAGAAATTAATTGTGCTTTGACCCAATGCCACAGTATCTTCGAACAAGGTTTGTGAAAAGTACCACGGGGTTCATACTTAATCAAGAATTTATTCTGAATTTGAATAGCAAAGTGCAAAACCTTAATTTTATTCCTTACTTGCAAATTCCATATGTTGGATTGTCTACACTTTGGTATATTCTGGGTCACGTGTTATTGTATTTAGTTATATGTTATTTTTAGCATGCTTCTTGTGCGATTATCAGCTTCGCATTAAGGATTTCAATTCATTTTTCGGTTAATTGGAACTATTTGCATCATTTGAAAGATTTTCACATTATTGAACTTTGGGGGATTGGGCTTTACACTATTCCATTCTCTACTACTTGGCCTTATCTTGATTACTTGTCTTAATTTGTTGTATCGCCTTTTTTTTATGTGAAATTATATTGCAAGACATTAGACCCAATGCATGGTAATTCTATGGGTTGTTGCCCTATTTGCCAATTTTAAAAGTTTTATGAGACACCATAAAAATTCTAAATGAGATTATTTCCATGTATCTTCTATTAATGAGAAACTACTCATTCCTGATGTCGTAATGCAAACGAATTAAAACATGGGGAGCATGATATTAAGGAATATAGAACATGAATTTTATAGTTTATTGCATCGTTAACCATTTTTATATTGTCCAACTTGTGAAAATGTGATGCTTTTCTTATTTTCTTTGTTATGTCTTCATATGTTGATTGAGGAGTGGCTCTGCACTAGTATGAAATTACTATAGATGGAAGATGTGTTTTGTTAACGATGAAATCTTACTATAATATCTTCATTTGATGCTCCTTTGGTTATGTGGAAATCACTTGGTTCAATGATATGCTCAACTTAACTAGAGATTATTGTAAACCTTTGTCCAATGGTTTATATTAGCTTATACTACATTTAAAAAATGTAGATGGCTATTGTTAGTGGTGGGTTTTGCAATATGATGGATTTTATTTCTACCTGGCCAATCGGTCCTACATTGAGATTAGTTTCTGTCGATGTTATTAATTAACAAAATTTTACTGAATTCACGTATAGGAAGCATGCAATTGTTTCCTATATTGCACTTTTTTATTTGTACTTGGGTTATTTGGATATCAATGGAATTCCTGACATGCTCAACTAGACAATTAGTTGTTTTGTCTAGTGCCCTCTAGTATATTATATGTTGTTGTTGCTGCCAATATTTGTCTCAATTTTGATTCACCAATTTGAACATATCTACAGTGATTCAACATATAACTTATGGTGAACATAACTGAAGGTAGAGGAAAGAAATTATTGATCAGACTCGTTTATCCATCTATAGGTTCTTAGTCAAGTTAGATATTTCACTTCTTCTACCCCAAATACAATACAAGTTATCCGATGTTATCACCTATATACTTTTGTTTGAATGTCTGGTTTGCTATTATTATATCTGTTAACTACCGTGTGGACTGATAAATCAATCATTATATTGTCATCTTTCCTAATATTTGAACGAAAACAAGTTTTCTTGAATGTGGCATGACATGGCCTGTGATTTGCTTGTTTGGTAAGGAAAATAGGTATCATAATGAGATGAAACAATACACCTTTTGTGGTTAGAAAAAAGCTGAAATGCTACTCATTGGTGTGCCATCTATAAGATTGGGATGAAATTCATTTTTGGATGAGTGAACCACAGAATTTCTGAAGGCCACGAATGCTTCTGCTGATCAAAAATCATTGGTAGTGATCATCTTTGTCTTCCTCTATGAGGGCAGTAAAGTTCTTAGAAAACATACTTCAAACGAGGTTTATCTCTATGTATTCAAATTATCTCTCCATCAAAGTAGTTTCCTTGCGTACGTCAGTTTGTTCCCTAAATATGGGTCTACACTGTCCATTATTGGAATTGTGATTTTTTTTTGCTTATTGCTTTTCTGTTGTTGCAGTTTAGGATGAAGGATGGGGATGAGAAAAATGCTATGCTTCATCAGCATGGAGGTGCATATGCCTGAAATATTATTTAAGAATGGAAGTGCATAGATGTTATGTTATTCAATGAAACATTTGTGTGTTTTTTTCATAATTTTAAAGATCATATGATTATTTATTAGTTTAAATTAATCATCAAAGCTATTGTGGCGTATAAGCTGGTCTTTTATGGATTGAAGATTAACATTTTAAAAACAAAGGTAATCATATTAATCTATATGTATATTTATCTCGTCTGAGAGGAAAAACAAAATGTCAATTTTCCTAATGACGTCCAGCCCATGCTGAAACTCTCCCTTGCTTGCATGGAAAAATCCAGGAGAGAGAGAGAACTTTTTGTTTAGCCAACAGTTTAACCTATTAAGAGAATACAGTTAGGGTGGTGGTGGGGATGCCCATTCTAGTGCATAGGTCTATTTGTAGGTCATTTCAGAAAACTAGATCTTGGAAGTACATCATTTCTTCAAAATTTCCTTAGGCGTAAATATTATAGGTTAATCCAATGTCGTTTCTCAACCCACCTTATTAGAACAATGATGCATTGCATTTTAGTCCATTTAGTTGATGTATTTTGAAAAGGAACCAATTGTTTTTAGTCAGAGGTATTTTATAAGCAGTCGTAGAAGTGGACATCCCTAATATACATGTCAATCCTTGAAACAGAGACATAACTACCTCCATTCAAGATCAATTGCAAACAACTGATTAAAAGTCGTGTGGTGAATGACACGGCTGAGGAAATGAACCATAAAGAATGGGGATGTAACATGACACATTCCTGAAATCTGGACACACAATTACTCGATGCAATTAAAAGACTGCTACTCATGTGGCCTTATATAGCTAACTGTACTCTTGCAAAATCCTTCGGTCCTAGTTTTTGGTAGGAAAAAAAAATGTGAAATTCCTTGAGATGAAGAAAGTTGGCTTGAATATGCACATAGATATTGTTGTTTATTTTTTGTTGTAATATCCTAATATTTGTTTAATTTGCAAACCAAACAAAATTGGGTGGAAAATGATAAAAGTATATCCAACAAAATCTACTGTAAATTTTAAGTTCTACATTGTAATGCGTGGGATCATTTTCGTGATGGGATCTTAGTCCCCTGTCGTTGACTTAATTGTTCCAATTAATTGGAAAGCGACTAACCAACTCCAATGGTTTGTTTGGGTTGGTTTAAATGATGTGTTAAGGTTGTTCATCACAGTATACTATATAATGTTAGCAGGCGGGAAGTTTTCTTAGGTTTTGAATACTTTTCATTTGCTCACCTTGACACCTCATGGAAGCCTCCCACACCTATTATCTTATAGTTGAAGGTGAAAGTTGCCCACCACAAATTTATCTCATTGTCTCCCCTTCTTTTGTGGCAAATGGATGTGCATACCAACTATTGTGACAAATCAATCGGCTTCGCATTTTCAGTTTCTTCCCTTTTGTGTTAACTAGCAACCATGTTTTTGGGGGGTCTGTTCATTATATGGGTATATGTGCCAGTCATTCTTTTTACGAGTCTAGTGCTAATAACTAATATGCGCAATCTGTGGACGACTCTCAAGAATTGTTGTCACATTTGATTGAGGATCGCTGCGCATACAATGACATATAGACCTGCAGTCGCCTAAAGTTGCAGGCACTTGAGAAAACAAAATTGCCCTTTGAATACTATCGGAGAATGTGCTCCAATTGTCTGGGAAAACAGACAATTAAGTGGAGGAGGTGACCCCTTCGAGTCGGTACCGTGTGCAACTCGTGTGGAATAAAGTACAATAATTTTGTAACTTATAAAAGAAAAGGTACGGTTGTGAAGGATTGACGTGTAGATGAATTTCATAATTTGAATAGTACAAGTTATTTTGGGGGAAAAAGGATCTCTATCTTCGTTAAGTGAATTATGCAGCCTTGCTTTATGTAGCTCTTAAAGTTGTATATTTTGTTGAGGCATTTTACGAAGGGTTAAAGTCTGATCCTTATGGTGTATGTAACGGAGGTTTGTTGTTTAGAACTAGGCAATATGACGAGTGTTGCCTACAAATGCTATATCCACGCTGAAATTTAAAGGGTTAACCGGGAATGAACCAGACCATAAAAAAATCCTATCTTTGATGGTATTGCCGTTCAATTTGCCTTGAAATACGGTCAAGAGTACTCCGACCGAATTCTGGTCCAAATTTCTTTAAAAGTCAAAGGAAGATATGGTGCTTAGTGTTTAAAAGTGCAATCATTCAGAGCCTAAAGTACCGACACAGCATACACTCAAAATGGTGGACTGAAAAAAAAACAAAAAAATTCTTCATTTCACCTAATGCATAATACAATACTTTATTTTTGATTCTCAGAAAAAATTATATCACTATTATCATTTATAATATTTGTTATGATATATTTCATATAAGTATTAGATAATTTTCATTATATGAGTGTCAATAAGGGACTTACTTTGGTCCACTGTTCGTTATAGATCACTCGTGTAAACCTGCAATTGGCCATTAATGGCCCCAAGTTCCAAGCATCAAAGGTTCCTTCATCTGATCCCACAATTGTATACCAAGTAAATTTTTTACCGTCAAAATCTAGTATATTATATTGCGACTAGGTGAATTGATAGTGCATCCAATTTATATCTCGAAAAATGTGTAGTAGGTTAACATACAGTAACCATATAATATTATTTTCAATGTATTTGTAACGGTCATTTACAATGCAAAATTTCGAAAAACATAAATACATATGAATTCTAAATGGGGATGTGGGCAAATTATAAATAATTTTTTGCCATTATATACGTCTATATATTGCACTTTATATTTGCAACCCTATTGGTTTAAGGTAATCAGTTACGGTCTTAGTTTTTGTTTTATACTTTACAATACCCAATACTGTTGAAAAAACCTAGCACTCTAGGTACATTAGAAGAAATTTTAAATGAAGAGAAATGCTTATCATTTTGCCATATATTGGTTCCTTCGATCCACTATAATATAGCGGATAAGGCGGATTGTCATGCATATGACAATTAAAGGTCATAACATTCAACTAGACACATACACACAGGTGATACCATAGCATTAGAAGGTTGCATGACACTTCATAAAACAAAATCAATAGAGGGCATTATTTATACCTTGGATACAGCTAGGAAAAGTTGTTTGACAATTCCATCACATCAATCGCATTAACTTGGTGTAGTTTTCCATACCGGGCCCCGTGTATTGCAGTACTTGCTCTTGGGACATCAGTTTTGTTTTGCCAAATAGGTTGAGCTACGAAAGCAGAAGTATCGCCTACTGCAGCAGGTGCAACAATGGTAGGCCTTGTGGCCAACGGTTCCCTCAAATGCTCTTTAATATTCAACACATCCTTGGCCTGATTTGTGTCTTTTGTTAGTTGATCCAATGGGCACCCATGTCTGCCACTAGGCACAAGTGCCTCAACTTTCTATTCATTAAAGGCATCTAAGTCGTTGAAGAATTTTGACATTCCTACAAGCATACAAACATGAAATTTATAAAAGACATTTCAGCTAAGGAACAAGATGTGTGGCTGAAGTTATAAACTATAATTAAACATGAACAAATTTAGTAAATGTAAACAATATAAATTCATGCGTGGAAGATGAAAAATATTATGGAATGGGAAAGTCAACCTCGGTTACATGTTGCAGGTTGCTTTGACATTTTCTCAAATAGAAGATTGCGTTATATGGCAACATAAGACTAAGTGGCTTAGATATTGTGGAGCATTGTCATCCACCCTTTTATAGACTTTGCCAAATAGAAATGAAAAACATGGGGATAAACAACACAAAATATTTTGTAGGCGACAAAATATTTATCTTGAAATAAAGATTTCATTTGAACTTAATCCCATCAAATCCATATTGAAATGACCACGTAACTATAATAAAAGAAACTCTTTTTTTATGTCACCTCACCATCCCGACATCCCTTTGCCTGAAGACCAAGATAGGATGTTGAATGAACTTCAAAATCCTTATTAATAAGAAAATAAAAGACGAGTCTGTCTTTCATCCCATGGGTAATCAGCAGCCTACCTCTAATAATTGTAACTTTGTAATACTTAACACACACACACACACACACACATATATAGATATATATTAATTTTCACTGCAAAACATAAGGTTTTGGTCTGCCTATTTATTGCAGTTTTCAGATAAATGATTTGACATACAATGTACCAACATATATAGTGATTGATTATACCTGCATTGAAATGCTAAATTAATAGGAATCCATGCAGTCAATAATAATCCACCACGACTAGTGAACATACAGGTCAGGTACAATAGTAGAATCATATACGATATAGAGAGTTACGTTGACGCAGGATTTTGACTCGGGGATTGGACGCGGGCCTTACCATTGATTGCATCTTAAATGTTGGGTTGCAGTGGGAATGTCTTTTGATGAATGGTCGTCCAATTGCAACAAATAGTCTAGATTCAGTCATATGGTTTTTTTTATCAAATCCTAGCATCTAATTTCAATTCTAACTTAAACCACAACAACAAAAAAGTGACACAGAAGTTTCAATTCGAATTTACAATAATGCTAGTTCATAATCACATGCCACATACTAAGTGATTCTTGTTTAAGTTAAAAACTACCATTCTAGTCCAAAAGCAATTTAACTCGCCTCTATATTTCTCACTGAGAATATAGAGTAGGTTGTATAATTTGATCCGAAAAGATAAATAATGATCGTATTATATTTGCCACCTTAATAGCTTGTGAGGTTGATGAATCATCTGTTTGTAAAGACGAAGGTAATGCTCCTAAAACAGGGAGTCTCTAGAGTACATGTTCAATTATTTTTAGAGGTTGAAGAGATTTCACTCTCTTTGGCGAAAGGAATATGGATTTGCTCTCACAAGTGAAGGTTTCAATGGACTTTGCCCGACACCGGATACAATCCGCAACCTCATTAACTGTTGATTTCTATTTGGCAAAGTCATTATCAGACTTACATTGTCCTCTTGATGTTGACCTAAAGTATTTGACCAGCAACATATTTATTAAATCTCTTGCTTCACAAAAGGTTTAAACATTTTTGCAAATTTGCTTATGTGTCTATTAAAAGGGAAATATATATCATAATCCAACTATTATATTAATGAGATATCATGCGTATAGAATCAAAGATTGTTGAGCTAAGGGTTTGTAATTGTTATTTAATTATGTATGTTTGAACAATTTTACGATGTTTAAAGTATTTTTGCATCCAATCAGCATTGTATGTTCGCCATCAATTGATTTTAGCAACTTTTTTTTTCCCTGTAATGTGTGGAATGTGTACATCTATATGTGTATATATCTAAATTTGTAGGAAAAAGATGTTTGGAATGAATGGATGTCGGAGTTTGTTGACAATGCTAGGTAGTAAGCAGACATTATGTGGTCACAAAAGCCACGACAAGAGTTTATCAACATAATGGAACACCAATTCCACGTGTAATGATGTGCCTAAGAATCAGATACCTTGTATTTGTGTTTAGTGAAATTTAAAGCAATAATTGTATTGTTCAAGGCAGTTTATGATTTGACAAAAAAACAAAAAAAGAAAAGAAAAATTAATAGCCTCTTGTTTAATAAGAAATTCACTATATACAAGTAAAAATTAATTCAATTTACTATACCCTTAGATAGAAAAAAGAAGAGTAATAAGAATTAGTTATTAATTTCCTACTAAATAAATAAATTACTTAAATAAGAATTAGGGTAAAATATAACTTATACTTTTAATAATATCCTCCCAAATTGATCTTTGAAAATGTTTTTTAATTTCTAAAATAAAGAACAATATTAAAAAGTAGTTAAGATAATTGAAAAAGAAAAAAATTGAAACTATTACTAATCAACTATAAAATAGACTATAAAATAATACTTAAATTATAAAAAATAAACACATATAGGGTAAGTTTTAGTTCTTTATTAATTAAGAGTCCAAACTAATATCAATTAATTAAAATAAAAAAAAAAAGTTGGAATGAACTCCTATAATCACTATAATCTAAATAAACCCATTATACCTAATCCTCTAATCAAGTGGACAATGTAATTAATGCAAACTTTAACTCCTTTACTTTAACCTCTAGACTCTCTATATGTTGTATTCTCTTTAAAAAATAATTTCATGGATATTTGAAGATTCTTGATCTTTGAACAAGTAATTGGCCCAAAACTATAAACTATACGATCTTTGAATAGCCTCATATTACCATAGATCACATCATTTTCCCTAATTTGAATAGGATTTTTCCTTAAATTTGACTCTTTATTATTCATTATGTAAGGTGATAGACCCCTTACATTGAATGTGGCTTATAGATTATATTCACTTGGTAAATCAATCTTATAAGTATTGTTATTCACCTTTTATAGTACATTGAAAGGACCATCTACTTAAGATATAAGCTTAAACTTCCTTTTGCTTGAAAATCTCTTTTTTCAAAAATGAATCCTCACAAAATCACCTAGAACAAATTGAATTTGTTTTCTCCCTTTAGTGGTCATTTTCTTGTAGGATGCATTTCATTTTTCTATTTACAATTTAACACTTTTATGCAAATTTTTAACTAATTCAACATTCTTTTTCCATCCAAATATGCTCAATCACTAGTTGAAAGTGGTGTTAATTCAAGTGTGGTAATAGGATTAAATCTATCAATTATCTCAAAAAGAGAATGTCTAGTTGCTTAATGCACATTTTTATTATATTCAAATTCAACAAAAGCCAAGCAACCATCACAATTCTTCAAATTCTTATTAACAATAGTTCTAAGTAAAGAAGAAAGTGTATGGTTACTACTTCAGTTTACATATCTGTTTGAGGATGACATGTTGTGCTAAAGAGCAACCTTATGTCGAGCTTTTCCCACAAGGTCTTCCAAAAGAATGTTGAGCTTTTTCCACAAGGTCTTTTAAAAGTAACTTAAGAACTTAACTTCTTGATCAAACATTACAAATTTGTTTTGTGAGATTACACAAAATTCATAATGCTTCTCATGCGGCATATTCTATGTAATCTCACAATCTCTTGAAAAAACAAATATGCCACATGAGAAGCATTATGAATTTTGTGACAAGGTACAAAGTGAGACATTTTTTAGAACTTATCAACAACCACTATAATTGAATCCTTTCCTTTTTATGTCCTCGGTAACCCAAGTACAAAATCGATACTCACATCAAGCTAAAGCTAATCTAGAATAAGTAATGACATATATAACCCATATGTAACCTCTTTACTTTTTGCCTTCTTATAAGTCATGCATTTCTCTATCATACAATGTATATCTCTAATCATCCCTAACCAATAAAAATGTTTTTTAACTAATTCTAAAGTTTCTTTTTTTTAACCAATGTGTTTAGCGAAACCTTCTTTATACACCTCTCTTACTAAAAGTTCCTCAATAGATCCCTTACAAATATAAAGCTTTTTAAATATGAACAAGTACACCTTATGCTTATAAAAGCCATTAACTGCCCTTTTCTCACAAGCCAAGTCAATATAAGCAAAGTTTGGATCATCTAAATATTGACTCTTAATCAATTCAAAACTCATTAACTTAGCATAGAATAATAAGATTAGGGGTGATAACGCATTTAACACTACATTTACATTTCACTTTCGTATTTGATAATAGAAGGAAAGGCCTTCAAGAACTCTACCTATTTATTCATCTTATTTTCTTTTTTATTTCTACACTCTTTACAAATATGTAAAAGTACAAATTTTGCACTTAATTTGAGTTCAAATCCCTTCACTAATGTGTGAGTTTTGGATCTTTTTCATTAATACACCAATACACGAATTTTGGATTTTTTATATCCTCATTAAAATGAGCAAAAAATAATTAATAGAAATTAAAATTTAAAAAGATGAAGTGAAGGTAAAGAATTAGTTATTCTTTGTGTTTAGAAAATTAGTAATAAAAGAGATTTAAATGATTTTCCAAATGAATAAATTAAATGATTTTGCCTTACATATTGACTCTATGATTATATATAGTAATTATAAATATTTAGATAATAATGGGCTTACAAATATAATACTAATAAGGGATAGGATTTCTTTGAGAAATAATATTAAATAGTTTGTTAGAATTATGGGAGGAAATTTCAATGAACGATAATTCACTTTAATTTGTCTCAAAATTTTTTATTTTGCAACATTAACATAGAAGTTAATACAGTAATTATTTTATATAATTTTTTAAAATTTTAATTTGTAAAATAATAATTAGAAAGAGTGAATTAAAGAGTAGTTATATATATATATTATTTAAATAAAAATAAAAAAAGCTTAAATTATTAGTATTTTAAGAAAAAAAAGGTAAATTTAAAAATAATTTTTTCTTTTAAAAATAAAAAGAGAAATTTAAAATTATTTTTCCTTCTCTTAGAAATTATATTTTTTTAATTTTATTTAACTATAAGTATTTGTATTACTCAAATTTTAGACAAGTTAATACTAGATCCATGTCATGCATAGATTTATCACATTTATTGAAATGTGTATTTTTTTGTATTTTATTTAAATAAAAAAAATAAAAAAATACTTGAATTGTAAGTATTTTTTTAAAATAAAAAATAAATTTAAGAGTTTTTAAAAAAATAAAAATAAAACTTAAGTTATGAAATTGAGCTCGCAAAAATAGATTATGCAATTCATACTATAGGTTATAAAGATCATGGAAAATTAACAAAAACATTTAAATCAATTAACACTAATGAAAAAACCTATAAATACTAACTTTGAAAAAGAAATTGATCATGTGAAGTTTAGTTAGAAAAGAACGAACTTTGATGAATAATTACTTGAGTGAAATATAGTTAAGAAAAAAAATAAAAGAATAATAATACAAAACAAGTATACTTATAGTTGTATAATATAAAAAAGATGATTAGATATATATTAAAATTTTAATTCTATTAACATAAATGTTAAAATCCTAATTTGATTAAAATACTAAGAAATGTTATAAATTAATTATTAAATTAATATCAAATATTGCAAATTGTGAAAATCTAATAAAGAATCTTAAAATTAAGTAAACATCGTAATATAAATATTTCACTAGTTTTTTCTTAGTTTTTGAAATTTTATTATACAAATAAATATAGATATGAAAACATATTAATTTGAATTAATTAAATTATAAGTAAGTAAATTAGATGTATGTTGAAATTATAATTTCATTAAAATACTAAAAAAAATTACAAACTAACTATTTAGTTAATACCAAATACTACAAATTGTAAAAATTTACTAAAAAAAATTAGAATTTAAATCAAATACTTAAATATTTTTAAAATTAAATAAATGTTGTTGCCTAAAAGTTTCGCCTTTTTTTCTCCAGTTTTAATAATATTAATATACACTAATATTAAACTCACACAATGCTCAAGTTTGCATTTTTATTATATTTTATTTAAATGAGAAAAATAAAAATAAAATTATATTATAAGTTAAAAAAAAGAAATAAAAAAATACTTAAATCATGAATATATTTATTTTTAATAAAAAATATAATTTAGATTTTTTTTTCTTTTCTTCTTTCTAAAAAATTTATAAAAAGAATTTAAGATTTTTTTTCTAAAAAAATATTTACATTATGCTAATTTAGACATATGTTAATAACTTTTAACAAGAATTAATTCAATTACAATATATGCTAGATTGTAATTTAATCTATTGAATAAATCATATTCATATTAAAAATTTTAATTTTGTTAAAAATCTTAATTTTATCAAAATATTAAAAAAGATTACAAATTAAATACTAAATTAACATCAAATATTACAAATTATAGAAATTTACTAATAAAATTAGAAATTAAGTCAAATACTTAAATATCCCTAAGACTAAGCAAAAATCACCAAAGAAGTTCTTCACTAATTTTTTTTTTAATTTTGATAATTATAAAAATAGAAGATGTTTAGGTTTTTCATCTTGGTTGAGACCCTTTCATTGCACAAGTTTTGAAATATTTAATAATAAAAGTATTAAAATAATACAATTTAAAATCTACTTTAAGTTAAATTTGAAAGTAATTTTTTTCCTTTCTTTTTAGAGAATTTGAGAATAGTTTTTTTTTTAATTTTAAGAAAAAAAAGGTGAATTTATATATTTTTTTCCTTTGTTAAAAAATTATATAATTATAAAAATTTAATTACAATCAATAAGTAGAATTTTATGAATCAATAAAATTCTTATTTGATTATAGTTCTAAAATTCTACTTTAATTGTAATTAAATATTTATAATTATATGATATTTTATTATTATTAATTTAGAAATTTATAAAAAAAATCATCATATAAGCAAAACTAAAATTTTCTTTAACTTTTAATAATATATATTTATACAAATATTATATTTAAGTGATATATTAATTTATTATATTTATTAAAAAGTACATTTTTGTTTATTTATTATTTAAATGAGAAAAATGAAAAAAAATTATGAGTATATTTTAAAAAATAAAAAAAATAAATTTTAAATTATTTTTTTCTTTTTTAAGAAAATAAAAACAAAAATACTTAAATTATGAATATTTTTAAGAAAAAAATTAAATTTGAAAATATTTTTCTTATTTAGAAAAACGAAAAATTTAGAATTTTTTTAGAAATTAATTTTTCTTCTATTTTTTTATTCATAAATATTTATATTGCGTAAATTTTAAATATATTTAAAAATTATTAATATAAATTAAATAATTTATAATACATATTATAATACAATTAAGTAAATTTTTTTCTTGATTTTAATATATATATATATAAAAGGAGAGTTTGAGAACTATTGATAAGTGATAAATATAAGAGATATATAAATTAGTTTAGAAAGTATTATTTGAAGCGGTAGGATTGTTAATAATTTTTTTTGCTTTTTTGCATTAACTCATATTGAAAATATGGTATTAATTTTTAAATATATTGATATTAAAATTAAATATAAAAAATATTTAATTTACTAATATTTAAAGAACGTGTTTCTGAGTTCTCCGAAAAAAAATACTCCGCTCGTTGCAATGGGCGAATGGGGGAAAACTCTTTTTACTGTCGTCGGGCTGGGGTCTATAAAATCGTTTTTTTCTTACCTTTGCGTTGAATGATTAGGACTTTTTGTAGATAGTGGACGATAGAGATATATGAAGGTCAGAGATCAGGAGCGATCCGACGGTTGTTCGCAACGCCCACGACAGGTGGGAGGAGTGGGGAGACACAGAGAGAGAGAGAGAGAGAGAGAGAGAGAATATATAGCTTAAAAAAATTAAGAATAACCCATGTATGTATGTATGTATATGCATAGATAGGTATAGATAGAGAGAGGAGAAATCGAAACGGGAGAAATAAAAAGAGTAAAAATCAAGCGAGATAAGAAGCACTGGATTCCTGCTCTGCCTGTCTTGCGCGACCGTTCTTATGCCGATTGGATTTCAGGTTTCCTTTCTCTCTCTCTTTCTCTCATTTCTTCTCTATCTGTATCTTTCTGTGAACGTGTCGGTTGTTATTTATTTATTTATTTTTTTGGATCGGGTCGGATCTGATCAGAATCTTCGATGTGAAATTGCCTGGGTTAGAGGGCTTTTGTTGCGATTTGGTTTAGGGTTAGGGTTTTTTTTTTTTTTAGGGTTTTTGGTTTGCTTCTTTTTGGTTTGTTATTGGTGTTGTTGGAATTAGGGTTTGTAGTTGTTGATTATTGGATGGGTGACCAGAGCAACTAAAGTTTTGGACCTGTCGGTGATGGTTGTATAAGTTAGTATTTAGAGTTTGTTCGTTGTTTTTTCGTTTGATATCTGTAAAATTAGATTTGATATGGTACCCCTTAACGAGGGTATTTTGCGCCCTGATCTGATGCTTGAATCATTCAAGATTTTACTCTCTCTCCCCCGTCTGTGACCTTACCCTTGTGTGAGATTTATTGTACTCGGACCTGGATTGCATACCTTCTTTTGGACTTCATCTCAATTGGACAACGGAATATCTAAGTTGAATGATTTATATTGTCATGATTTTTTAATCATTTTAGTTTAGATTGTTGAGCAAAATATTATGTTATTCTCCTCATTTCAATTATCTTTCTGTCATTTGTATTTAATGTATAAAAAGCTTTAGTTTGACTGGTTGGATTATGAGCTGTTGCTTGGATGATTTGGCTCTCATTTATCACTTATGTTTTAAGCTCGGTGTTTTAACTGAAACTAGGTTGCACCAAATTTGGATCTAAACGGCTTCTTTTCTTCTCATGAGACATGGAGAAAACGTACTTCTGGTCAAACTGCTACCAGTATCGGGTTTATTTATTCCAGGAAGTGCTCAACTGGCGGTTTCTCGTCATTGGAGATTCTCTTTTGGTTTCCTTTGTTAATTGCACTTGGTGGTCAGTTTCTCTTTAATGAATACTTTGGGAGGCATGATGCAAACTTTTTCTGAGATAGGTGTTGGATCTTTAGTGCACATCTTCGTGTAAGTAATCTCTCTATTTCCTTTTGTCCGTTGTGTCACACAAGATCCCCCCTTTCCCTTCTCTCTCTGCCTTACAAATTTTTTTGGTTACAGTGCATTGGTGATATGAGATCCAGTTAAAGTTGTAGTGAACACGTCTTCTGGGGTACCCTTTTTTATGCAAAATCTTTTGATTGGTTTCTTTTTGTGTTTTTGCTCTAACTTTGTGATGTTTATTGTAGGGCTGAAGTCTGCAAGCAATCAAGTGAAAGCTGAGTAGGAGTTAAAATTAGTTAAGCCACTAGCTCAAGTCTCTGCAGACATTTTCTGTTCTTGTTACTCCTGATGGGTACCAGCTAAGGGTGTTGAGAAATCAGTTCCCCAAACAAGTCCTAGATTATATAGATTTGGTAGCCCTTTTTCTTTAGTTTTTAATTCCTTGGGTAGCTGTGTCAAGCTTTGGGTATCTCTTCAGTTGGCCACAACTATCATCATTGTTTAGTGGCAGTATGTTCTTGACTACCTGTTTTCCCCAGTATTCTATCCATTCTCATAGAGCCATGAATCTGGCTATAAATAAGGCTGTGAAGTTTGTCCATCAGAAACATTTTGGTTTTGTGCTTCAACTGGTGTGAGAGAAAATTAATTGGAGTTTACCTGGACCAGCGGCAGTTTCGTCTACTCTACAGTTTCATTGAGGATCATCTACTATAAATGTTATCTAGCTTTTTTAAGTCCTATACTTTTTCTGAATAAAGAAAGAGCTCTCTGTGTTCCACAAGAAGATGGAGAGGTGAATTTGCTTTCCTTGTAATTTATATTATATTGTGAGTCTTGTGCATCAATAACTTAATTGAGGCCATCCAATGCAGGTACAAGTTGATCAAGGAAGTTGGTGATGGAACATTTGGGAGTGTTTGGCGAGCAATTAATAAGCAGTCTGGTGAAGTTGTAAGTCTATTTGTAGTTTTATATTTGCTAACATGATGGTTTTCATTAAAAGTCATTTTTTATTGCTTTTAATTAGAGAAAATTTCTTTGTTAAAATTATACAGGTTGCAATAAAAAAGTTGAAGAAAAAATATTGTTCATGGGATGAGTGTGTAAATCTGAGGGAAGTCAAGGTAGCATCATTTGCATTTGTTTTTATTTTTTTTATTTTTTATTTTTTTTTGTATCACTTGCTTCGCCAAATGCTCCTTACTCACAAATGTTCTCTCCCTTCCAAAGTCATTGCGGAAAATGAATCATCTGAATATTGTGAAGCTGAAGGAAGTCATTCGGGAAAATGATATCTTGTATTTTGTCTTTGAGTATATGGTAAGTCTTTTGTCACTTTGATATTGATCACCTGCCTCATCGTGGAACCTGTGGTGTTAACTTTCTTGTGTTTCAGGAATGCAACCTTTACCAACTTATTAAAGACAGAGAAAAGCTATTCTCAGAAGCTGAAATCAGAAATTGGTGTTTCCAAGTATTTCATGGTCTTGCTTACATGCACCAGTGTGGATATTTTCATCGTGATCTTAAACCAGGTAACTTTTATCTTTTGTCCTGCAACTGCAATCATAATGGCAATTCAAGGGGTTTCAAAGAATATTTACAGGAGAAACTAGTTTTCTTATGATTAACACCAGTTAGATATGAAATTTTGACAGAAATTACTCCATCTATGGCAAAGTGGCATGCCAAGGATTTATCTTTGAGAATGATAGGGTTTGGTGTTGTTTTTTCCTATTCATGAGCTTGACTTAACTTCCTTTGTTCTCTACACTGTTATTGATCAACAGTTACCTTCTGTCATCACCTACTTTTGCGTTTGATGGTGGTTGCGTATTTTATGTTTAGGTGATACACCCTTGCATAATCATATTATTGGCCAACTTGGTTTTGTTAACTTAAATAACCTATGGTCTTGTTCATCTAAATAGCATCTGCTCCTAGAGCTTCCAACCCTGTTATTCTCCATTTAGATTGATGAAGCTTGGGTTTTTTGTAGAGAACTTGTTGGTTACAAAAGATGTAATTAAAATTGCTGATTTTGGTCTTGCACGAGAAATCAATTCGCAACCACCATACTCAGAGTATGTCTCAACACGTTGGTATGTCTGTTCTTTTCTTCTTTCTTTGAATTTTTTCTGCTGTAGTAACTGCCAAACTTAGTAATTTTTGATGCTAAGTGCTGCTTTCTCCATATCCCAGGTATCGGGCCCCTGAAGTTATGCTTCATTCATTCCTATATGGCTCTAAAGTTGGTTAGTAGCAGAAGAGAATGATATTATGATGATTCAGTTTATCAAAATGATTGAGGCAGTCCTTTTTGTGTGATAAATCATGTCACATATTTCTTTTGCATGCAGATATGTGGGCAATGGGTGCAATTATGGCTGAGTTATTCACTCTTCATCCTCTTTTCCCTGGTACCAGGTGCATTCCTGAGTCCTTTCAGATCTGGTTGTAGATTTTGTTAGAATTCTGCTCACTGACAACATTTGCTTGAGCAGTGAAGCAGATGAGATCTACAAGATATGCAGTGTGATAGGCAGTCCAACACAGATTTCTTGGAAAGATGGACTAAGCCTTGCGGGGGCCATTAATTACCAGTTCCCACAGGTTGTATTTGATTATTCCCTTTGCTGTGTCCCGGAAGATATGTTTGAATCTCTTTGTCTTACTGATGACTTGTCTTTTATTACTGTTGGTCATCATGTGAACTTTGAACTGTAGCATGCGGGTGCTATGGTTAATGATAGGCATCTTTCCAGTAACCAATTATGGTTGAATGATTTCTCTGCTTTTTATTGCAGATTGCTGGTGTCCACCTTTCTGTACTGATACCATCAGCGAGTGATGATGCAATCAACCTTATTACGGTTAGTACTGTTCTCACATAGTTGTGTTGCTTACATGCATTGGGTGATGAATAGGAGACATGTATCCATTATTGTCAATATTTTCTGTGAGTTAATGTTTTCCTCTCTCTCTCTCTCTCTCTCTCTCTCTCTCTCTCTCTCTCTCTCTGGGTTTCTTAATGCTTGTTTGGAAATGCAGTTGCTTTGTTCTTGGGACCCCGGCAAGCGGCCCACAGCGTCCGAGGCCTTGCAACATCCGTTTTTCCAGGTACTCCTCTTTGGTTTTTATTTTTCAGTATATATGTGCACAAAGATAAGTGGTGTGCAAATTGTTATTTTCAGTCACCGGATCACGTGTAGTTCTTTTTGTTTACAGAGTTGCTTCTATGTTCCGCCATCTCTTCGTTCCAGAGCATGTGCTGCCAGGACACCCCCATCTGGTTTGTTATTTGACCTGTCTTATTGGTTTCTCTCTAGAATTATTGCTACAATGTTTTATTCTTGCTGTGTACTTTTACTTTTAATGTGATTATTTACTGCACTGTAGCTGGGACCAAGGGAACACTGGAACAGCAATCAACTAAGAGATATGCCGGGGCATTGACTAATTCAAAGCTTGTTAATAAATTTCCTTCTCCAAAGATGCATGCTTTGAGCATGGGTTCGTATAAAACTAAATGAATCTGGGGATTTCGAGTTTCCTTTTGATATTGCCTCACCTTTTGAAATTTTGATTACCAATTTGTGCATTCCATGGCGTAAAGTGTAAACCAGGATTTTATTTTTCAAAATTAAACTTGTTTGAACACAGTATTGCCAGAGTATTTGGGAATATTCTGCTATATATATATATATATATATATATATGCTAACCTGCCTAATGCAAGTTAGCATTGTGCCCATTTTTCTTTACAAAAATATACCTGTGGATTGAGATTTCTTTTAGTTCTTGTGGAAGCTCTTCTTCTTGTTTCCCCCTTTTAATTGCTGGGTTACAAACCTCCAACTTATGGCCCTTGTTGCATTTTCTGTTTACTAGTTTCAAATCAAGTTATTTCTAACCAAAAATACAAAGTCAAAACCAGATCATAGATTGATCAAAAACCCAACACGGTTGAGTCCAGCAATAGCTGTGGAATGAGTCTCCATTAAATGTTGGATCTGAAAGGAAAGACTGGAAGTTGTAAAATGGAAGACTGCTAGTGGACCAAAAGACCCTGAACTTTTGTTAGATGCTGTCTAAATAAGACCATGGTGACTGCAATTTTTCTGCTGATATGGACAGCAGTTGGTGAAACAGCCTAAGGGCAACAATATTTGACTGCGACATGAGGAAAAGCTGGATTAGTTGGGAAAAGCAGAAAGGAAAACGGTGAAATGTCAAAATATCCTGTAGTAAAGACAAGAAAAGAAGAAAGGATATTCTTTTCAAGAAAATATTGGCATAACGGTAACTTGCCTCAAAGCTGGCAAGTTGGCAAATGTGTGTATGTATGTATGTATGTATGTATGTTTGCTGTTGTGAGTGGTTTTCTGTTTCAACATCTAAGGTTGACAGAGACCAGAAGGGACAATTTCATTTCTAAGTCAAATATACATGAATATGTTATCTGGTTTGTTGTTCTCACCTTATATAATATGTTGCAGGTGTTCAACGGAAGCTGGATATGGTCAACCAGGTAAAAAATTGTTTGCGGTTATTCTTGTATTAAAAATGATTGCTTTATTTTACCTATAATTTAGGGATTTATACAGGGATAGGAATGAAAAGTTCAATGAAGTTGGCTAAATAGATCTATGTAGCTGTAGGCCACCAGTATCTAGAAAGTCTTAGGAAAAATGCAGGAAAACTTGTATGACCAGTTTTCGGACAGCAATATTGTGGTTTGGATTATTCCCCATCTGAGTATTGACAGAAGTAAATGACCAAAGTGGATCTGCTGTCAGTTCCTCAATTTACATCGTCTTCTGCTGTTGATTTTGGCCTAACCATATTCACTTCAGTGTTACTTCTAGTCCTATGCTTTACTGCATATGCTTGAATATTTATTGTCTCGTGAGGGTTGGTTTTTGTTAAAGGAAGTTTGACACTTTAGATTAAATAAAATTCCACGTGCTTGCCCAGTGGTTCACTAATTATAAAGCAAATCAAATATATTGATGCCTTATTGAACAACAGTTAAGCTTAGGGTTGTATCGAGATATTCGCCTGTTTGAATGTAGCATTTCAGACCAAACTATGAGGTCTTAAGTCAGGAAATTACAATCTGCTTGTTTCTTTTTCTCATCCGCATTTTTGATAAAGTTTTGGCTGTCTTTGTGGATAAGGTTGCAAATAAAAATGATAAACCAGTGAAGAGCTCCACTAAACAACCAAAATATCATCCACCGGGAAGGAAGAGCCCAAGTAAGTTTCGTGGTTACCATTGTTAGTGCTGTTAACTCTTATGTTGCTGGACTTCAGTTAGACTGTTTCTCAAAACATGGGTTCCGAGTCACATTAATTATTCACTAAATCGAGAATAGTGGCTACCTATTGCTAATGCTAATTTCATTTGACTATTTAATTGTTATGAATTAAATTAGCTCAGAGACTTAATTCATTGGCAGCACTCATTACCAAGGAGAAAGCTGCACATGGGGTTTCTGATACCACTACCGCCGATAAATTTGCCAGCTTGGCAATCAGTTCTCGAAGGAAGTCTCTAGTGCAGCCTCGGCCACCTCCTATGAGGGCAGGAGTGTAGTGGAGCCGTGAATATAAGGATATGTTTCTCAGGTCATCCTGACATTTCCAACCTGGCGGAACTTGCAATAGGAAAGTTGTGGATGAGAAATATGCTCATGTTTCAGAGTTCTATATAGTCCTGTGTTAAATTGCCGGAGGGTACTTTCCCAGACAATTTTATTTCTGGATGCTACATTTTTTATCATGACGTGAAATTGTCACTACTAATAAATGATGCTGACAATACTTACCATATTGCGATCATTCAGAATTGACCAATTGCGTCTTCCGGTTATTGGGCATTGATGCTTGTTTGTCTTGTTTTTAATAGCATTACATTGGTAAGCTGGAACGTTATCAGGACTGAGTTTTTCTGTATCATCGGTGTACTTACCCAAGTCGTGTTTGGAGAACCCTCACCTGGAAGACTGCAATGTGCACCATAGACTTGGGTAATGAATACCAGGGAACCGCCATATTAGGGGTAATGATTAAATAAGCTGTATTCATCAATCAAATACCAGGTATGGTCTCCTGCTTTGTTCCTTACCTTACCACTCAAACACTATGTCCGAACTAATATTTTTTTCTACACATATCGGGGGAGTTTACCTTCTTTGTTTTTCAGCTCTCGTTTGTCTTGTTTATTTTTCACTTTTTCCTCTTGTGACATTTCTAGAATGACGGGAATGTAACATTTTGTTTTCTAGCTTTTGCTTCGTGTACCCCAAAAACAACTTTGGCTTTGTGGAGCAAAATTCTAACTGAGCAAGGTGTAACAGTGTAAGCGATCTCTGTTTAGCATAATTATTGGAAGCTCAATTGCTTTCGGTTATTTTAATATACTATATTACTTTCATCGAGAGTTAAAATCACTGACAGTTAATCCTTGATTATACTTAAACAGGCAAACAAAGCGAAGATGAAAAAATTTGGAGAGAGTAATAGTCAACTACACTAAGCAATCTTAGCCTTATATTTTCAAATATCAAATATTTAATTTTATAAATTTCTTAAGCTTATCAACTAAGTCCAGTTTTATATTTTCTCAATTATTTTTATGTATTTAATTTATTATTATTTTAATTTATTATTAATAAATATGAATTATAAATTTAAAAAGTTAAATGAAGTAAATTCTCTTAATTTAAAACATATTTTTAGTTAATTAATTTATATTCATAAATTAAAATTGATTTTTAATCATGTATTATAATCACTTATATGTTAAAATTATTAAAGTAATTTATTACTCAATGTAATTCAATTCTTCTAATATAATGTTTTTAGATACATAAGTAATATTGCATTTACAAATTCTCATATTAATTCAATTTGGTAAACTTATTCAACTAATAAGTATTTACATATTTGTTTAACTATTTTCATACTTCAATCTATAAGATTGACTACATTATTTATAAAAAAGAAATATAATATCTAAAAATCTCATAATTTCATTAATATCTTGTATTGATAATGCACTAATAAAAAATATTTAAGAATAAATAATAATACTTTGATACAGTATATATTTTATAATTATAATTTTATCACAATCAATTTACAAGTAAATTTATTTTATGAACTTTTTTTAAAAAATTACCAATGACCATATCATGTATATCTATAATATTAAAAATGAACAATATCTTTAATTAATTAATAATATATATAAATTATTAGATATATACTCAAAATAGTAACTAACACATTAATTGCTAAGATATATATACTAACAATCTTTCACTTATACTATAATCAATCACTTACATATCATATAACATATCCCTCAATGTAATGATCATGTTCTTGGAATTAGGGATTAGCACTAAGATTTTTTAGATCTTGCTAAACAACTCTTTATCTTTACTTCATTTTACTTTGTCATCCCTATTATATGAAGAAATTATTCAAGCACATAATGATCATTTATGAGACTTAGGTTTTTTTTATATAGTAATCACAATACACAATTATTAGCTTGACAATACATAAAATCTCATAAAGTTTAATAATGAGCTTATTTATCTAAAATTATTTATTTCGTTACATCACATGCAAAGACACACTTAATTATGACAATTATCTCAAGTTTAAAATCCTTCTAACTTATAATCTCATTATTCAAAGTAACATTTTATTCAACTGATGACTTTTTATCATCTTTTATAGACTAAAGGTTATTATCTAAATATTCATGAACTTTAAGTCAATTTTTTCATTAACTAAAAATACACCCTTAATACTTCTTAAATAAACAAGAATGGAGTTCACCATTGTCCAATGACTCTCATCAAATCAATCTTGCATCTACACATTACATACATCTAGTCTCGCACATATGTCTCATTGTATGAGTCTTCTTAAGTACAAAACAAATCTTATTTGTCATATCTCCCTAAATTTTGTATCTTAAAATGCATGTACTTAGAGATAATTATGTTATACAATGCAGATAAGCATTGGATTCTTCTAATACAAAACTATTTTAACAATTTGTACTTAGACAAGGATAACCAAAAGCAACCTTTCAAATATATTTATATAAATCTTGGCCATTCAAAACTTCTCTCTATAAATCTTTTCCATAATATAGGTTGCTTCTCTCACACTATTTATGAAGAATATTCTTGGATTGTTGAATTTCAATAAATTTAAATAATAATATATTTTTATTAGCAATTTGTCATCGATATAAAGCACTAAAAAATATTGTGCTATTATTCCCATTAACCATTTTAGAAACACAAAATTCATTTATTCTTTTGATAAAATCAAATCTTTCAATCATGTTATATAAATGGATGTTCAAACAATATAAAACTTACATATTCATAATATACATCAATGACAACCAAAATTTTTATAAATTTAAATATAGTTACAAGTGAAAATGTTTAACTAAAGTCAACGATTTAACTTTATTTATAACCTTTAATTATTAGTCTAACCTTGTATGTCTATACGTAACCCTCTATGTCCATCTTTCTTCTAAAGACATATTTACACCTAATAGGTTCCTTTTAGGTGAATTAACCAAATATATATATGACACAAATTCTATTTTAGATTGTCATAGCCTTTAGTCATTTATTGGAATTAATGTCAAATATTATTTTTTTTATCATCAATAAACTTATCCTAAATAAATAATAAATCATATCATACTTTTAAGAAAAGCCCAATTTTTCATATAGCATGATGTATTCAACTAGAAGTATAGAATTTTTGTGTCACTGAGTCTTAGGTTGTTTATCTAATACAAGTTTAAATTAAATTTCATCTAGTTGTCATATTATAGGTCTTAAACCTATTCAAGTTCTTTTTAGTTCCCACTACTCCTTTGAAGAATGAATTCTTCTTTTAGAAATGTAATGAACTTTGAGATAAACTCTTTTGTTCAATTGGGTGATAGAAACAATATCAATTAATTAAATATAAATATCTTACAAATGATATATTTGTTTGATCTAATTCCAAATGTATCAAATAATAAATTTCTTATAAGTATCGCATCCATAAATCTTACCATTTCACATCTCATATAAAAAATCTTGTCAATCAATTTGGATGAAACCTTTTTAGA
Organism: Bruguiera gymnorhiza; assembly: GCA_020883675.1. Taxonomy (NCBI): domain Eukaryota; kingdom Viridiplantae; phylum Streptophyta; class Magnoliopsida; order Malpighiales; family Rhizophoraceae; genus Bruguiera; species Bruguiera gymnorhiza. The sequence continues at coordinate 1,110,382 of JAIRCJ010000160.1, read as the reverse complement.
TGGTAAGTGAAAATTTTTATAACATAATTCCAAAGAAAATATTTAAAACTACATAACTCCTCAAAAATTATACAATATCTCATAATAAAAAGTTTCTCCTTTTTTAAATTCTAAAGGATTTTTAAATTCTAAAGGATTTTAAGAAGAGTTTATAATGAGAAAATCTCATTTTTTATAAGCTAATTGTTTAATTTGATTTAAGTATTTTTTTATTTCGATCTAATTGAAGTAATTTAATATATTTACAATTTTGTTTCTCAATTTTATTTTTGAATTTTTTTAAACCTTTCAAAATGATTTGAATTTATATTTTTATAACCACATTTAATATAATCATTTGTAAAAATGTGAGAAGCTTCCTTTGTTATGAATAATTAATAAACCACATACATTTCAATGTATTTGTTGGCATATTCACCCTTTCTCATAAAAGGTGATTTGGTCATCTTATGTAATAAAAAAGATTCACATGTTTAATATGATTGATGATCAAATGAACTCATGTAAACATCTTTATATAACTCGAAGTTTCTTATTTCATTTATTTGACTTAATCAATAATGTCATATGAATGATAATGGTATAATTATTGAATTTAGGTTTCTTGTAATATAATTTGACAATAAGTCTTTTTTTTTTTTGTAAGGTTTACTTCTTCCAAGTTCTCAAAAGAAAAATTTTATAAATTTCATCTTTTATAAGATAGTAAAATAGTCTTGCAATTTCTTTTCAAATGCCATGCATCATTTATTATTATCTTTTTAATACCTTTAGACTATATTGCATTTATAGTGATCTTACTTATGCCAATTCTTTTATTTTATCCTTATAGTAAATCCATAAGAATATCATAAGATAATCTTTCAAAGGGTATTTTTATGCAGTCATGAGTGAATTCAATATCTTAATCAATGAATGCACATATCTCTTATTAAAGTTCGTCTCAAATTGAGAATAACTCTTAAATAAAGAGTATAAAATAAAGTTAACTTATGATTTATAATAAAATCTAATTAATTTAATTTGTCAAATTAACCAATAATTTTCAAAACACATATTGTTTATTGAAACTTCTTTTATCATTTCATGATGGAAAATTTCCTTTTTGACTTTGAATAACTCAACAAATTAAATATACTAAATTAGGTAAATAACATAATTTATTAATTATATTTAATAATCTTCAAAACACATATTATTTATTTCATATTTGTTTTATCTAACTATTACTTATAAATTTATATTATCATAAATGACTTATCCAAATCATACAAATTTAATCAAATAGGATCCATTAATTATAGTATCAAACATATTTAGATTAAGGTGAATGCCTAACAAACAAATCCTCAAATAGAATTCTAGTAGGTAGCTTGGTTTGCGCATCACATATGCAACTCAAGTTATCTGATCATGTCATGATATCAATCTAACTATCTAACAATGTTTGTTTGATCATATTTTGATCAAAACTACACAAAAAATAATTTGTCAAATTATATTAAATTAATATATAAATTAATCAAGTTGATTATCAATAATAATTGAACATGAAATTTAATTATCTTTAATTATTATTAAAAAGTGCAAAGATATTTATTGAATAAATAAGTAATAGAAACAAAGATTCTAAATTTTAATTTTTAAAATCATATTAATTACTTATTAGATATATTTATAATCTATTTTTAAAAATATAATTATTACTGAAATAATTTTTGATTAATTTTTCTTTTAAAACTAATTGATGAGTTATAACAAATATTTATGATCCAAATGTCTCACTTCTAGTGGTGATCCATACGGATAATAAAAATAATCCTCACAATTTAAAACTTCTTAGAGAGAGAGAAAAAGTAACCCTAATATCTTATATATGTATTGACTAGTCCATAAGATATTTATAAATATTTTAACTCTTGAAACTTATAAAAAGGACTTGCATTAATTTCTAATTAATTATATATTAATTTTTATTTTTTTAAATATCAAATATTTATTCTCATAAATTTTTTAAATTTATCAATTAAATTTAATTTAATTTTCATTTTATATTATCTCATTGTCTTTGTAACCCATTAAGATCTTATAATTATATCATCATAATTATTTTTATAAAGTATATTTATTTTATAAATTTTACCTTCTAAAATTTATTAATTGTAATATTATATATATAAATAATAATAAAAATAAATAATATTTTATATTAATTATTAATATATATATATAATATATGTATTCAAAATAACACATTAGCCCTAGCTCATATACTAACACCGGATTTGCCATGTAAATTTCATCTCTAACAGGGAAAAAATCTGTAACCACGCACGCTTTCACTTTGTCGCTGAGCTCAATTCCATTCTTTCAGTTATAGCATGTATTACAGAAAGTCCTCGGAAATACAATTAAAATGAGAACAAAAATGAACGAACTTTTGGAAATGTCGGGGAATGCATCATTAAAAAGAAAAAGAGTGGTCAACCCAGATGATGATTTGGACCATCGAATGAAATAATACTGTCAGTTCAATGAGCGTTGCCACTCCAGTTCATGGCAATGTCCATTTCTCAGCGAGGACTTCTCTCTGGTACTGACTGCAAATCTAAGCTATTGCATTGTGATACATAAAACAGATTAAGATCAAATTTCCTTCTTGCTGTGTTTTCTGGGATATCCATATGCCTAATGAGTCATTCACCTTTTTTGTGTTTTTTTTCTTTGTCATCTTCTCTGTCCTTGTTTGATCGAGTGAATTCAATCATTTCAGTTAGTGGCAAAATATAATGTTGTGTGTCGAATCGCCCTTTACAGGTATTGAGCTTGTATTCTTTCTCTGTTCTGTTCCCACCACAGCTTTGCATGCACTTCCCCAAACCTTTCACGACTGCGATAAAACAAGACACAGGATTATTTTCGTTACATTCTAAATTGCAATAATAAGAACTGAGTGACAAGCCATTAAAAAAAAAACAAAACAAAAAGACAATAAGAGAAAAAAGAAAAACAACGACCAAAAAGGGTAATTTTGCTTCAATTTTTTTTTATGCATTTGAAACAAACAAAGTCCATTTCAATATTTCACTCTTGCTTTTGTTCAAAGCATATCAATATCTTAACCGTTCAGCTTTTCAGGACAATGGTGAATGGTCATAATTATGAAACTCAAAACTTGAAAGTTTGAAACTTGTGAATATGTGAAAAAATATAAGATTCTGGTACCTGAATCTGACACGCCGGAGCTCCCTGGAGCCATCAACTAACTGTCTAATGGTAATGTATACGCCAGGCTCATCTTCCTCAACCCATTCTGCCTCCAGATCACTAGCGTTGCTAACAGAGACAGAAGGTTCATCACGAGAAGAGGTAGTTGTTCGTGATGCATCAAAGGAAGACACTTCGCCTTTTGGACCAACCATGCCATAGCCACTCGAGCCACCATGGTAATGTTGGCTGCCACCATGTTCCATGGGATCAGATGGAAAGTACCCTTTGCCTCCAGGGGGTCTTTGGTAGTTTCTTGGTGTAAAAGATGGAATAGGGCTTTCACGTGCAGTTTCTATTCTTGTGTATGAGGAATCTCTCTGCTGATAAATATAACAGTCATTGTTCAGAACAATAGCTTCTTCAAGGTAATGGAGTTCTCTACTGTGAACTGATGGTCAGCAGTAAGACAAAGCATTAAAAGTTATGCTTCATCTTTGCCAACTAAAAGGGTCATGTTTAAAGAAACTACTGATTGCAACAAATTTTCCACAACCATGAATCTACAAGGTTACAAGCACTCAATTATTTTTCCTCTTATCCCCTCAGCTGTCTCAACTTTATGTAAAGAGACTAAATATGAACATGGGCACAGTTCACGCATTTCTTTCCACATCACAAGGCACAGGAAGTTGAATTCATTGTTTTATCCTTCATCAAATTTGTAGTCTCCTTATCAAGCAACAGCCAGCTATTTGATGGGGCTTTCTTGATGGCTGAGATCCGCCACAAGTGCATATGGTCTTGGCCAGACTATTTATGGAGAATGTCTCATGTGAAAAGTTGCAGAGCGTAATGAACAACCCAAATGCTGGCTAGACTCTTTATGGAATTTCAAAGGATGGTCAATTTGAGTTTCAAAACTAAAAACCAATTTACCTCATCCTCAGACCTCGGGGGAGTGTGAAGAGCTTGACGATTAAATCTCTGGACATTGTAGAGCTCCATAATTCTGTCATAATTCTCACCCCACCATCTCTGAGCTTGCCATTTATTAAACATCTCTCGGCTTCAAAATCCAAATGCCTGAGTAATATCAGCTTGTGCTTGTACAATCTAATTAAGTTTTAAATTAACAACTTATTGTTTCTGTAATTCTTTGAAAAAGTGCAATATTTTGGTCTGCTGGCAATAAAAAGAAAAGTTGTTACACACCTGAAGCGAATTCGTTTTAGATCATTTCCTCCGTTAGGAAGAGACACAAAGGTAATATGAACGCCTGGCTCCACCTGTGCCATCCACTCCTTAGACTCATCCTCATCCTCTAATACCACATCGCAAGAATCTGCTCCACGAGGTGTCCTGTCACCCCCCAACACTCTGGTGAATCTAGAATCGGCCCTTGTGCCCCTCTGGTGAGCAGCACTTGTAAAATCCCATGCAGGAGTTGAGCTTGAGCTTCCACCTCCAAAGTAAGGATATGGAACTCCTTCTGAAGCTGCATCAAAGTCGGGATAAGTTGCCTGTCCTTTCTTATAGCTGCTGGAGCTTGTGCAGGGCTTGCATTGCCGGTAAGTTCCCGAGAATTTCAATGCCATATCCTTTAGCTGAACATTTTTCAAGCTCAAGGTTAACAAATAAAAAATCAATAAGGGCTATGTCATTAATTGTATACTTTGGGACTTTAGTCCTAGCTATGTTTGACAATTTTACATGCCAAAAACTATAAATGTTCAATGACACACAGAAGAGCGAGAAAAAGAAGCTGATAACAAAACAAATTAAAGTTAATACCATAAAAGAAGACATGAAACAAATAGAAATGTGCCTATTACCAGCAACAGCAGGACAGTTGCGGCATTCAATTCAGGATTCAACAATCAACTCATAATCATAGCTCTCATGCACCCAAATAAAAAAAAAACATAAAAGAGGTAGACTAATGCAATGAAGGTGACAAAGGCTTTGCAGCTCAGGTTAATATCATTTATACAAACAGTACTATCCACTCCGATGTATGTATTGAGCACTATCCACTCCGATGTATGTATTGAGCTGCAATTTCGAAACAGATTATTTTCTCATTATGCCAGATTTGGTGACAATATCCGCATATGCAAATGTGATAAAGCCATAGTAGTTGCCAGTGGTCCAAAATGGGGTCATCTATCATTCCTTACATTTGTTACACACTACATCACTATATCTGTTCCATTGTCCAACAACATCCCAGATTCTCCATTATACCATACTTGTCCTGTGGTTTAGAATTTTTTTCTCAATCCTGGAGTAAAATTAGTATAGGTTCAGCTGGAGAAATTCTAGGAATCATTTGAACTCCTAGTTGGAGCTTTAGAGGATGTTGAAGTGGAATTGGGAGGTACCGCAGATTAGACACCAAAGGCAACAGGAGTAGGTTAAGAACCCAGAGATAGGCATCACCTACCATCACTCACTAATAGAAGGAGAGGAATAGTATGAAAAGCAAACAACTTTGCCAGTTCACTTTAATCCTTTCCAGAAATCATGGTGAAACAGTTATCTTTCTAGACAGAAAAAACACTTTTTCAGCTCAGCAGGCCTAAACGAATCAATCCTTTCACATGCATACATCATTGTTAGGCACCCTCCCCCCCCCCAACACCCTCTTCTTGTATGAAGTCTAATGTAAGAATTTCTTCCTCTTTACTTTTAATTTTATTTTTATCTTTTTAGCCAGGCTCTTAAAAGCTGAAGGGAAGTTTTGTCCTAAACTAGGACTATGTCTATACCTGTTCTTTCTCCACAACATGAACCAACTACAGCAAAAGAGAGAGCTGGCTAATAAATGTTTTGTCAATACTTTAGAGGTAAAAAAATAAACAGAAAATAAAGAGAGAGAGAGAGAGAGAGAGGGGGGAGGGAGAGAGAATAATGATATTCCTTCTCCTGCATGGCATAACAAAATGGTGGTCATATACTTGGGCTATGGCATTAACTTCAAACTCAGCCAGCAGGAGAATTTAAGTAAAGTAACCAAAATAAAAAACAAAGAAAGAGGACAGAAGAAAAACCTTATTTTATTTGTAGGGATATTTTATTTGGTGACATTTTAAAGAACAAAAAAAAAAAAACCTTGTTTTATATTGTAACTTATGAAGCACGGCCACCAATGATTATAAAGAACAAAGAGAGAGTTTGCCAACAGACAAAAGTTATTATATAGACCAAAATGAAAAGCATTGTTCAATTCTAATTTCTATCCTAACTTGAAATTGTTAATGGGTAAGCAATTGACTATTCAGTCAGTGAGGGGAAACCCACCTTCCTTTAATGTTCTTAATAACCAACTGCTAACTTGTCCAGCCTACTTGCTTTTTCACCTCCCTTTTTTCCTTTTTTTCTTTTTTCTTTTTTTCTTTTGCAAAAATGGTCCAAATTATTTCCCAACCTAAAACTTATTTAGTATAAATTTTGTTACCATATTATTATTATTGTTATTATTTAATAACACTATTATTATATATTTATATTACACGTACATTGACACAGAGAGAGAGAGAGAGAGAGAGGGACAAGGTACAGATCTATAGGCATGCAATGTGCATATGTAAAGGACATGTGAAGTGGAAGACGACAAATGTGGACCCCACCATATCCCCACGGCGCCTGCTTACGATTTCGTTTGTTTTCACAAGACAAGGAATAAAATATAAAAAGAAACGAAAGAAACTGGAAAAAGCAATAGGAAGCTATACACAGAGGGAGAGAGAGAGAGAGAGAGAGAGTAAAGATAATTAAATGAATTGTTTTTAAAAGGATAATTTTTTAAAAAAAAAAAATACAAATTGGGGCTGTTATTTTTAGTTCTCATATGCATATTATGATTATGATTATTATTATTATTATAAGTAAGAAAAAAAAAAAGGTGCGGGGTTGGGGGGCGGGAGGGGGGGTGACCTGAGTGGTGAGGCTTTTGACTGCATCTTTAGTAGCAGTAGGAGTAGTGGCAGTGGGCGTTGCATTCCCACGCGCTGTTCCGTCTTCTCCTTCCTCCTCTGCCACTGGCTTTGTGCACGCTATGCACGTAAACATCTTCCCCTCGCTTCGCTTTTACTTTTTCACTGCCCTTTACTCTCTCTCCCTCTCCTCCCCCCTCTCCGTTTTTGTTTTTCACCTTTCTACCCCTGCCCATCAAGTGTAATTACGCTGGTCAGCATCCTCGTATATATAATCCACAAATTCCAATCCAACAGCTACTACACAATACACCCAATACAACACAGTCCGCATTATCACATAGTTTTTAGAAAAACTTTTACTCCTTTCATAGATAACTTGTGCTTCTTGTTGTGACAGTCAATCGAATTTACTCGTCACTCGAAAGAAATTCAAATTTAATTTGATATGCACAGGCGTACTTCCTATCATACTACTAAGAAAATAGTACCGCCCCCCTGGTATTATGAGATGCGATGATGCAATTTTCAAATTCTTCTTTTTTCTTTTCCTTTTTTTTTATTTTTAATTTTTTACTACTAATGCACAAGTGGAATATCTTTATTTATTAGTGTGAGAAATGGAATGATGCTACACCATCGCACCCCCCCAATGAAAGGTGGAGGGTTATGGCTTGGTCAGCCGGGGAGACATTAAAGCATTTCTTCATGTCCGTCCCGGATGGCGCATGCCTTGGATAGGCATATAATCTTACATGTCGTAAAATATGCCAATGTGATAAAGTGACCAAAACAAAAAAAACAAAAAAAAAAAATCATTTTGGTGCAGCGGCATAAAATATGGCGCAAAAGTATATAATAATAATAATAATAATAATAATAATAATATAGATCAAAACGAGCAAAAATGTGCATTTTTATCCCCTGACATTTACTAAAAATTTGTACTCGAGAGAGAGAAAAAGAAAAAGACAAATGAGAAATTACGAACCCATCTGTGATCGGCAGATTTGGCCCCCTAAAAACAAAGGAAAACGACACAATATCCTTGATTCAATCCAATTAGGAAAGCAATGAGAATCGAGTACCTACTTGAAACAGCGGCTTGTTTTTGGAGAAAGAAAAAAGTGAAAAGATAAAGATTAAAAAAGAACAGCTCGGGATCAGAGAAGGAGACCAACCAAAAAACAATGCCTAGTGACTCAAATAATGATAAAAAAAGAGAGCAAGAATGGGGGGCATTGGCCTTTGAAAGTGGCTTGCGTAGAGAGATGGAGGGATATGCTCGAGCCTTAAATGTCCAAAACCCAATAGAGAAACACATAAAGGAAAAAAAACAAGGATGTACATATAAGCCGAAGTTTCTGACAAAACCCATTAAAAGGGGCATCAAATCAATTAATGAAGTAATCGACGAGAGTCATCCATTCATATATTTTTAGTTGGCTTTCGTTTTTCTCTTTTCCTCTGTCTAAAACCTCAAAAAGAGAGGCCCAAAAAGTAAAATGATGGACCAATCAATCAGTTCAAAAACCCTGTCCAAACCCAGGACCATATGCAGCCAATATGAAGATGCTCTTACCACCAAAAAAAAAAAGGAAAAAAAGATAAAAGGATAAAAGTTTTTCAAGAAATATTTACACTTCTATTTAAATTTTTGAAAACAGAGAGAATATTAATAGAAAAAGAAGAAGATAAAAAGAAAAAAAATTTAAAAATAAAAAATAAAAGCGAGTGTTATAGGAGACATGAAGACAAGAGAGCACCCAAAAAAAAAAAAACATAATAAAAAGAGAGAAAATTAAGCATATGCACCATTATTACTAGAAAACGACTTACCCAAAGCAAGATGACCCCAACTGTTGCTGTTATTGTTCTTCGGTTCTTTTGCAGCAGTCTGCTTTATATCTTGCTCATAAATCTTCGGTCCTTTGCGTCCAGATTTCCTTTGCTTTGCTTCTATCCCCTCTGTTTCTCTCTCTCTCTCTCTCCCCCTCACACTCTATTGCAGACTTCAATTCTCACCCAATTAACTGCAAGATTTTTAATCAGCAGTAAAGCAGCATATAGATTGTATTGAAAAAGCAACGGCACTTAAGGGCCTCTTGAAAACTAGACTGTAAAAAAAAAAAAAAAATTCTTGGGATCTGAAATTTGAAATAATGTGGGTCTAAATCTTTGCTAAAACTTGAAAGAGAAAAAAGAAAAGGAACAAGAAGAGTAAACTCCAAGGATCATTAAAGTGGTGATCTGTTTGGTTCTCGAGAAAAGGGAAAAAATAAAGAAAAAGGAAACCCCCCCCCCAAAAAAAAAAAAGAGACAGGGAGAGAAAGAAACTATTACCTTCATCGTTATGATAATCAATTGTGAGAAAGCTAGAGTACTCCGAAGCTTATCAAAGCTCTAGAAAATTGAATGCTTCCAGTGCTAGAACGCAACAACCATCACACCCAAAAATCCCTTTTAATTTTGCAGATTGCTGATGAGAGATTGATAAGCATATGGGCTCAAAGAGATCTGCTATACACCACCAAGAAGAGTGGAAAGAAGAACCGGAGAGGAATTTACAAAACAAAATGCAAAACAAAGGAAGAATGAAATGAATGAGGGCCGAGACAAAATGAGGCGATATATCGGGCGGGGGGAAATGGAGGCGAGGAGAAGGGAATGTTTCGGGGTTTTGGAGGCTCGCTGTTCTACGCTAGAGAGAGAGAGAGAGAGAGAGAGTTGAAGGAAGGTTTCAAAAAGGGGAAACTTACAGACGACTTGGCTTCCCACAACCCTTGCGCTATTTATAATATGATAACTGTGTCTGAGAGGAGAGGCAGTTTGTCTTAAGAGAGGGAGGGGCGAGGCTGCATTTGACGACTGATTCCCCCGTTATGTAACGGAAAAACTCGTCTCCCATCCTCCCCCCCCCAACCCTTGATTTTTTTTTTTTAATTTTTTTTTATTTATTTATCATTTTTTCTGTTTTTTTCTTCGATGTTTGTAGCCAGTAACTCCACTCAATTTTTTGTCCCTACATATTTCAGTTTTATTATCCCCACAGCCATAAATTCTTAGCTCTCGACCGAAGGTAAGCAAGCACCTGAGTTACGAGACTCTCGAGTGCACGAGGTCAAAAATTAGATTCTAAGCGTCTCGCGTTTCTCTAGACAATATTAAAACATTTAAATATTATCTGTGCGTATGGAGTAAGGAAACCCTCTTTATATAGCAAAATCAAGATGTTTTTAAATTGGGTAGTAATGATAATGATTACATTTCCAGGTTTTGTTCTTTTTAATAGCCACAAAAAAATTTAAAAAAAAAAAAAAAAAACAGAAGACCTCTTGATTGCAACCATGGTATGGTATGGTATGGTATGGTATGGACATAGGGAAATTTTAATTAAAGGAAAATTATCGATATAGAGAAAATTCATGGGAAAAAAAAAGGGGGGGGGTGTAGACATCAAAACTCAAATTGTGTTATGCTAATAACAAGGAAGAGCTGCTAAAAGATCTGTAATATTTTTTTTTATATAAAATAAAGTATGAAATTGTGTACAACTTTATTTTTCTTCGGGATAAATATAACAAGTTATTTTCTACATAAAATTAAGACAAAATTAACAACCAGAGTACTTGACGTTACTCTAATTTGATTTATAATAATTAATATTTTATATTTTTTAAATATTTAAAAAATATTATAAAAATAAAAACAACGAGCGACGACAAGAATAATGATCATACAAATTGGTCTTGATTTGTGGATACAGAAGGGGCCTACATGTCTAGGCGATGTAGGGGAGGAATCTCTGATGTTGCGTTTACGGCTAGACGGATACGTGGCATTATCTGATTGGGCGGTAAGTACCGAGTTGATCAATGGTTGGATTCGATCATGAGTTTTTTTTTTTTTTTCTTTTTTCTTTGAACGGGTACACGGAGAAATAATTTAATGGACATAAATAAACATAAATTTTATATTATATATAAAATAGTTTATATTATAATAATATTATTTTATATAAAATACACAATATTTTGAGTAAAATATATTATTCTATTATAATTTTTTATATTATATTAATATTATTTATATAATATAAAATTATTTTATATCCATTTATATTTATACAATTATATGTCTGTAAAAGATTTTCTTGATTTTTTAACTCCTATGGAAGCCATTCCCTGGAGTATCAATTGGCGAGGCAGGTGAATATTTCTGTAATAAAATAAACGGAAGTATCCCTGAGATATCAACTATTCAATTCAGAAATTTTATTTTTTTTCTCTTATTTTCACCTCGTTGAATATCGTCATTTAAAATTAATTGGCAAGAAATATTAGCTTTTCCCTCTTTCTTGCCACTTGACATGTCAATTTTTGTAATCATACAAACTTACATAAAATAATTTATAATAGAAGTTAATATATAATCTATTTTTTAATTTTATTTAATAAATTAAATTTCTAAATTTAATAATTTTTTAATATAATATTAAAATTGTTATGACCAGATATATTTGTACGTCTTTTTTTCATACTTTTTGTCTAATGAGATTTTGTAGGGGAGAGATTGTCAGAATTTTATAAATAACTCGTTATTAAATTTCATTTAATAATTTGATCTTTTTAGTTAAATGATTTCGTGTGTTTTAGGATGCAATTTGACTATTAATTCTATGGACTGCAATTTGCGATTTCATTTTGACTGGGGTATCTGTCACGGATCGAAGAACACAAAAGAAAAGGCATCTCGTGTACCGATTTACTACCAATTCATGGTATGTCTTGTTTTTCAAACCCGTAAACATGAAATTAAATGCATGTATCGAGTTGGGGCAGCATCCAATTCAATTTCAAGTTGGCGTCATGTTTGCTCCACTTTAAATAATGGCGTGACGCTTATAGACATCGTCCAAGTGCGGTTTAATTTTAATTTTGGTTCGCTGGCTCTAGTGCTTAGGTTAAAAAAAATTGTAACAAAATTGTCAGTTGATGGTTACATTATTACTCAGTTCAAATTATCAGTTTTTAATTAAGATTTCAATTTGATTTTAAATTTCAGTTTAATTAAAATTGTAATTTTAAATTTAATTTTATTAAATTCAACACTATCTAATTTAGATTTATGTAATTATTTTATTTTATCAAAATTTAAAATATTTTAATTTTTAATAAACAATTTATATAAACTATTATATTAAAAATAATATTAATTGTTGATTTAATTTGTATTTTATTATTTGAAATAAATTACAAATTTAAATACCATAATTTAATTTTAGTTCAAAATTTGAATTTGAAATTACTAGTTCATAATTTCTAGGAGAAGTAGAAAATTAATAAAATTATCCCTTTTTATAATTTTAATTTGAATTGAAATTATGCCCAATAATTTAATTTTAATTTCAGATTCATCTAATTCTACTTTAATTTTAATTTTAAAACTATAATTATGTCTAAATACTTATACAATAAGATCAAGTGGCATGAAAGCCGATGTAATATTTATAATCACCACAAATATCAATTGAAATATCATGATACATTGAGATAATACGAAGTTATTTAACTTAAGACATCTAATAACTTTTAAGGATATCAATACTATGATGGTCTGTCAGGTGACAAGCAATCTTACGCATGTTGCCCCATCTAAAAAATTTCTTTTATTTGAAATTTTTGAATTATTTCAACCTAAGATTTCTGAATTATTTGGCATTTTTTTCGGGGTTTTTGGAATTAGGTTAAAAATGAGGTCACATTTAGAAAGTTTCAAATGTGTCAGAGTTGAATTAACGGACTGTTGAGGTCAATTGCTTATGCCTTTTTTTTTTTTTTTTTAATGAAAACTTGCACAACCAATACTATTGTTACTTATTTTTGAAAAAATTTGTGATGCAAAAGACAAATTCCCCCATTACAACTGCATAAAAGAACAAAGTCATTAATTTGTGATTATTCTAATAAAGTCTTCCTGTGTTGATCTCTTGAGTTGAGAATATGAGATGTCGATGGCTCTTTTTCTTGATTGTTGGTGCCTTTGGCCATTGAGCAGGTGCCTTTTTATTGCATTGTGGGTGTCCCTCTTGTTGGGATGCTATGAATATCAAAGTGTATTGCAATTCACAAAGGAGAAAAAAAATAGAAGGAAAAAAAAAATTTGTTGCAGTATCGTATCAATTGTATTCTCAAGCCAAACGGCGATAACTATACCCACGAAAAATGATACCAACGACAACTCCCTCAAAAACTCAAGTTGACAAAGCCACTTTCATTTCGTACCAATGTGAAGTTTTAACAAAGTTCGGATGCTTCAGAAGCCGTTACAGATTAATGAGCCTCAAGGTTCTTGATTTACCTTTTTGAGCTTTCTTTTTTTAAAAAAAGAAAATAATATTCTGATTTGTAAGTTTTATGAGAAGTTGCTTATCTTTTAGAACGAATTTTGTACTTTGTTTGAAAAATTTTGATGCGAGCCTTTTTTTTCTTTCAATCTTCATATAATTTCAAAAATAATATATATATAACAAATTATATTTTGTATTTAATAATAATTCATGCTTTATATTTTAAAATATAACAAAATTATACTATAACTAACAATTATTCATTAAACTCAATAGAAATAGTGAAATGATACATATGTTCTTTTTTTTTAAATAAAGTTAATAATTTTTCAAAAAATAATTTCAATAATTAACGAAAAGCAAAAAAATTCATATATATATTTTTTTTTCAGTTAACGTTCAAGCAGCAATACTATCACTAAAAAAAAAAATTAACAAATAAAAACTTCAACTAAAAAATTTAGCTTAGAAATAATTTTATGTTAATAAATTAAAGAAAATATAGTCTTTTTATAACATTTATAAAAGTAATTTTATTATTATTTCAAACTTTTTTTTAAATGTTTCATAATATAATATGCTAATTATTAAAAAAATTTCAATATGTTCTTTTTTTTTTTTACATTTGAAAATGCAAGATATAAATTATTACTGAATTTAAAATAAAATATATTCAATATATATTTTTTAAAATTTAAATCAACCAATGTTTAAATTATCACATGATAAAACTCAAAATATTGTAACCAAAACTATATTATATATATGTATATGAGATATATGTTTTAAGTACACTCATTTAAATATTTGAGATGTAGTACTCTTTAAGTATGATTAATATATAGAATGTTTTTTTACATTAATTTTGATTTAAATATTTGTATTATTACTCTTCCCAAAAGTGAGAATTATTATTGAAATATATAATATTAAATTTTAAATTCATTTATATCAAAATTAAGTATGAAAGAGGTATATGGTGTGAAATTTTTTTTATAAAAAATTGAATGTAAATAAAATTAAATAAATTTTAATTATAATTTATAAGTACAATGATCAACAATCTATTAAATATCTTTTGTGCTAAAAATATATATAAAATAATTAAACTTCATACCAATGTACTAAATCCAAATTTAAATTGTGTTAGCACATTAGGAATTCCCTATATTACTTATACATTACTCATCACTAGAATTATATATCTTCCTTGTTGGAATATTGCTATTTTCACATTATTTGATCGAGTGGCCTTAACCTTAATTTCCTCCATTTTGAATAATCAACAGTGAACAGGTTGAGACTCAACCCTCCCAACTCCGAGGTCATTTGTCTTATATACTTTTACTCCATGCAACTGCCAGAGCGGAGGAGAGAAATTGCAAAATATATATATGTGTATTCCTTGGGTGAATTCAAACTTAACAGGCAGTGGTGGATGGTTCGTGGTCACATGCCACACGGGGCATTATAGGTATACAAAGAGGGATAAAAACTTGGTGGGAGATGATTTACCATCTTTATGAATTTTTACCGCTTAATAATTTAATTTTTCTCGACTTGTTTTTCGATGTATTTATTCTAAAAAAATTTATTTTCATTTTCCTTTGAAAAAGAATCTGTGTGTATATATATGTATGTATTGAATATTCTATTCTTATTTGCCAATAATCGATTTTAAAGAAAAGATTCTCAGTGTCCCATGTAACTATAGATCTGACAAATGGGACTGCGGAAAATTTATTTTGAATATTGAAAAATTTTTATCACGTCAGTTTTTGAATAGACATCACATCACATCACATCACGTAATTTTAGATGTCTTGAAGAATAGTGGTGGAAGTGTCACAAACAAAAAAACGAAAAAAAAACAAAGAAAAAAAGAAAAAAGACTGAAGAGCATTTAGATAGCTAAAATATATTCCCAATTTTGGGTACATAAACCTCAGACTGTTTCACTGCAAAAGGAACAGCAAAAGGTGACAAATCCAAAATGGAGTATAGCTAGGAAGATCTCTAATCTTTGTCAAAGCAGCAAGACATGCAGGCAAGATTTAGATTCCAAGAAAACCAAATTTACAGGAGAAAAGGAGTCTATTTGGGGTTGCTGTGATATGTCTCGTTGTACTCCCACCTGACTAAGCATGGTCAAATGTGTTAGCAAACCCAACAACAACTCTCTTTTTCTAATATGTATCTTTGGTCAGTGATTACTTGTACGGTAAGTAGGCACATAGCTGGGCTCTCTCTCTCTCTTCTCACTGACTAACCGGCTGTGACCGGTGACTACACATTTAAGGGGTTGGTAATAGTGTGTATGTGTGCGCTGGGCAGAAAACTTTTACACCAGTGAGATGTTACTGGCTGTTGTCGGTTGTCAGCACGGCCAGCGCCGCTTGCCATTTTGTTGCTTTGGCTTATGTGGGCATGCAATTGCAATCGTGTTTCTAGTATGAAGTGAACGTTACCTTCTTTTTGTTTGTTTTTTTTTTTTCTTTTTTCCTTGTTCTTTCCACTTGCTTACTTTGTTTTTATATGCATATGTATTGTACAAGCAGCATGTGGGCTTTGCTTTTAGCTTTAGTCCACGTCCGTTTTTTGTTTCTTGGCTTTATTGCTGGGCATGGCCTCTCTTTAAGCAAAGAATGCTTGGAACAGAGGAACAATAAAACAAGTCAAAATTATCATCTCTCTCTCTCTCTCTCTCTAGACTGCCACCCAAGCAACGGTCTTTTGGGGCTAAATGGCCAATCTCTATCAGTAAATTGAGCATGTCATTGCCACGTGTCATTCTCTGGAGAGCTAAGCTTTTTGGCTAAAGCGGAGCGGAGAGGGTCTCACAAGATCTTCTTAAGCAAGAAAAGCATAGTCAAGGTTCAAAGGCATCCCAAACCCCTCATGCCCATTATTTGAGGTTCTTTTTCGTTTTCATTTTTAATGTTTTTTCTTTGGAAACCAATCAAAATGGAAGCACTTTAATTACATCTTTATTATTTTTTCCTACATCTTTATAGCATCAATGTATGCAAAGAAAGATCAACAACGGAAAGACACAGCAGTAATATATATGTGTGTGTGTGTGTGTGTGTGCGCGAGAGTGTATTAACATGCATGCATAACACCTGTGATATATAACAGCTTAATATGGGCACAGCAAACTTCAACAATCATTTTGCTTCTAAAGGAGATGATGTTCAAATTATGAACATGAGCATTCAAATTTGATTAAATTCATTGACATGTGGGAGAAGAAGTCTGTATAATGAGAAAACAATATCCTTGTTGTATAACACGAAGCTCAGCAAGCAACTTAATGAAAGAGGGCTTCAATAAGACTTTGAGCTCAATACCTAAACCAGGTACTCCATGATATTAAAAATCACTTGAATCCTATGGAGTTAATAATATTTATCTTCTTTCACCTAAACCCACCTAATGGGTGAGATTAACCTTTTCTTCTGGTCCAAAAACATCATGGTAAAGGAATACTAAAAGTAAGATAATGAAAATACAAATCTTGATTTGAAATGAAAGCATCCGGCTTATGGCAAAAAGCATTGTAATTGATAATGTTATATGCAATAATTTGTTCTTGACGATACTCGTCTATCAAAGAATCTCCCTCCCATACATCTTAAATGGGGTGAACTCAGAAACTACCTGAATCTCATTCACTTAAAAGTATCAAAGAATTGTACGAAGGAAGGGAAGCATGAAAGCTGAGGCTCATGAGATGAGACCAAGACTTTGTTTTAACGTTAGGAATGTTGGGCCTCCCGAGTGATGATTTTAACGATGTACTTTAAAAAGTTGATTATAAAGCCATTCCGCGATCTACTTCTAAAGCAACCATCTGTGTCTCAATCCCCAAGTCTTTCCCTATTTCCGATGTTTGATTAACTTTGGTTGGCAATGTTCTTTTTTGATTTCGTGTTTCAGATTACACTCAAAAAAAAAACAAAAAACAGCTCAGTCCATGTTAAAAGAAGAGACCAACTGGACTTCAATTTATTTTTTTAAACATATAAATTGAATGATACTCCTCCATTATGCCTTATTACAAGATTACTTCAAATAAAATTCTTGAGGAGGATATATTTATGATATTTTAATATCTATATGTATAAATATTTTACCATGTATTATGTATGCATAAAAATGTAGTACTTTATTTATAATTTTAATTACACAAATAAATTTGAAAAATAAAAATTCATTAATTTGGGCTAGACTGACTTGGCTCGACCTTAATGTTGTTGTTTACCGCGATACATGGGCCAAGCACCTGTGCCCCAAGTTCGGGCTCGATACAGCTTCACTCATTAAACCTCATTTTTTATCTGGGTACAATCCGAGATTGGCCCATGCGCATCAGATTACCATTGTGGAGGTGAGAAAAATAAGGGGGAAAGGTCTTTGTGTTTGGAAAATATCTAAAGAATGTAAGAGAGAAAAATTATTGATTCTCTGCATAATTCATAAAATAACTAATTTATTTATATTAATTTTTTATTAACAATCATCAATTTTAATATAATAATAAAATTAAAATTATAATAAACATTAATTTTCTTCATTTCACATTCTTTTTTTTTCAAAAAAGTAAAAATTTTTATTTTACTTTATCACGTCATTCTTTTCTAAACGCAAAAGATAAAAAAATTTCACTCTCTTCTAATTTTCATTCTTCCTTTTTTTTTCTCTCTCTATTTTTTCTTTTCTTTTTCTTTACTTCTCTATCCAACCCAAGGATACATTGTGTTTATAAGAGTTAAAAAGGAAGAAAGGAACAAAAAAATTAAAGAGAATAATGATAATACTTATGCTTAAAAATGTTACGAGTGAGAGAAAAATTTCTCTCTACCAAACCAAATGAATTACTCTTAAAATTGAAAGTAAATTATTAATTTTACTACTTGATTCATAAAATAACTAATTTATTTATATAAATTATTTTTATTAACATTCATCAATTTTAGTATAAGGTTAAAGTAACAAGTATTATTTTATTTTCTCTCACTTTCTATTTTATTTTAAACTAAGATTTTTTAATTTTTCTTCTTCACATTACTATTTCTCAAATACAAAGATTAAAAAATTTTTCTTTACTTTAATTTTGATTTTCTCATTTTCTTTTTCATTTTTTCCCTCCTTACTTTCTTATCTAAAGAATGGATTAATGATTGCCAAAAATTAAAAAGAAAAAAAATTCAAGGAAAAATTGGGGTAAACCTAAGAGTTTAATATTTTATTTGAGAGAGAGAGAGAGAGAGAGAGAGAGAGAGGGCTGGGGAGAGGAAAATGAAGGGAAAAGGAGCTAATGATTGAGAAATGTCTCGAAGGAAAAGAAAATTAAATTAACTCCCCAACTTATCAAATTCATTACTCCTAAAGTTAAGAGAAAAATTTTTAATTCCTTAACTCGATTCATAAAATAATCAAATTTCTCATATCAATTTTTTTATTAGCACTCATTAGTTTTAGTATAAGAGTATAATTATAATTATAATAAATATTTTTTTCTCTTATTTTTTACTTTTTTAAAGAAAAATATTTAGTTTTTTTTCCTTACATTATCTTTTTCAAAACATAGAGTGGATGGAAAATTTCTCTCCTTTATTTTCCTCTCCTTCATTTTTTTCTTCCATTACTTTATTATCTAAACAAAGGGTAAAATTATCCAATTTCTAACCTTTTTTTTGGCTAAGCAAGTAGGGGAAGATAAAAAATAAAGGAAGGAAAATGAGAAAAGAAAAAAAATTTTACATTCTTTATGTTTGGGAAAGAATAATGTGCAAAAAAAAAAAATGAAAATCTTTAATTTTAGAAAAGGTAAAAAGTGAGAGAAAAAAAAGATTTGTTATAATTTTAATTTTACCCTTATACTAAAATTTATGAGTGTTAATAAAAAAAGTTAATACAAGTAAATTAATCATTTTATGGATTATATAGGGGAGTCAAAAATTTTTTTCTCAAAAAGTTGGAAGAAATGGATTTAGTAGATCAAGTAGGAAAAACAAAATTAATAATTTTCATTCTTTTATTGTTTACATATTTTTAAAATATAAGCATAATTTTTTTTTACCTTTTTTTTTCTTCTCTTATTCCTTTTTGTTTTGATTAATAGTAGTCTTAAAATAGGTGGATGACCATATTCTGTTAATCAACTTAATTGCCTACTTTAATCCCTCAAACATACTTGTATCTTTTATGTAAAGTCAAACTTTAGAAGTCCATTAGGTAAGATTGTCAAACTCTTGAAAGCCAAATATAACTTAATCAAGAAAGTTGCTAGAGTGAATATGTAAAATAGGACCCTAAAAAAAAAAATTTAAATTAAGGTATTTTTAACATTCTAAAATTTGAATTTAAATTTAAAAAATTGAATAGTCGGAATATGGGAATACTTATAAAAAAAAGGTTAATGCATTTTCAAAAGAACCCAAAACAAACATAACTTGATCTTGCAATTTAGTTGGAGTTTTAAAGATGTATTAAGTAGGTAATGGACAATTATAGGGTAGTAAGATAACTACGATAACAAGTTAGGGTTTGTTGGTTTGAAGCTGTACTTATGTTAGGTCTTAGAGATTTAAGGAGTTAGGGCTCATAATAGTTGAGAGAAAAATAAGAAATTAAGTATTCATAGGGGAAATTGAGAAAGAGAAAGGGAAGAGGGAGAAGAGAGAGAGAGAATTAGGAGTGAGAAACTAAAGAGAGAAAGAAAATTAATTTCCTATTATCCTTGTTAATTATTCTCCAAACCTAATCCTATTTATACATGTGGCAGATTGTTATTAAATATCTTTTTTAGTAAAATACACCATTCACTAATTGAAATGGAAAGTAAATAAAAACTCACAAAAATACTAATGGATTTAATTACAAAAATGATCAAATTATAGATATCTTTCCTCAATTAATGATTGTTACTTATTATTATAAATACAACATAATAACTAAATAGCGATAGAGTAGACAGAGAGAGAGCAATAAATTGAATCCCAAACTTAGACTTCAACCCTTATAGTTCATGACAAGTCCTCCTTAGTAAGATTAACCTTGACATTAAGGTGTAAAAGTGGGAAATTACAAAGAAATAAAGATCCAATTTTCCTAAGTAACATCTTTTGGAGCCAAGTTGGACCACTAGATCAACACTTGTGTAATAACTTGATTCTGTCTCTTCACCAATCGCCTATCTAATACAACAGGTTCTACCAGGTACTGACCATCTTGTCTTGTGAGGCAGTGGAGGGATTAGTTGATGCTAATAATCCATTTACCTCTTTAGTAGTGACACATGAAAAATAAGATGAATAGTGGACCCTTTTAGCAATTTGAGCTTATAGGGCACTTACCTAACCTTTTTGAGGATAAAAAATGGTCTATAATACTTTATAACAAAATAAAAAATGGTCTATAATACTTTATAACAAACTTTAGATTCTTCCAAATGACCATTGATGTCGATTTGTAAGGTTGTAATTTCAAGTAAACCTAATCTCCAATTAAAAAAAAATTAATCATGCCTACTTTTATTAGTATAATGTTTTATTCTCTATTGGGAAGTTTAGACATGTGTTGCCTTTCTTATAGTAGAGCTTTAATAAAGGCTATCTTAGGTTGTTTAACTGGCAACTTAGGTAGTTAAGGTGGGGTAAAACCATAAAAAACTTGGAAAGGAGACAAGACCAATGCTAAGTGATAGTTGTTATTATACCACCACTTTACTAAATATAATCATTTACTTCGTTGGTTAGGTTTTTGGAAAGACATACAATGTAAGTAAATCCTTATCCATTTGTTGAGTCTATCAGTTTGTCCATCAAATTGGGGATGATATGTAGTATTTAAGTGAAGGTTTAAGCCTAAAAGTTTTAATAATTCTTGCAAAAATAGATTTAAAACACCTTATCTTTATTAGAAAAAATGGAGTAAGCAACCCTATGCAGTATAAATACGTTATTCATGAAAAGTTTAATCACTAGAGGAGTTATGAATGGATGAGACAGAGCAATGAAATGGCTATACTTACTAAATTTGTTCATGACCACCAAGCTCACATCCTTGCCCCCAGGCCTAAGTAGACTCTCTATAAAGTCCATATTAATATCTTTTTAACCTTGAGTAGACACTAGTAGAGGTTGTAATTGATTAGGACTTTCAACAGTCTCTCCCTTGTATCTTTGATAGGTGTCACAATATTGTATTAAGGAACAAAAGGGTGATACAACCATCTTAAGTGACTTTAAACTATATGTTAACTAAAGTTTAACTATAAATGGTAGTTAGAAACAATATTGGACAAGTTTAAGTATGCTTTGTATTTATAACTTGAGTAAATGGGTGATGCAATCATCTTAGGTGAGTTTATACTACATGTTAACTTAAGTTTGAAATTTCAATTATAAATAACAATTATAACCAATGTTGAAAAAGTTTAAGTATGTTTTGCATTTGCAACTCGTGCAAAAAGGTGATGTAGCTATCTTGAGTAAGTTTAGATGACATGTCAACTTATGTCTAAAATTTCAATTGTAGTTGGTGGTTAGAAGTAATTTTGGACAAGTTTAAGTATGCTTTGCATCTACGACTTGAGTAAAAGGGTGATTTAGCCATCTTGAATAAGTTTAGACCATATGTTAGTATATATTTAAAATTTCAATTGTAAATGACACTTGAAAGTAATTCTATGTAGAGTTTGAGAATGCATTATGCATTGGTGACTCGAGCAAAAAGGTAATATAATCATCTTGAACAAGTACAAATAATATATTAGTTTATTTCTGAAATTTTCACAGCATATGATAAGTAGAAGCAATCGTGTATATGCTTGAGAATGGGTTTTACATTGAAAACTTAAGTGAAAGGGTAATACAGTCATCTCAAGCAAGCTTGAAAGATACATCAATACATATCTCAAATTTTGACTAAGAATAATGATTGAAAGCTCTATTTGCACTAGTTTAAGTGTACCATAAAACCCTTTCATATCATGCAAATTAAACCCCAGTAAAACTATTAATTATGCATCAGAAAATCTTTAATAGAGAACAACGTGATTTTTGACAATATCATAAACTCATTGATAAGACATTCACACAATAATCTTGGACACAATCACTTTTAGCATGTAAATGACAAAGCGTTGCTTTTAAAGCCATCATGATATATATATTATAGGCTTGTTCTCTAATTTTAAGTGTATGCTTAAACATGTATATTCGAAATAAAGGTATCATAGCATAAACACTCGAAAGGCAGACAAAATAGGGATTTAAGAAAATATTTATTAGTTCCTTTATACCAAAGTAACTCGCCAAGAGGAGTAGTTATTATATCCTTATTTTGTCTGCCCTAAAAACCTTACATTTGCTCATATTTGCACAAGATTAATTTTATGGTTTTGGATTGTAGATTGTTTATTTCAACGCAAATAAATAAATGAAATAATAAAAAAATAAAAAGAAAATAAATGGAATAAAAAATAATAATTAAATTGCTACTAATGTCTAATATATAATATAATGTATATCCTACCCTTGAAAGGAAGAACTAACAATCTGTTTGGTTCTTAGACTAAATTCAAAATTAAAAATATTACTTTTAAATATAAGTTATATCATCAAACCATAAAAGGGACCCCAAGCTAAGTGTCTCAGTGTAGTAATATTAGTCTATCCCTCTCCTCAAGGTCTAATAGCCTGTTTTTAGTGCAAATTCTACAAAATATTAAATATGTACAAAAATAATTCCGATCATGTAAAAAAAAAAAACCAAAAATTAACAACCAATATCAAGTAAGATCCATTATAAAAAGGGAATTAGTATTAATTACAAGGGAGGAGCCAACAAAATCTATCAAAGAGGACCAATAAAATTAAGTAACTTAATAGAAAGAGCATTAATTGTAATTGTGAGCCAAAAGAGAGCTAATAGCACTTGAGGGCTAACAAAAACCACTAAGAGAGTATAATTTTAGAGCATTTAAGGGAGGTGGAAGGAATGAAGAGAGATAACCTCCCACCAAACATCCAAAAAAATATATATTAAAAGCAACTCAAAAGGAAGAGCTACTCCCTCCAATTAATCATGTTAAGAATAAAGGTACATATAATAAGATTATGAGACCTTTATATTTTTCTTCTCATTTTCTTTGCACTTTTAAAGACATAATCATACCTAAATAATCTAAATTAAGTTAAAAATCATGATTAGGTCAAAAAATAAAATTAAAACCAAAATATTAATTGTCAAAGGTCTAACCAATAAATACTATTTCATCTATCTATAAGAGTATTGATAACTATTAAAAAGGATTTTAATTAATTTGTTCCAATAAAATCAACAAGAACAAGGCTAAAATTTCTTACAAATAGTCACATAATGCAATCATGCACACAATTTAAATTAACGTAGTAAAATATTTATTATAAGTTGTAATATTGCTCCATTCTAGTTAATGCCTCTTTACACAAGAAAAGATATAATATCAATAAATTTTTTTTTTCTCTTTTTAAATTTTTTTTTCATGTATACACATACTAGAAAATTGAAATGAAAATATCAACAAAAAACATAATAGTTAAAAGAAGCGGAGAAAACACGAAAAATCAAGTATGTTGTTGGCACCGCTAGAAAACATCATTGACCCCACCCATAAAATCCCTTGAGTTGACATATGCGTCACCAAAGGCCACATGTCGAAAGGAGGTTGAAAAACCCACAAATCGGTAAGTAGCTTGAGGTCGATCATCGCCACTGCCACACGCGCCGTCAACTGATGCCACACTGGCCCAAAAACCGGCACTGTTTGAAGCGTTGGGCACTGATCCATCAAACGACGCCCTTCACGCGTCGAACGGGGCGTTGTACAGTGACCATGATTGCCTTCAAGTTTGATGTCATCGTCTGTTCCATTTCCTATATGTGCCACTTTTGGCCACTGTCACCGTACAATATCAGTACTAGTGGACTCAGTAGGCGACAATTTATTCTTTGGTGTTTTCTGTGCGTCGATTGGGGACCGACAACATCTTGCTGCCAATAATCGTCGTCCTATTTTTATCACATTCCAGCTCAAAATCAATAAAAGAAAATACTATTTGAGGCCAAATCTTAATTTCTCATACTATAAATCTTACTTAAGACTTGTGATTACAGTATTATGAAGTGAAAAATGACCAGAAAAATGGTTGGTCCAGAGAGAATTGGAGTTTTGAGTTTTTTGGAACACAAACTAAAAGTAGGCAATCTGTGACGAGGGAAAAAACAAAGGGATGGCGGGGAAGAAAGGAAAAAGGGAAAAAAAGAAAAGAGAAGAAAAAGACAAAAAAACAAAAAAAGAAAAAGAAAGAAAAAACCAACAAAAAATGAAAAAAAAAGAAAATAAATGGGAATAAAATTTTCGGTAGCAATTAGGAATGTTCTAGATGAACCATGGGCTTTAATTCCTCTCTCTCTCTCTCTCTCTCTCTGTCTCTCTCTATATATAATATAGATAAGAAAAATATAAAAATAAAAGTAAGTAGACAACAATAATGTTGTTAAGTTGGTTAATTGTAAAATACTCTTAAATCTTGAAAAATTTTAGTAGAATAATTCAAATCATTTATGGTATTTCATTTATACTTAAATTGATTAGTAACAACTATAAAATTAATATAGACGCATTACACCACGTCCTCCTTTTGTTCGTGTCCATTGAACTTTTTTCCTCACTAGAAAATTTGACACATTTCATTTATCATATTCTTTAAATATCATTCCTATGGTAGGTTCATTTACAGTTGTAAGTTCATACACCCTTATCTTATTTCTAATGTTATCTCCAACATTGCCAGTACTACCAACACCACCATGATTGCTAGTGCTACCAGCCATAGCTTCAAAACCCATATCCAGTTTAGTAACCTCATCCATTCCAAAAAATACGGATCATAACCTACCATAGGGGTAGACTAGTTAATTACACTTTTATATGAAATCAAAACAACAAAAACTAATTGATATTGTTATTTAAGCTTACCAGTCAATAGTTAACCATAATTTCTTTACCAACCTATTTCTTAATGATCATGCACAAAGAGTCGTTTCCTTACATTTCCTCTGAACATCCAACATTAGAGATGAGATTTAGTCAAATTCTAAAAAGATATGACACAAATTGGGCAATATAAGAGCAAAGTAATATACAGTACCATCATACATGTTCCAATTTCTTCACCACTTATGATGTGGAAAACTTTAAAAAATGTGGTGTAGGGACCCAATGCACATAAGGAAATAAAGAATATCTAGGAAAATAAATCAAATTTTAATAACACAACCCTAAACCCAACATTCAATGAAATATGAAATTAGGATATTTAAGAAAACTATGAATGCTATACTCTATAAAAGAAGAGAATTAAGAGTAATAAGTCGAGTTGAACACCACAAAAAGAGGTATTTTTTGATAAGTTCTTTAGTTGTCGAAAGAACTAAAGGAGAAAACCTTTATTTTTTATTTTTTTCAAAGTTGTTTGATGTTTTAGAACTTACAAAGAGGTGCCTATTTATATGTTAAGATAACAATTCTAAAGACATATAAATTTCTATTTAGGACAAATTCTTATTTATGAGAAAATTCTATTTAAGACAAATTCTTACACAGAAAACTTTCACTTTTATAACAATCACTTATTTAGGATAAACTCTTATTTAAGAGTGAATATTATTACTTAGTCTTAACTCATTAATTACTCCAATTATATTAATAAGGTCTTGATTTTCTTTCAAGATTGAATTCACACCATTTATAGGTTGTTTGGCTTGAATATCTTTAATCACCTTTTTTAGTGTCTTTTTTATCTTTTGGGTCTAACTTGTGTTATTGGGTATTTTGGAATATGCAATAGACCTTTTACATATTTTGAAACCTTCCACGCATCATCTCTAAACTTCTCATCATTCCCTTTCTCCTTGAAAGGATTCGTCCTTGAATTATCACTTACATCAAAAGGCAAAATATCAAAAATATTAAATATTATACTTACATTATACTCACTGGGAAGGTTTAACTTATAAACATTGTCATTAATTCATATTACAATTTGAAATGGACCATCTCTTCTAGAATGTAGCTTTATACGCCTATAAACTAGGAACCATTCCTTATGCATATGCACCCAAACTTAATTACCAGGTTCAAATATCACCTTCTTTCGCCCTTTGTTGACATGAGATTCATATTGTTCAGTTTGCTATTCAATATGTTGCTGCATCTTCTCATGCAGTTTTTACACCATGTTAACCTTACGTTCATTATCTAAACTAGCATACTCATCTATAGGTATAAGCATCAAATCTAAAGGAGTTAATGGATTAAAACCATATACAATTTCAAATAGAAAGTAACTAATAGTAGAATGAACATGCCTATTATATGCAAACTCAACATGTGGTAAACAATTTTCCCATATTTTCAAATTCATTTGAAAAATAACATGCAAAAAAGTAGAAAGAATTGGATTAATCACTTCAATTTGCTTATTAGGTTATGGATGACTAATAGTTGAAAACAATAATTTAGTACCTAACTTACCCAACAAAGTTTTTTAGAGGTAGTTTAAGAACTTTATATCCCAGTTTGAAACAATACTTTGTGGCATGCCATGCAAACGTACTGCTTCTTTAAAGAATAAGTTAGCCACATTATCATTAATTTTATAACATGGAATAAAGTGTGTCATTTTTGAAAATCTATCAATAATAACAAATACAAAATCTTTACCCCTTTTTGATTGTGACAACCTTAGTATAAAGTCCATTGATAAATCAACCTATGGATAACTAGGTATGGGTAAAGGGGTATATAAGCCATGGGGTAAAACTTTAGATTTAGCCTATTTGCATGTTATGTATTTCTCATATACCCTCTCAACATCTCGTTTCATGTGTGACTAAAAGAAATGTTTAGTTAGAACATTTAGAGTTTTCTTAACTCTAAAATGACTCATTAGACCATCCCTATGAACTTTTTTCTAACAACCAACTCGCTTGTTAAACTACCATGACCTTCTAAATAGAATATGACCTACATGCATGGGTACAACATCATATAAAATTTTATAATGGTACTTTCCGGTAGAAAATAACATAGACATTTGCTTATGTACCCTAACTTCACCATTTTCATTCAATTATTGAAACTTATATGTCATAGGATGCTTTATAGTTGGTAAATTCAGCTTTTCAATCATAATTGTGCTAGCCATATTACTGTAACTCTTCTTATCAATAATCATATTGCATATCTTATTTTTGATGAGACATCTCGTATGAAAGATATTATCTCATTGAACCTTATTTTCTTCCTTCACTTGCACATTTAATGCTCACCTTGTCATAAGAGGTACTCAATTAATTGGATACTTCTCTCCATGATGCGGAAAACTCTAAAAAGACATGACTTAGGGACCTAACGCACACAAGGAATCAAAAAACAACCAGGAAAGCTAAATAAGAGTTTAATAACAGAAACCCTAGACCCAATATTTGAAGGAACACGAACCTAGGGTATTCAAGAAGGATATGGACGCCACACTCCAGAAAAGAAAGGAATTGGGAGTGATAAGTCGATTTGAATGCCACAAGAAGAAGTACCTCTTGATAAGTTCTTTAGAGGGAGAAAAACCCTTACTTTCTATTTCACTCAAAGTTGTCTGTTTTGTAGAACTTACAAGGGGTGCCTATTTATAGGCTAAGATAGCAATCCTAAAGAGGTATAAATTCCTAGTTAGGAGAAATCCTTATTTTGGAGGAATTTCAGACAAATTTCAGCAGATACAATGAAATCCTATTTAGGAGTGAATGTTATCACTTAGTCTGACCCATTAAGTAGTCCAATTATATTAATTAGGCCTGAACTCTCTTTAAAACTTGAATTCGCACCATTTGAAACTTGGTTGGCTTGAATGTCCTGAATTAGCCCATTTAGTACTTCTTTAATCTTTTTGGCCCTAACTCATGTTATTGGGCCTTCTGGAATGTGTAATGGACTTCTTGTATCCATTGAAACTCTAACTCGTATTATTGGGTCTTATGGAATGTGCAATGGACCTTTTGCATCAATTGAAACTCTAGCTCGTGTTATTAGGCCTTCTGGAATGTGCAATGGACGTCTTGGATCTATTGAAGCCTTCCACCCATCATCTCCACGATTCTCATCACTCTATCACTTTCACCCTCAATCATCATCTGATTCACTTGTAGTTTCAATATCGCCGTTACCTTTTAAGATCATTACACGTTTATTTGGGCATTGAGATGTAATGTGACCCTTTCTTAAACACTTAAAATATTTAACGTCTCTATTTTTATTTGGTTCAGGATCAGAATTACTTACCTCCTGGCTAAAATCCATATTTTTGCTCTTAAATAGCTTGACTTTGGACTTGTAATTGATCTTCTCGTCCCTTTTACTTTAATTCGGCTTTCGAGATAAGGTAGAACTTGAATTTTGCCCAAACCATATGAAACCTTTTTGTTTAAGTTGTCTTTTAACTTTTATTGTCATATGCACTGTGTCTTTTAATTCCATGTAATATTGCAATTTAATCACGTTGGCTATGTCTTTATTTAGCTTTTGTAGAAATCGAGTCATGGTTGCCTCTTTATCTTCTCCTACTTTCACCCTAATCATAACAATCTCTATCTCTTTATGGTAGTCCTTCACAATTTTGGTGCCCTGAGTAAGCTCTCGTAGCTTTTAGTACAACTCCCTGTAATAGTGATTGAAGACAAATCTCCTCTTCATGATAGCCTTCATCTCCTCTTATATATCAATACATTGATGTGGAAAACCCCAAAAAGACGTGGCTTAGGGGCCCAACGCACACAATGAATCAAAGAGCAACCAGGAAAGCTAAATCAGAATTTAATAACAGAAACCCTAGACCCAATATTCGAAGGAATACGAACCTAGGGTATTCAAGTAGGATATGGACACCATACTTCAGAAAAGAAAGGAATTGGGAGTGATAAGTCGATTTGAATGCCACAAGAAGAAATACCTCTTGATAAGTTCTTCAGTTCTCAAAGAACCGAGGGAGAAAAACCCTTACTTTCTATTTCACTCAAAGTTGTATTATTTCTTGATTGTTTGATTTCCAAAGCTTACAAGGGGTGCCTATTTATAAGCTTAGATAGCAATCCTAAAGAGACATAATTTCCTAGTTAGGACAATTCCTTATTTAGGAGGAATTCCTATCTGGGTACAAATTTTTATATGGAAAATAAACTCCTAATTTGGAGTGACTATTATTACTAATCCTAACACTTTAATTACTCTAATGATATTAATAAGGCTTAGACTCTCTTCTATGTTTAAATTCGCACCATTTGAAACTGGGTTGGCCTGAGCGTCCTTAATAAGTCCATTTAGTGCTTCTTTCATCTTTCTAACTCTAACTCGTGTTATTGGACCTTCTGGAATGTGTAATGGACCTCTTGCAACCATTGAAGCTCTAGCTTGTGTTATTGGGCCTTCTGGAATGGGCAATGGACCTTTTGGATCTATTGAAGCCTTCCACCCATCATCTCCACAATTCTCATCATACATTGCTCACGATTTTTTCTCCTAGTCAAAATAAGTTGATCTTACCAAATAATAACATAATTAGTAAATTCAAAGGTAATAAGCTTTACCTTTTTCTCCTTGGAATAATTGTGGTAATTAAAAACCAATTTAACTTTTTTCTCTTATTCTATGTACATATCATGATCATTTTTACCTTAGAATGAAAAAATTATCATTTTAATATTGCCCAAATCACAATCATAAATGCCTTACCTCCCAAATTCTCTCTGATCTCTTTTATTGTTGGCAGTTCTAGCCATAATAGTTCGATTATCACATTCATCTTTTTCTACATTATCTTCATGGTCATAAACTTATCTCAATTGCCTTCTTGCATTAGGAGTCTTATAGTCTCTATGCCTCCTTTGCAACATTACTATTGTATTAACCTGCTCCTTCATCCTCTCCCTCATATCATTAAATCTGGTATGCATGCGTTCAAATTATTATTGCATAACTTTAATCATGAAATATACATCACTAACTCCCTCTTGAGTTACACCTTTGTCTTTAAAGGTCATAGTATTACTTATGTACAAAATAATTAGGATACCTCACAAAACACTCCCTCACATGTTTCACTCAAAAGAAAAGATGTCACACTCTCTCGTGTTTACACTTTTTATAACTTTTTCTTAATATGAACTTGCACTTTTACCTTTTACCATCCAATTTCCCCTTTTAGCTCTTTAAAGAACTAAACAAGTTGAATCAAGAGGATTGATTTTGAATAAAATTGAATTAATTGGAGTATAAGGAGTCATAAAAATGAAAAAGGATATCAAGATAAACAAATTTAATGAACTAAATTTACAAAAATTAGGATAGGGGGTTAAACTTAGAGAACAACCTTGGATGATATAAAAAGAAAATAGATGATAAAATTGAAGTTAACTAAGAAAATTATATTATTATTGTAGCCAATATGATCAAATTGTTTAAATTTTATTAATAACTTGAATTTGATGTCTTTTATTTTTGTTCCTTTTTTTATTTTTTGTTCCTTTTTTTTTTTTTACTCAATACAAAATAATAGTACAATACTTAAAGACAACAACTGGAATTGAAATTATCATATTTTTGGTAGTTATGATCTTAAACAAATGAGTAAAGTGAGAAAATTTGTAAATGAATAGATTAATGTATTTGAATAGTAATACCCTTATTAAACAAACTAAATAGAAATAAATAAATCACAAGATAGTAAATTGAAGAATTAGTTGATCTAACTTGATTTAAAGTTGACTTCTAATACCAACTAATGCAAAAAACTCTAAAAGACGTGATTTAAGAACCCGACACATGTAAAGAGCAAAAAATATATAAGAAAGGTAAATTAGATTTTAATACTACAAGATCCAGACCTAACATTTAAAGGAATATGAATTTAGGGTATTTAAAAAAGATATAAACAACACTCTCAAGAAAGGAAGAGAATTAAGAGCCATAAGTCGAGTTAAACCCCATAAGAAGAGGTATTTCTTGATAAGTTCTTTAATTCTCAAAAAAGCTGAAGGAAAAAAAATCCTTACATTTTATTTTTCTCAAAACTGTCTGATGTTACAAAGAGGTACTTATTTATAAGTTAAAATAACAATTTTAAAGAGTTATAAATTTTTATTTAGGATAAATTCTCATTTATGAAAAACTTCTATCTAGAACAAATTTTTATATAAAAATTTTTCACTTTTATAATAATCATTTATTTAGGATAAATTCTTATTTACAAGTAAATGCTATTATTTAATTTTGATCTATCAAATACTCTAATTATATTAATAAGATTTTGACTATTTTAAATTTAAATTCGTACTATTTATAATTTAGTTAACTTAAATCTTCTCAATTAACTTATTTAATACCTCTTTCATTATTTTGAGTCTAGTTTATATTATTAGATCTTCTAAAATATATAATGAACTTCTTACATCTTTCAAAACTTTTCACATGTCATCTCTAAACTTCTCGTCAACTTAGCACTCAATTGCTCTAGCGGACGAAAATCAAATGCTTAGCGTCAATAAAACTACTGTTTACAGAGTAACAAAGGTTTCGTAAAATTCCAATTTCAAGACTAGATGAACAAGATTCAAACCAATTTCATTACTTGCTTCTCTTTCTTTATCAGGAAACCCCCCCCCAACAAGTATTCATAGACAATTTTCAATTTCTAACTAATTTTAATTTAGCCATCCAAAATTGTAATTCTATCGCAACTAAAACTTAATTCCATCGACCCATCAAACAATCTGCACGCAAATAATAAACAAACGGCTTGATAAGTCAATGTGAAGCACTGAAAAACTGACCGATGACAGTATCCATGACGCGAGAAGTCCAAATCAAACAGGATGTTATGCTTCTCAACACTAATTTGAAGCTCCGAAACACTAATCCTCCCCAGACATCGCCATCAAATATCCATTTGAGCACCACACATCGTCACTTCTGAACCTAACAACCATCTGCAATCATCCAAATTACAAAATGCCCGACGAAACTAATCTGTCTTCGACGAATGCTACATTCACCACCACCCAACTACCAATCCCGCATTCTAAATGCAGATTATCTGTTGGGGTCTTCAAATTTCAGAACCCAGTACCTTCTATTGGTGTATCGCTCTTTTCTTTCGATCAAAGCCCAACAAATGATTTTGGGGGAGCGCACTTTTTCCGCTCAACGACAAGAAATTTTGTCTTTTCTAGGGGAAACTTTTGCCGCCCCTGAACCACAGAACTTAGGCTCACTCCACCTCGCCTCACACTTAATTGGTAATTTTCCACTCTTATCAAACAATGACCAACATTCTCTATGTAGAGTGGCATTATATATGGGGCTAGATTTTAGTGTTGTCGTGTTTTTTTTTTTTTTTCCATTGATGGTCACTACAATAAATTTTATCTGAGGAAATGCCTCTATGTGTTTTTCTTTTATTTTTTTTTAATAATTTATTAATTGTAAATTATCTTTTTGGAACATTATCAACCATGGTGAAAGAAAGGCATGGTGTTATTTTTTGTCATCACGTTTGACTGACTAACCAATGTCAGTCATCTGACGTTTTTTTTTGGTTACATTTATAATATTAAGTGTACATTTACACTATGTTGATAGAATAAATATCTTATAATTATTATCTGATTATAATTCCATATTTATTAAATTTGGTCTGTTTCGATTGATTAGATTAGTAAATTAATGCCCTGATCATAACCAATTTATTTAGTTAAAAAGCTTAGTTGGCCTATTAATTTGGATTGACTCTCGAATCGACCGGACAATTAAATTAGTAGATCCAATTCAACCAATCTTTTTTTATTTTTTTTCCCAATTTATTCTTAAATTTCAATATTTTATATCAAAAAATTTTGCTACTAATAAAAATTAATTATAAAATAATACCTCACAATGTCTATTTATTTTTTATATTAAAAATGATAAATTTGTTATAAAATGCCAAAAAAATAAATACAATTTTATTGTTATAAGTATAAGAAATATGTCTATTTTCACTTATAACAATTATGAAGTTGAAATGTCAAATTCAACCCTTTTTTTTTTAATTGATGATGAGATTAAGATTAAGAATTACTATAATTTTTTTTTGTTTTTACAAAATATATATTCATGTGTGTTTTGGAGAATAATTTATTCTAGGCACTTTAATTACATGCATAAAAAAGTTACGCAAGCGCAAATCTATGGGCACTAGATAAACGTGAATACACACATTAAATTATTATGAGTACATTATTACAATTAATGCTTGGAATTACATACGTAAAACGAGTGACCATAACAGTGCAACGTTGTTCCTTGTACGCCTTTGAGTCTTTTCACCCACTTGGGTACGATAAAGTCAGATATCAAAAATAGTTTCGCGCAGGCCTAACCGACCCCGTGTGGCTCGTGCAAAATGAATTTGGTTATGTTTAGTTTGGTACAACTATGATTAGAGGACCGAAAATCCAATCCAACCAGTGTTAGGCTCAGAAATTCTAAATGGGGTGGAGAGAGCCAATTTTCCAAGCTTGATTCGGTTTCATTTCCAGCAGTTGCCAGTTGCCTTCTAGGCCCTTGTAACAGTAACAGCCATTCACAAAGAATGGCAATTGGTATTTACGGTCTAACGACAGCTCCACAACAAAAGTGGCGGCTAATATCTAGCACTTGATGAGAAACGCGTCACCTACACATCCTTGGAAGAAAAGATAAATTTATTTATGCTAAAAAAAAAATCCTTGTCCTCGAGAAATCATGACATCAAAACTCAATAATTAACAACTATCCCCTCTTCGACAAAATCCTTGTCCTCAAGAAATCATGACATCAAAACTCAATAATTAAGTTTTCTTGTCTTTGTCTCCGGGTGGTCCTTCAAGAAGATGATTCAAGAAGATGATTCAAGAAGATGAAGCTGCCTCATTTGGCAATGGTGAACTCGTGTATACCTTTTGCCATAACGGTGATGAAGCTGCTTCATTTGACATTGGTGAACTTGTGTATACCTTTTACCATAACGGTAACAATCCCCTCTTCCCATGATTTCTTTTTGGGCTAATGTAATAGAATCCATACCCTAAATCTATTGCTAGTGACGAGGGTAGTCCAATAGTATAAAATAGTGAATTGACTTATATGTAATGAAAGCTTACTAAAAGTCTATATATATATAGATACTAATACATAAGAGGTGAATAGATAATGAATTAATTCAAAATTTTATTTCCTTCACTCAATTACTTTCTCTTTTTCTCTTTGTCTTTCTCTCATTTTCGCTAAACCCTATTTTCTTTTCTTAATTGCTTTCTCTCTTTCTCTCTCTCTTCTTCCCTTTTTCTTCTCTCTCACATAATCTATCCACGAATTTTGTTCCTTTTTGTTACGATTCTAACAAATTGGTATCAAAATACCGACCTTGGGTGTCGTTCTAATTCTGACAAGAAAGTGTAATCCAAATACGGTAAAGAACACTAGACTTAAGGAGGTAGATGAACAACTTTGATGACATGAGCAATTGATACAGTTATTGGTTAAGAAGTTTCAACTATTGGAGTTTTTACTTGACTAAGTACAAGCACTGGAGGGACCTCTTGTGGAGAGTGTCCCAGTGGAAACTAAAATTGCAAGGCAGATGATGGAGACCTTACTGCACAAGCACTCGTTCAATACATAAACAAGGAAGGGGTGGTGGGAATGCCAAATAACTCCGTAGGGCTAGGAATTCTTTCGTCTTCCAGAATTCAGCCCTTGGACTCAGGAAAGGGAAACTTCACTAGGGGATTGTTGTGCATAAGGAATTTGAGACTGCCACCCAAGCTACCAAAACTGAAGTTGCCAAACTTTGATGGTGAGAATCCATGCGCGTGGTTGAGGAAGTGCAATTGTTATTTTCAATATTATGATGTGATAGAGGATGAAAGGCTAGAAATTGTGGCCATGCATACGAATGATAGGGTTGAAATTTAGTTGCAAGGGTGATTAGCAATTAAGCCTAACAAAGTGTAGGCCTTATTCGAGTAAGATCTTTGCCGTCGTTTTGGGGATCCATCACAGCCAGATGCCATTAGCGAGTTTTTTAAGTTACGATAAACAGTAAGAGTGAGAGCATACAGGAGTATTTTGAGGAGCTCCACTACTTATTACTGGCTGGAAATTCTTTACTTATTAAACCATTTTTCATTTCAAACTTTCTCGATGGGCTTGACAATAGGATTTGGTCGGTGTGAAGATGCTCCAGTTAGCCACACTCAAGGAAGCCTTTGAGTTTACAGCCTTATAAGAGGTGGTCATGAGTATTATTGGAAAAAGGGAGTAATAGAGTACTTTAAATAGAGCGGTTGTGGCCATACCAGCGACAAGGGAGCTTAGTATTACGGACGGGTTATGTCCGGGTAGGGATGGGTTAGGTACAACCTAACTCCCACATCTCACATCGAATAGGAAGAGGGGGATCTTAGGTCATATAAGCGTGGGTGCTGCACACCCCAACAGGCTGCCTTTTGGGGAGAAGGTAATGACCCCGTAACAAGTGGTATCAGAGCCGACCCGACCCCGACTCCGATATTTCTCGCCAAGCGCTTCAACGGGAAGTAGGCAGGGAGACCCCGATTCCGACGAGGACGTCGATGGATTCGGTGGGGGAGAATGTCACGGACGGGTTATATCCGGGTAGGGATGAGTTAGGTACAACCCAACTCCCATATCCCACATCGGATAGGAAAGGGGGGATTCTGGGTCATATAAGCGTGGCTGCTGCACACCTTAACAGGCTGTCTTTTGGGGAGAAGGTAATGACCCCGTGACATTAGGACCTATCTAAGGGAATTTCAGATTGAATGTCTTGAGATGAATCGAAGAGGGTCAGAATGTACTATTGATGTGAAAACAAGTATACACATGGTTATTAATACTCCTGAAATTTGTTTCATGCTTTAGGTGAAAGTGACACCTTGGCGGCCGCTAAGCCATCGTCTATTGCTAGTGACGAGGGTAGTCAAATAATATAAAAATAATAAGTTGACTAATATGTAATGAGAGTTAATTAGAAATTTATATATATATACTAATATATAAAAATTAGCAACCAATAAATTAATTTAAAATCTTATTTTCTTTACTTAATTACTTTCTCTTTATTATTCTCTCTTTTTTTCCAAACCCCATTTTCTTCTCTTAATTGCTTTCTCTCTCTCCTTCCCTCTTTCTTCTCTCTCACACAATTTATCCACAGATTTTGTTCTTTTTTGTTACGATCCTAACACGACGGAGTGGTTTAGAATTATTAACAATCGGTTTGATTTCAAACACTAGAGCTGATGTAGTCAGCTTCAATATTTTGACCATAGGTTTGATTTGACTCCAAACCCACTCAAAAAACTAAAGAAGAAAAAATATTCATCTTAGAGCTGGATTTTTAATCAAGAGGAGGCAGCAAAACTCTTCGAATTGTTCTTGATAATCTTGAATTGAGTCCGTCTAGTTGAACTGATGAAATTCCTCAATGGTATCAAGAAAAGATCAATTTCCAAATTTGCAGCACAAATTGATTTAAAAAAGGGACCATGAAAAGTGAGTTTCACGGTTATATTTTCGAACCAGCCATGAGGATTCTCTATTAAAGAACACGAGCTTTACTTTGGGTGTCTTTGCCATCAGCACTAACCGTGGGCTGTGGCACTTGTTTCCTTGCAACCATTTTTGCCGGACTTCGACGGCTGAACCTCTGGTGATGGCATGATGCCTCGAGTTGCTGCCGCAAACCACACTTCAGTCGCGATGCCTTTGTGTTTGGGCTATAGAGAATCGCGGGAATGGAGAAACTCCATGTTCTATTTCAGTGAAGTTTGAGTTTCCGCACGAAAAGTTATCCCAAGATGGAAGTTGGGCTGCAATGGAATCCAATGGTTGAACCTTCTCAACCAGAGAATGAAGAAGTTGTTCAAGCTTTCGGACTTGATCATCAAGGGTCTTGAAATAGGTATTTTCAGTCATGATAGTTGCGTTTGGAGCTAGGCAGAAGGAGAAGAGAATTAAAACTGAACTAGAGTGTTTGAGAGGAGGAGAAAAAGAGCGAAAAGGAAGGATCAACAGCTCTAATACCACATGATAGGAGCCTTTATATTTAAGAAATAAGATTTTGTTGGAAGACAGAATATAATCGGCAGAAGCAGGAGAAAAGAAGGGAAGCAGAATATGAATACGAGAGAATATTATTAACAGAATAAGAGCTTGGAATTTTACTATTCAATTCACCGCTGAACAATCTAATTCCAATGCCCTTCTCTCATACTACTCCAAAGATTATCTAAATCAACTACCTCAAGCAAAATACTAAATTAAAATAAGGTAAAGATAACAGAGAGGATAATAAAAGAAATACCAATTGAATAAAATTCAAATAAGAGATTCCTACCACGTCTTCACTGAACGAAAATAGGAGAGTTGGCAGGTAACGCTCATTTCACGATGTCATTGGCTGTTCCCTTGCAAGAATGATTAACAGGTTGAATTACACCCCCAAAGCCTTTTTTTGGTTGATTACTAGAGCAGCCACTGAAAATTTGACACTCAAAAGTATCCCTAATCAACTAGAGCGACGTTTTGATCTATGGTGTTTCCCAAGAAGTTTTAGCATGTTGTCAGTTACATCAGGTGGGGAGTTGTGCTCATCTTGAACATTGCTTGAGGTATGAGTCAACCAGGCCAGTGCCTCAATTGCAGCATCCCTCTCTGCTAGCTGCTTGTTTTTCTTTGGTTTCCCCACAAATTGCATTCCCTTGAATTCAACCAGCCCTCTAAATTCATTTGTCTTAAGGTGCTTTGTTTTGTATTTTGGAGGGGAGTGCCCGGCTCTCATCAAAAGTGTTTGCAGCAAGCTCTTTGGATTCGTTCCATCTTTAGCAAATCTGTTGTTATCACTATCAGTAGACTCCCTAGGCTTCTTACTCTCACGTCCAAATACAAATCTGCCTTCACATTGGTCT
This sequence comes from Bruguiera gymnorhiza, assembly GCA_020883675.1. Classification (NCBI taxonomy): domain Eukaryota; kingdom Viridiplantae; phylum Streptophyta; class Magnoliopsida; order Malpighiales; family Rhizophoraceae; genus Bruguiera; species Bruguiera gymnorhiza. The sequence continues at coordinate 1,071,775 of JAIRCJ010000160.1, read as the reverse complement.
CCAGATACCAGCTCCTGAACGGCAAGCATGAGGTATTTTCCTTCCTTGTAAATGTCAAAGCTGGGGTCTTGAAGCTGCATTATTGCAAGGGCAGTACCATTCAACAAAATTATTGAGTAAAATTTTTAAGAAAGAAAAGCAGGACAGACAGCTATACTTTCATTATGTTGTACATGAGCAAGATAACCAATGAGAGAATTTATAGGTGCCAAGTAAGGATAAGTCCTCAAAAAGTCTTAAGCCTTTTTGAGTTTTCAAATCAATATTAAATGAGTTTTTTTTGATCAAGAATTAGTCAAACTGTTAGATGCATAATTTGACTTAATAAATATCCTCGATGCCTAAAAATGTAGAATTATGTTTACATGCATATTTCATTAAATTTTTTTTTTCCTTTTTCTTACATATAAAAGGAAAAAACTGTTGAGTTTTTTTCCTTGATCAAGAATTAGTCAAACTGTTAGATGTATAATTTGACTTAATAAATATCCTCGATGCCTAAAAAAATAGAATTATGTTTACATGCATATTTCATTAAATTTTTTTTTCCTTTTTCTGACATATAAAAGGAAAAAACCGTAAGTTTTTTTTCCCATGAATTTGAGTAAAATGCAAAAAAAAAATTAGGATTTTTATCTTTTATATGAGGGGACAAAAAAGAAATTTAGTGAAATACATATGTGAATGTATTTTTAAGACATATTTTGAATGTTTTTTCTATATAATTTCTTTTAAATTAAATTTATATATCAAACATTTTTATTAATAATGGTTTAGAATAGAACTCATATGTTAAATTAAAATGTTTAAAACTGATTTGAAAACTTAAAAAGGTTTAGGACTTAGTATTAGTATAAGTTTATCCCATGCCAAGTAACAAATACAATCAACCCTATGATGATATACTTCTCTCCTACAAGGCTTTTGAACATCATTTGACATAATACTCCCAATACCTTCAAATAAGAAATTCCTAAGCAATATAAATGTTTCAACTTCTTTTGTTCACACTTGTAGTGAAACAAACATGTACCAGAAGACATGTAGGGGAATAAAAAATACTTAAAAACAATAAGTGAAAAAAACGAATTTTTGCACTGTGTTTCCAAGTCAACTAAATTTCTTTATTAACACATGCTTTCCTTTCGTCACAAAGCAAATTGCCACAAATTGGAGACATTATTTAAGGTTGGTCAAGCTAGATGGCTACACTACAAAATAATAAAAGGTTACAGAATCAACAGGGTATTTATATGAGTCAGAGGACGAAGTAACATGCAAAGTAGGACAGGGAATGTAAGATGCAGTTCAATCAATTATCCTACATAACTTGAGATGCAAAGAAAGAAGGATAAGTGTACAGCCAGATTCCAGAAAAGATTAGACATAATTCTCAAGAGGCTGGTAACTTCTTTTTAACTTACCTTCTTTTCAAGAAGCTTATTAAGTTCTTCCTTGAGCTTCAAATAGCACTCTGACAACCTAGGATCCATAAAGAAATCTATGTACCCTTCCAACATTTTCAGATGGCCGCCCTGAGAAGAGGGAAATTACTAGTGGTTTAAAATCCTGTAAACTACAAAAAACAATCAACCTTATCAAAAATGTCTTTCAATAAATTAACCTGTAGCCCACAACTAAGAGCACCACCAAAAAGCATCAGTATAGAATCAGACACACCAGTGGAATCCCGAATAAACACTGTATTGACCTTCACTTTTTCACCAAAGACCAACCACGGGTAAGGAATTGTTGGATAGCGGGCATTCACAGAATTCTGCCACATAACCATCAGATGATATTAGGGATAAGCATTAACGACAATAATAGCACAGGTGTAATTACTAAACAAAATAAATTGCCTTTTTCTTTTTTTTGGGATAAGGAAAATAAATCATAACTGTCATGATGTATTTGAAGTGAGTAATGACATCTCGTAGCATGTTATTGATCAACATATATATATGCTAGATGAGGCTGCTATATTCTAGTCCCCAATTCTTCCAGATACACCTAAATAAACAATAAACTTGGCTCTGGCAAGGATCTTAGATTTGTTTTGCATTTCGTCGAATTGCTCTGTTATGTCTAACCGTGAATTTAGAACTCACTGAGATAACAAAAGTAGCATGACAATAAGATTCCTAAATCTCTTAGGATGAACAAGGATTCAATGTCTAAATCAATGATACATCATGGATCAAGATAAAGATTGTTGAAACAAAGAAAACAATCAGAAGGTTTCTGGCAACTTACTAGGATTATAGAGTAACTAAATGAAAAGATGGGAAAATATGGCACAAAAGAACTATGGAAAATGTAACAGAAAAAAAAGGGCATCAAGGAAAGAGAGTATCAAGGAAAGATGGTTAAACAAGGGTTCCCACAGTAACTGAGAATATATACCAATGATCTTGGATTTGCAGAAGTAGGCAAAACAGAAGATCCTAGCTCAAGTAAAACATGAAAGTATAGCCAGGGTGAAATTCATGCACATCTTGGTTTAGTCAGGAAAATGCAAATTTTCAATGTTATGGGTCATGAAATCCTTCAAACAGAAAGCTTCAAGTTATTGAGCAAAGCTCAGGATTGCGCAAATCTGTACCATGCTCCCTCATGCCCAACCCTGGCAGGCCAAAAGTGTGGATGAACACAGCTTACTTATACCTTGCACTGAAACTCAGGCTAAAAGATTTGGTTGTCATAGCTTAAACAAGGTCTCATACCATGCCAATGAATCATTTAACCAAAGAGCTTAAACCATTAGGTGAGGCCCGTGCAGTTTATATCTCTATCATTTTTTAGAGCACTTGTCAAATATCTACAAGAAATGTAATTAGTACAAGAAAATGTTACTTTTAACTGAAAAAAAAAAAAACAAAACATGTAAAAACATATAATCTTCTGAAGTACAAAAAAAATTCATTATCTGAAAAACACTGCCCATTTATGAGAAAAGTAAAGCATGATTTGCAAAGAATGGAATGCCTCTGGAAAATGAATGCCTTCATGTTCAACAAAAACATTTATTATTCTCGAGTGTGACACTTACCATGTATAGTAGAACTTGACCATCATCCATTGTCTTAAAAGTCATGGATGTTTCTCTGTGCTGCACATGAAAAGGGAAGAGAAAATCTCAACTACTGACTTTTCAGTCAGAACATTAAGAGTACACATTTAACCAGAGATACATTACCACAACAGATGCAATTCCAGGGTAAAGGCCAGAGCATATGATTCCACGAACCAATGACTGGTTAGGACTTAGAATGTTGTTTGTCCCTGCATCTGCATCTATTAAGCCAGCATCTCTCAAAATAGAGCTAAATTGCTTCCTAAGAGAATGAATGGCTTGCAGAGTTTGTGCAGACAAGAAATTCCTCCAGCAGTACTCATACATCGATCCTTCTCTTTCTGCATCTTTCCATCCTTCATATGCACGGACAAGAGCCATATGATCACTGTAATCTTTTGCAGAAAATCTAGACTTCGCTGTCCCAGCTAACTGAATCGGAGAAAAAAATCATTAGCTAATAAGAATTAAGCAGCATCATTGCCACTGAACACCACTAACAACTCATGAGTAAAATCCACAAAAACAAGGTGTCTTAATGCACAAGACTCCCACATTGTGGGGTCAAGGGTCCACAACACTAATAAATTTGAGCATGCATGAGATGATGCTCTAAGTCGAAATTAATCTATGTGACAGTAATAGCTACGAGATACTTCCATATTGAACTAGTGATGTGTCACAGATAGCTTGACCTTCTAATGTATGCAGAACTACTTGTTATTCACAGAGGTTTATCATTGGGTTAGCTTAAATGAAAAGATAATAAAATGATGGTATGAGCAAGGCACCAATATTACTTAGTTCCTATATATTTGTCATTTTTTTTCTGCTACAAAACCATTATGATTGGAATAAAACCTTAAGAGAAGAGGAAGAAGTAGCAGATAATAAGAACTTGAAGCTAGTGGGAAAGAGGTGGGTTGCATGGGAGGTAAAATCAAAGGAGTGTCCATTGCATAACTGCTAGTCATTCGCATTGAATGTCAAAAATTCATTGCCATGCCAAAGAAAATACTTACATCTTTTTTGTCTTGAGGTAGAAGGAAAGGATCCCTTGCACTTAGCCCAGATACTATTGTCAATATAGGATCAAAGCAACGGAAGATGGCACCCATAATCAACATTTTCCCTAGCTTTGGATCTACTGGCAACATTGACAAATATTTTCCTGGTTAAAAAAATTAAGAACCCACCCCAGGGTTGGCCGGGGGGGGGGGGAATGGAGATTAGTAAACCATGAAATAGATAAGAAAATACAAATAAGTAGATCATTAAATAGTGTATTGGCTCCCGACTGCAAGGATTAGCAAACTAACCAAGATCAGTCAGGTCCTCCTTGTCATCTAATGCCCCAATCATCTTCAGAAAATCAACGGCATTTTGGACCTGACAACCATAAAAATTTGTCAATTTGTGTTGGCAATTGATATGTGAGTGAGCACTCATGGCACCCTGAAAGCTGGTTTATTTTGAAAAACACCCTTATTTCTTACTCATCTGCATCTACTGTTTTCATTGCCTAAAACATTTCTTCGAGCAAAATGGCAGAAACCATTGTTAACCATCCAAAGAGAAGACAGCTCCCTAAAACTGGAATGCTTATAAACCTGTCCACTAACAAGCACTTTCTATTTAATTTTGGCTAGGAAAAAAAAAAAAGGAAAAACAATATTTGCGTTTCCAAAGGTTGCATTCAATGTTACAAGATCACTTTTCCAAGGTGTAGAACTGCAAAATTTTCTTACAAAGTAATTTCCAACCTTTACAAGATAACATTCTGATTAATTGGAAAATTCAACTATAGGTAAATGCACCCTAAGCCATTTCCATCAGAGGAAAAAGCATCCCAGGCAATCACAGAATGTACTTTAAGACCCATAATACAATGAAGGGATGCAAATGCACAATGCCCACTACTCTGTGCCAGTAGAAGAAACTATGATAAGAAAGGCATTTCCACGTAAATATCAGTTATATAGTTATGTCTGCTCTTCATTGACAGTGACACAAATACACTATGAATGAACTGATTGCAAACAAGTACATGGTTAAACAACAGGAAAGTATAACTTGGATAACAAGGGCATCCACCACTTGTGGGTACACAGAAACATTGAAAAAATTGAAAACTTTGAACATCAAAAGCTTTTCCATGGGCAATTGCTCTTGAAAAGATTGTCAGAAATAAATTATCCGGAGTGGAAACATATAGTAGCATACCATATATGCAGTATGCTATCATGTTGTGAGTGATTGATGTTATATGCCTTTTCTTCTTCTTGCTCCTTCACTTGAAAATTTTGGGCAAGTCTTAAAAGCAAAAAACATTTTCTGGGCAGCCACCAAGAAGACCACAAAAAGAGAAACAAAAAAGCATTGTCTGCAATGAGAATCAGATACTTCATATTGAAGTGGTCATGTGACACTGATAGCTCAGTATCTAAATGTTTGCCAAGCTCCATAATATTCTCACAGGGTCCTCATTGGTTAGATTACCAGAAAAATTGCTAGGTTTCCTGAGGATTTGTTTGTTGAAAAGAGTGCCGCCACAGGGCAGAAACCCTTGGAGATTACGGTGAATCCATCTGTGTTAACAATGCTCCCCAGACGCTGATTGGGAAAAGACATGGGGAAAAGAGGATATCTGGTGATATCTCTTTGGAGTAAGACCAAAGGTAGAGCTCAACCCTGGGTAATTAGAAGCAAGATGCCAACATTCACATACTCCCTACTTGTCACTTGCCTGCTATATATTTGCCAACAATATGAATGTTGAACTTGGTGAGAGAGAGCTGAGTTGGGCAGAAGCATGAGGGTATTGACAACAGATGTGTAATCTATAAAGTCCCATAGAATGTGATTCATAAAGTTCAACAAAACTATGCTTCAACATTTATAATAGGACGGGCAACCAAAAGGTTCGAGAGAGAAAAAAAAAAAATTAAAAAAAAGACTTACAGCCAATGGTTCTGGAGGCTGAAGTGCAGCTGACAAGAATTCTCCAATACTTCCTACTCGCAAACTTTTTATTTGCAAGCAGAGAGAGTTCAGGGGAGTTCGCAAAAGTTCAGGAAGTTGATATTCAGAAAAAGCTTCATAAATGCACCTTGGATATAGATGGTAACATTCTCCTGGTTGCACACGGCCAGCTCTGCCCCTTCTCTGCAAAAAAAAAATATAATTGAAAAAGACGCACATAAGAGATGGATATAAATAAAGAAAAAAGAAAAAATGAAAGAACTAGAAGCCTGAATTAACTGTTAGAGGCTTTATATAAGGTGTGTCAGATAAAAGAACAAATTTGAGACTTAGAACTGGAAATGTCTGCAAAGAAATAACCAATATATGTTATTGTTTTGCCAGTTGAGAGAACAGGTCAAATAGTACCGGCAACATACAAACATGCATATTTATACAGAAAATTTACATTTATCATACTGTGTCTTACTCTGTAACAATTCACACCTTGTAATTTGAAATGTAACAAAAAACATACTATAACTAACAACCAAAAAATAGATCTAAGAATTAACAAAAAGCAAAAAAATACATTAGAAGCAGAAATGTCAGCAAAGAAATAATCAATATACTTTATTGTTTTGCCAGGTGAGAACAGGTCAAATAGTACCAGCAACATACAAACATGCATATTTATACAGAAAATTTACATTTACCATACTGTGTCTTGTACTTTATAACAATTCACACCTTGTAATTTGAAATGTAACAAAAACCATACTATAACTAATGACCAAAAAATAGGTCTAACAATCAACAAAAAGTTAAAAAATACATATGAAAAGTTCATTTAGTTAACATTTCTGCCAGTAATACTGTCATTGAAAAAAATAACAGAGTAAATAATTCAACCCCAACATTTAGCCCAAAAATGATTTTACTTTTATTTTAATAAGTTAAGGGTAATTTAGTCTCTTTATAACATTTATAATATTTTTGTAAACTTTTTAGAGGATATTTAACAGAGTATGTTAATTGTTACAGAATTCAAAATGTTGACATATTTTTTGTTACATTTGAAAATGCAGGGTATGAATTATCACTGGACCTAGGGTATATTAAATCTAAATTTCCCAATTAACACGCATAAAAGCAATACTAAGGGTAGCCTCAAAAGTTTGACAGTGTATAGGTATGTGTGCATACATGTGTCTACACACACAAAAGCTCACATGGGCAGAAGGCATAGGCACACAGGTATAAGTACATATGTATAAGAGATGTTGGGGGAGACAGGGATTGGAAAATGATGAAAACTGTTCTGGTTAAAGTTGAAGCTCACAAGTCAAATATTCAATGATAAGGGGAAAGGTAGGCAAAGCCAGGTATATAACAAAAACCTACTGAAGCTAACTTACGGTATTATAAGACTTACTTGCTTGGCAGATGCTTGTGATATCCAAGAAGGTAGGAGACAAGGCGTATTATTCAAAGCATCATAAGTGGTTTCCTTTGCTTTTCCACAATCAACAACAAAAACTACATCATTGATTGTAATGCTTGCTTCAGCCATATTTGTAGCAAGAACTATCTTACGTACATTAGGACGGGGTTTCTCAAATATCAGTTTCTGCAGTAAGGCATGGCAGAAGATAGTGAACAATATGGAATAAAGTTTAGTCCCAGAATGAAGTACACATGCTAAGCCATAGATCTGATTCATCCAGTACAGAAGACTAGGAAACTTCCAATCAAAAGCATGGATGGAATAAATCTAGCATAAATTTTTACCACATCCCATTAGCATAAAGGAAAAAAGAAAAAAGCATCCAGCGCATAAATCTTCCATAATATGAGGTCTAGAGAAGGGTCAGATGTGCCTAACCTTACCATTATCATATCCAATCAGGATAAAGGTAACTTGAAAAAACACCCATCTCAATTAGAGAAGAAAAATAAATAAACAAATAAACAAAAGAAAAGCATACATGAGAATGATATTCATTTATATCCAAAAGCCATATGTAGTCATTATCTTTAAGTTTTTTTTTTTCCCCTCCAATACACACAAACAATACTCCATTACATGGTTAATTAATAAAACTGTGGTGAAGATGAAGAGCATTAATGGATGAAGCAATGGAGTCAGAAAAGAAATATTCATTAGAAATAACCATAATCAACAGTTGATCCAAAAAAGAAAAATGGAAAAAAAGAAAAGAAATAATAAACCATTATGCCTCTCATTGAAGAGAATGACACAAAAGGCTTAACATAACCACCCAGATTCTGTGCTTATTTTGCCACAATGCATAATAGCATGAAAAAAAGTACACCTGTTTACAATAAATCAACTGAAACAACAGGCAATCCTACATATAAATTGAGAAGCTTCCTATGCATTAACTCCTGAACAATTAGTAGGCAGGCATAGTCTAGCAAACATTGTATATTATTTAGCATTGATGCACAATCATAGTTCCAACATTGAGGGTAATTCTAATTGTCAGACATCCAATAAGTCTCAAAGCTGCTTAAGTAAATCTGAGTCATGAACTTGCAGGAATTTGCAGAATTAACGGCCTATAGTTAAATATCAAAGGTGCTTAAGAGAAGTACAAAGTAATTGGATATTCAGAGGTCAGTTTCACTCTAAAAACCTTCCAAGAAATTATGTTCTCCTGCTGCTTAAGCAATGGAATGTAGATTATTTAATCTTCTGGTTCCATCTATCTGATAAGTGTTTCTGATGATTTTATTGTTTACACTTAGCCTTCCAAGCTGGAACGTCCATCCTGTCCCTTTGGATTTCGTCGTGTTCTTTCTTCAGTCCTTTTTTGGCCTCTCATCTGCTAATCCCCACTATTTTCTTTCTTCTCCCCTCTTATGGCCTTTCACCCACTAATCTCGTTAAATTCCTCTAAGCATCTCTTCTTTCCTCCCTTCTCTTCCCCTGCACCTTCTATTTTCTTATTCCATCCTGCATCAATCAGCATTTGGGCCTTTTTTTTCCTCATTTTCTCTAACTTTTGTCTTGCCCCAAAATGAATACTTACAACCTCAGAAAGCTTTAATTTTAGTGACAGATGATCAATATTATAATTAATAAAAAAACAATCTTTAATGAGCCAGTCTAGAGATTCAAATTACCTTGAGACGTCATGTATCTCATATTATTACATGGTTCTTAATCAATGATCTTCATGCAGAAACAAAATAGGAAAACTTAAGAAAAATATCCAAAAGAAAATGATCAATTCAGTTGCTTTCCATGTTGCAACTAAACACATTGATTTATTAATTGTTCTTGGACAAGAAGATTCTTTTTTTTAACCAAAGAAATGCAGATCAAACCATAATATTGAGACTTATAAGGAAGATGTCAAATATATACAGCCTTACCTGCTCAGAGGTTGCCATTGAACCATGGCACACTAGAAGCAGAATCCTGTTAGGATCTCCTAAAAGTGGATGAGCTTTAAGTTGATCCCTTAAAGAGCTAATATCTTCCCAGCCAGTCATGAATACCAAGACAGCACCAGGTCGCTCCTTCCGACATATATGGCACAGAACTGCCTCAATAAGATTAAACCCCATGCAATCAGGCATCCAGCATGCTAGAGATTCACGTGTTCTAGAGTTATAATTCTCAAAACTGGATTTGTTAAGAGCATCCTGTACAGGAAAAAGAAGATCACTAGAATCCAATGAAAGCTTCAGAATTACATGTTTTCAGACAGATACATTAAACAAATAAAGGAAATGAAATATGAAAATGGAAATTATTTACAAGACAATGATCAACAAATTCTACCAGATCCTTTACACTGTCAGCAAGATCCACTATAGCAAAAGTGGTGTCAGGGTAAAACAGGAAATCAAACTAAGATAGAACTAATAGAAGCCAAGGGACAAATGAAGACTTTGAGAAACCATGTCCCAGAGTGGTGCTTAAGGCCACTCCATGTGATCCTAACATATGTCTGGAGCAGATAAGTACAACATAATTCTCAGAAAATCAACTCATAACGTTGCCCATTTAGTTTATACCTCAACAAGAGCAGTAATCTTGTTTTTCTTTTTACGGGGAGCCAACTGCTTTTGTGTTTTCCACATCTTCTCTTGTCCATAATCGTCAATTTGATTGAAAGAAGTCAATTTGAATCCAGTTATTTCCAGGGCATCTTCTAAAAAATGTTCCCTTACAGGGTACGCAAAGCCCTAGAGAAGACAGAAATATATAAGTAAAACCTCATCTATGGTGCAAAATGGGATAATAGAGAAGCAAATTTTAAAACTACTAGAAGTGCAACATTTCATATCCCACCTTGAAAGAAAGGGAAAAAAAAAAAAAAAGAGAATATATAAACTGAAAACACATCCAACTTTTGGCTCACTGGAATATGAATTGTTGGTGCTCCTCCAAAATAATTGGAAAAGAGTTCTGCATTCAAGGTAGCACTCATTAGAATCAATCTCAGGTCTCGACGGCGTGGAAGCAAATCCTTGAGTACAATCAATAGGAAGTCTGTCATTAATAAAAGGTACAAGAGAAAACAAAACTTATTAGATGACAGATTCTAGTAAAGGTCAAGGTTGTTAAATCGGGGATATAAGGAAATTTACCTTCATTCATTCCTCGCTCATGAATTTCATCAACAAAAACATGGGTTGTACCAATCAAATTGCGGTCACTAAGCAATCGTCGGAGTAAAATTCCACTTGTACAAAAGAGCAGATGGGTGTTTTTTCCTTTTGAACCCTCTAGTCTGACTTTATAACCGACCTAACAAAATATTTCTGCTGTGTTAGTATCAATAAAGGAAATGTTTTCCATCAAAGATATGTTAGATCTAAGAAGATTAATTTGTATCCTTGCATTTGTGCATTGAGGGAGATAATGCTTACTGTATCACCAAGAGGCTCCCCTCTTTCTGCTGCCACTCTATCTGCAACAGCCATCGCAGATATTCTTCTTGGCTGTGTGCAAATTATGCTGCAGAATGCTCCACGCCCTGATTCTATCTCTGACTCCAATATATATTGAGGAAGTTGAGTGGTTTTGCCACATCCAGTCTCCCCTGATATGACAGTTACCTAGATAAATGACAAACACATAAAAACCAAAAGCACAAGATAACCACCTACCACCAATAACAGCGAAGAATATCTGTTGATAGCAGAGCAATCTACATACTTAAGACAATTAATTGACATGTATAACTAATATGTTCTCTTTCCCTTTCCCATTTCTCTAGGTCTAAGTTGCACATTTTCCTGTTCTTTTCCCCTTCTCCAGGGTCTAACCAAGGGATGACAGGCCGTGTACCAAATAGAGATTTGTATATTTTCAAAAGGACTATGCAAGATCAAGGATTTAGTGCATACAAAAAAGTTAATAATGCTAAACCAAAATCGAAGAGCACAAAACAACTTATTTATTATACGAAAAGCACTTTTTGCCTGTCCAAAATTTCCCTAATCTACTCCCTCCAAGAAGCCCAGAAGCAATAAGAGAAATCAAGGACAAAGAGTTCCTGATGCAGGAGCTCTTTTTGTGTTTTGCCTTTTCATTTTCTTTTAATCATTACTTTAGTTATTAGTTTTAATAAGTGGTAAAGCAAGCATGTGACTATTTTTAACGAAGTGGATGGCTAAGATTAATTAGGGTTTTATGTAACAAAAGGTTGGGAATTACTTCTCATTATACTCCTAGAATAAATAGAGTTGTCAGGCTCTATCTTTGTCAGATTATTATCTTTTTCCTAATCAATATTTGAGAGATTTCTTTTTAACCCTAACCCTTCAACTCAGTTCCAACTTTAATTTCCATAAATTCAGTCTTTATTCAGTGTCTCTACACCATCTCCTCTTTGTTAGCAAGGATGTCATTCAAAGCCCAAAATTCCTCCTCAAAGGAGACAGCAAACATCAAGTTACTTCCAGTAACTCTAAACTTGCTGAGTGAAATTACAATGGCAAAGGAGGCAAGGCAATTTGACTTGCTGATTTGAAATGACTATCTTTATTAACAAGGATAATCCCTCCCCTTTGTAGATTATTGAAGGTCAAAAGTCCATTACAAGTAGCTTCCTAAGCTATACAAGCAACATTAGGTGATGTTGATGTCCACTCCTATTCAAGGAAATAGGAATGCACCGACATTATAGCTGCCATGGACTAAAGCCTAATAATACAATTGATACCAAATCAACCCCTGCATCCTCTGGCTGTATACCCTTATCTGCGTAATCACTCCAATCAAAGCACTAATGTATCAGTTTCCCAATCCTGTGCATTAAGAATAAAAACAGCATTCAACAACAGTGTCCTTTTTTTGACAAATGCTATTTCATACCCTCATCCCATAATGTGGTCATCTTGCCTTTCCCAGCCATCATAAAAAGGGAGGTCCTCATTCCCTTATTTCACAGCAATCTCCTCAACGATTGGCACATCAAAAGAATTAATGTCGATGGCCATTTCCTTGGAAGGGCTTAGTCAGAAGAAGAAAGATATTTAACACTTAGTCCCATTCCATCCAAATGTTGCTGAACACTTGCACCTTCAGCAACTGAAATTTCAAAGCCTCGCAACTTTCCACAAAAAACATTACAAGCCCCGAAGCCTTTTCACAAAAGGCCTTTGTAATGCGACAATGAATTATGCAAAATAACAACACAACAACTTGATCCAGGTTGACATGCATCCACATTCATTAATCAAATCATGAAAACAGTTTGGATAATGAACATTCACAAGTTAAAATGTCCAGAATCTACACAAATTTTCATGTCAACAAAATCAAAACTACATAATAACACTCCTAAATTCTCAACTGGATAAATGCCACATGCATCAAAACTCAAACCAACAAAATGGGCCCCAAGAGATGAAGACAGGCAGGGAAGGATCAAGTGGAAATTTTTTCTGAAATAGAAGTAGAAAAGGGTAACTAACTAACCAACCAAAAAAACCAAAAAAAAAAAAAAAAAAAGAGTTATCACCTGATTCCTTGCTATTGCTTGAAGCAGCTTTTCCTTCTCTTTGAATGCTGGTAAGGACTTTCGAAAGTCCATCATCTTCTTGCCTTCAGGTGATTCCTACACATTAAAGACAAAATTATATGTTTGTGTTTCCCATTCTAGGTGTGAAAATTGCTCTCTATTTTGCAGGAGATTATCCACGTGTAGGAACTGAGCCCAGTTCCACATAAGGACACAAATAGGTACCGTATCACAAAGTTTAATTTCAACTTAAGGACCTCCATCCATTTACAAATGATAGAATTTACCTGCCTCCTCCAACCCTTAAAATCTTGTTAGTCATTTTAGACATGATAATAGGAGGTGAAGAAATCCTTAATAGAACTTTCAAATTGAGTTTGCAGAGACTCCAGAATTTGATCAGTGATGGTTGGTACATGAACTTCTTAATTATATATAAAGCTACCCTGATAAGAATTAAACAAAGACCAAAACTTTTGTTCTTATAAATGAAAAAGGCACCCCATTGCAAAAGCACCTCTGTTTATGAGGTCCTATGAATTGGAAAATGAAAAAGTTTGAACCAACCTTCCAGGCTCTTTGCATATTACGCATTCGCAAACTCCTCCTCTGCAGAGCCTTTTCCATAACAGATTCATCAAGAAAAGAATCTGGATTTTCATCTAAAGTGTCATTTACAACCTCACCAATAGACTTATTAGCATCATTTGCTCCATCACAGACTCTTCCAGATTTCAGTTGCATTCTATCAAGATATTCTTGAAGTAAACCCTCAACCCTCCTCTGCAGGCTTAGAGGTATAACCACCTGCAGACAATAAACCATGAAATCAGGATCCTATGGACCAAAAAGTTCCTGAACTGACACACATTCACGTATACCTACATTATTACCTCCCTTTGTGGCCGCTTGTCATCCAAATCAGGCCTGTAGTTAGGAAGAGGTCTCTTGCTTGCAACCACCACTTTTCCGTACATTTCACTAGCACAACAAGCAACAACAGTTTATAAGGTGAATAATCAAAAAGAAAAATGCTAGAGAGAGAGAGAGAGAGAGAGAGAGAGAGATGTAATTTTGAAAACCAAACATTTGATTAAATAACCTGTAAAGACCCATCCTTTTGGCAAGGTTTGAAATTTGTTCATAATCCCTCCTATCTTTTCTGTCTCTTGACACAATCTCTTGGTCAGTTTCACTGCGCAAAAGCAAGCTAAGCTTCCATTTCCACTCGTCAACATTGGCAACAGACGAGGATGCCTAACAATGTTTGTTAAAAACAGATGAGAATCATTCAGTTTCCAAATATTTTACCTTGATAGTTGATACATACATAAAACTTTATTTAAATAAAGCAGAACATGAGCCAATCTAAAAGGCAAATCAGTTCCATGAGATTGCGTCCAAACTGATTACCATTACAATTTCCTTCTAAGATTCACAACTACAGCAATTCGGAATTACAAACTGGCACACATAAGGACACATGACGCACACAGAATATGAAAAACTAGAGAGAGAGAGAGAGAGAGAGAGAGAGAGAGAGGTGAAAGACCTTATGGCTCTCAAAATCGACCTCATAGTCATCATCTGAGAATTGCTCGAGAGCGTACCCGCAAAAACCACGGGTTTTAGTAAGAAAAGGCAAGGGGTTCAATACATTAGGTGTGGAGGAAGTTGAGAGAGCTAAAAGCAAACTGCGCAGAGCAGCATTGTGGCTACTGTTAAGCTTCCTCCTTGAGTAACCGGCGGAGACTGAATTGGCCCAGCATCCCAAGATGAAACCTCCTCCTTTCCTCCAATTTTGCATCTTTTAAAACAGGCAATATGGAACGACAATCATTACAAAAAAAAAAAAAAATACTAAATAACAATCAACAAGCAGCAGCAGAAGCACATAAAGGAAGAATAATCATATTGGAGGCTCCACGAAAACCAAGAGTTGCCCCCGACCGAACGATCAAGAATCAACTAAACCCAACGAACTCGATTTTCAAAATGTTGAACATTGGTTATAATAATAAAAATTTAAAAAAAAAAAAAGAAAGAAAGAAAACCAGGTAGCAGGAAGTGAGTGAGGACTTATGTCGAACAGTTGGTGCGGGGCTTATAAATAAGGTTCCGGCTACCTAGGCTAGGCTTGGAGGGAGGGCCTTTGAAAGTTGAAAAGGAGCAGTCTGGCAGATTCCTATCGTTACGCGTTGGACGTAAGAAACACAATTGATAGGCGTTGCCCCTGGCTGGCGGTGGCTTTGAGGAATAATGGTCGCTGAGAGTCGCTGAGAGTCGCAGAGAAAGGGACGCAGACGCAGAAAAAACAGAAATAGCATTGGCCTCAACTGAATAAAAAAAACATTAGTTTGATCACAAGATTTTAAGTCAAAAACAAAAACTTCAACCTCAAAATTATTAATTCAGCCAAAAATAATTAATACTTTTCTTTAATAAAAGATATAAGTCGAAAAATTAAATTGGCAAAGGAATTTCAAAATAGAAAATGAAGATCAAATTAAATCTTTTACCCCAAAAAAATCAATTGACCAAAACCACTATAAATTAAAAAAAAAAACCTTAAGAAATAATTAAAGCCTTGTTACTATTTACCTTTTATTATCAAAAAAGTAATTCCAATGTGCCTAAAAAACAAACTTAAAATAAAAAAAGTGGCACATGTCAGAAGCTATTTGCCTCAAAAACATTTCGGACACATTTTTCTTTAAAATAAAAAATAAAATATTTTTCTTCAGCATAATGAATAAATAATTAATAAAAAATAAGATTAATAATTTTATTTTACTTTTTATAATTAGTTATTTAACCTATGTTTTATTAGTGCCACATTATATTTAGATCAAATACACATTTTTTGGTCAAATTTATTTTATATCATATTATTATTAGTACTTTTGTCATATTTGTGAGTAATACTAAATTATTATTTGTGAATAGTACTAAATTATAAATATTAAAGCTATTTAGTAGGCATTTTTTTTGCTAGTTATTAAAGGGAGAATTTAATAAAATTGTTACTTTATTCTCTTAATATTTTCTTAAAAAAGGAAAAAAAAAGTAAAATTACTTTTTAAAAAAAATTGTCCTTCAGAAGACATCTAAAAATTAAGTATGCAAATATTCAATTCTAATGATAAGAAAATGTATAAGGTTTTTGGAGATAAGATAAATTATTTTTATTGTATAATTGATGTCTTAATTAATCTCATAATAAAAAAAAAATAGAGGAGTTTAGGAGAAGCCTTAAATAGGTGAGAGTGCAGTTAGAATTCAAAATTTTCCTATAGGCCTACTAAAACAAGTCCTTTTAATTTGACAATTTTTCTTTTTTTTGAATCCTAAAGTATTAAATAACAGTTTTTTTTTTCCATGAATTAAGGTTGTGGTGGACCAAAATGATTATGTTATAAATTGACAAATTTGTCCATTGTAATTAAATACTTGACTTATATAATGTAAAATATAAAAGAGATTTTATTATTTTTTATATAAGATAAATTGCATCTTCTTTCCTCTCATTTACAAGATTTGAAACAAAAAAAAGATAATTTTTTTTCTTGACTTTTCCTTCTTCATATTTTCCTTGATTCTATTTTCCTAATGCTTTTCAATTTTAGGTGATGAGCTATAAGCTAAGGGATAGATGGGCTAAGAGTTGATGATGGAGGTTTACAGGGTAAGAGAAAACTAGGATTGAAGGCACTTTTGAGCTTTAGTACTTTAATGCCCAAGTCAATATTTAGATCTAAAAAAGTATAATGGTGTAATGAGGAAGAAATAAAATTAAAGGAAATAAAGAGTGGCTTTCCTTCCTTTAGGACCTAATAAGCTTATATAGGCTTTAAGAGACCTTGGTGAATTAGTTGTAAATATTGACTTGATGGATGACTATACTTGTGATATACTATTTAATTTTGAAGGAAGAGAGTTAGAGATCTTAACTTAGTATGGGTTATGTTGCTTTATTAGAATTTATGGAAAGTGGGGCCTAAGCTCTAGGTCGAGGTTAGAGCTCCACTTAGAGCTTGTGCCTTAGGCTTTACTCATGCTCAAAGTTGTTCGCTGTAGATAGTGTTAGATTGATCCATGGGTTTAGGCTTAAGCTACAACTTGACATGTGATAAATTGATTACTTATCACTTGCCCCCTTTTAAGACAAGATGTGTTTCATCTTTGTACAATAATGAATTTTGAAATTTTTGAAAGGACTTCTGGGTAGTTCTATTGGTACTAACCATTGCCATTACTTCATACATACCATGAGGGGTTTAAACATTTAGGATTTTTTTATTTTTTTCTAAATGAGTTTAGTTTTGTGTAAGGTTATATTCACAATCTCTTTTGCAAATTTCTTTGTCTTTCTTACATATTCACCATAATTCCTTGTTTTGTATGGTTAAGAGCAAACAAGTGGTCTATCATTAACCCATTCTTTTTTGTGGGAATAAGGATTGTGATGTTAAGTAGTATGCTTCTTAGATCACTCAAACTTTCATTGGTAATGTATAACAAGCCTTGTCCCAAAAGTAGATATCATTATTCTAGTGGATATAGAGAGAGCTTGACATGCATTGTTAGGCTACTTGACCCTTTTTAATGGCATGTTGATGGTGGACATTAGATTTCCTTTTTTAAAATTGATTATGGGGTTCCTACATTACATTGTGTTGTTGCTTAGGCAATTCATGATAAGGATCTTGATCATTCTTGAACCCCTAAATAATCCAAGAAATCTTGTAAAGAGATTGTGCCTATAATGAAAAGGAAAATTATTCTTCATGAGACCATCATCAGTTAAAGAGGCACAAGAAGGAGCATGATGCTCCTAAACCTCTTACACAAAAGTTTAAAAGGATTTGTAAGGTGGGAGATGTTGCCCATCCCAATCCCCCTCAAATGTTCAACCTCATTGTTCCCTATTAGTAAGGGAAGCTTGTTCTTATGAGGATTTTTCTAAGGGACATCCTTTTGTAAGCAAAGATGAAGTTGCTTTCCTCCCTTTCTATGGTCAATACATAAAGAAGATTTCAAATGACATATAGATTAATGATTCTCGTCTTTATGCTTATAATGATGTAATATTGGATTCTAGTATAGCCCTAACTCTTACTAGCTTGATTCACCTTCCTTACATGTATAACTTTGTTTGCTCTTTCACTATTGATGTGATGTCAAGTAAGGTTTTTTTGTTAATCATTCATCTTATCAATATGATATTAAACCAACGTAATGTGAAAATAGGTTTATGTTAGGATTGGCAAGATTTTACTATCCACATCATTAGGCTCAAGTAAGAAAATAGCTTGCTTATGGGTTAGATTACTAAACTTGATAATTAGTTGAAGCAAGTTAGGCCATACTAAAAAAAAATATAGAAAATTCTACACTAAACTAGCTAAAGTCACCAATAGGACAACCAAACAAAAGAATGAGAACACCAAGTTAGAGAAGATGTTTGAATCCTTAATGAGCAATCTCAAGAAACTTTAACTTGAGAACACTGACCTAAAAAAGGCCTAGAGGTCCACTTTTTTTTAAGGCTATTAATGTTAGTTCTACGAGTCCTACTTTTAAGGAGTTTAGGGAGTTTGAGGAGAAAAATAACAAGCTAAAGGCTTAATTGAAGTCTACTTTGGTGTTTTTGAAGGTTGCTTATACATCTTGCAGATTGAAGGAGTTGAAGAGAAAGTTTCTTTTAGTGTCTTAAAATAGGCTATCAAAGTAGATAATGTTAATGCCCATATCAAGATATGTAAGGAACTATGAGCCAAGATGAAAGGCTTCATATTGACGCTCTTAAGCGAGGTCAAGACCAAGGTTATGCTTGACCTAAGGCATTAATTATTGAAATGTCCATGACATTTGACTTGTCTTTTTAGACTTTTCTACAAAGTAATGGTAGTTAGACCTTCTTTTTATTTCTCCTATATTCATCTTTAGAATTGTAAAAAGGTATTTTTTTAGTGAAAAAATTTTCCTTTCTCCTTATAAGCTCGACTTTTGATGTACTTGAGTTTTTCCTA
Organism: Bruguiera gymnorhiza; assembly: GCA_020883675.1. Classification (NCBI taxonomy): domain Eukaryota; kingdom Viridiplantae; phylum Streptophyta; class Magnoliopsida; order Malpighiales; family Rhizophoraceae; genus Bruguiera; species Bruguiera gymnorhiza. Next base: position 1,052,699 of record JAIRCJ010000160.1, on the reverse strand, counting down.
TATAAATAAGATATGTTATGCTTGTTTCTCCTAACACTAACTTGACTTAGTTTATACTTTTAACAATCATTGTTCACACACATCACAATACCATAAGTTTATGTGACCTTATTGATTATGGGCTTTTATATGCCCATTTTAGCAAATTTTTACAAATTGAATTGTTGTGACCTATTCCCTTAAAGAATTTCTTTTTCTCCAAAAGGGAGGGCTTCTTGGATTTGGCCCATAATGGGCCCGCACCTTCCTTTGCATCTTTTATGCATTATATGACAAGACATAATGGTCCCTTAAAAGTCATGTCCATTATATAAAAAAGAAAGACCCCATTTCAAATTGGATGGTGCAAAATCCATTGTGTGGTAGACATTGTATAGTTCATTTCACTTAAGAAAATCTATTCACGACTATTAAGAAAGGTTTGTTGTCATTTTTACTTCTTTACTAACACACATTCTTCACTTTATTTTCCTTTCTCACAAGTTTAAAATAGTTTTTAGCATTCATTCTTATAGAACAGTTATGAAAAGAGGTATCATTGATCCTTTAGGTTAACATAATAATCATGCCCTATGACAATATGGCCATGCTAGCTTATTCTTACTTCTTACCCTTATCACGATCATAGTCTTAGGTATGGGGTTGGTGTCCTTTTAATTATCTTAAGTTCAAGCATTTTGAAAGCATCTGAGTATCCACCTCCTAGTCCCTCATGTACCAATTAGGATTGTAATAGTGAATTTTACACTTCCTATGTTAGGTGAGACCATTTTGGACACAAATTTTTACAGGGATTATCATATCTTTAAGAGATATGAGCTATTAGCTCCACTTTGTCAAAAAAGGTTATACTTTACTCTTTCTGACCAAACAATTTTTTTTTTATAAGCAATTTGTAGTTGGGTTGAGAATCTTTATGCCATTTATTACAAGAGTTTTTAATGTGTTATGATATTGCACTTACTTAACTGACACCGAATAATTGGTAATAGTTAACTAGCTTACTTACCCTTTATGTGTGAGCTTATTTGAAGATGATAGGGTTAATGTTAGTGCATGTTTATGCTTTGCATGCGATGGGGAGAGCTCTTAGGTGTCTACTAATTACATTGTTGAACAAGATTTACTACTATCTTAGAAGAATTAAAGGTTTAAATTCCTCATTTCACACATTATGCTTAGGAATTCTTTTTCATTAAGTTTATAGATTCAATCCTTTTTTTAACAAGATTGAAATTTAAGGCTTTTCATTGTATTGACTAAGTTGCTTGAGATTGATCAATTTGAAAGAGACCCATTAGATGTGTTTGAAACTTTGGTCAATTTTCTAAACCTTATCACCACACAATAAAAAGGGAGACTTATAATTTTTTTGCCATTAAAAAGGGATAAATTGCATGCAAGCTTTTTACACCAACAAGGGAGCTTGAGCCTTATTTTCTAATTTTGTTAAAAGCACCATTAAGTGCAAGGGTGTGCTTGAGATAGAGGTGGACAAGTTTGCTAACCTTTTAATGACTTGAAGCTTAAGCAATTTGCAAGAGGTGTTTAGTTTTGACTATGAGTTGACAAGCCAATCTAAAGGCTAGGTGATTGTGTTGTTTTATGTCTTGTAAGACTTTGGGTCTATACATTTGTTTTTGTTATGAATAGATTTTAGTCATTAAGAGGTGGACTTTGTTGAAGACATAATGAAAGAGGTTATGATTAATATAAGTACATAGGCTAAACTTTAAGTTATTGAAAGCCAAAGTATTATTGACACTTTACCTTTAGCCAAAAAGAGTTATCATTTGTAAGGCTTAAATCACATTTGCACTTATTTTATAAAAGTCTAAGGCTATACTTATTAGTAAAGGTATTTACTCCTCTTAAAGGTACCATCAACCATAGACAAAGACAATAATGATATGGTGCCTTTCAAGGATGATTTAACAAAGGATGCATCTCACGATGGTGGAGAAGGGAATTCTATGTAAAGGGAGAATGACATGTTTTGACCCCCTTATTATAGTTGATGTTTTTGCTCTTACCATAAGGGCTATCATAAATGAGTAGTATTCAAAGAAGAGGCCTTGGATAGAGGGTCCATCTTCCTTACTAATTAATGGAAGACTAATCCTTATCAAGTTCACAAAAGGGGTACAACTGTTATACTTATGAGATCAATACTAGTAGGGTCCAATTTTCCCTTGTTGATCATTTTGGGGAAGATGAGGCTATGACTTGCAAGGTTGTATTTGAATGACTTTCTTGTAATGTAGGGGGAAGTTAGAAAGAAGGTATTTAAGATACAATAGTTGGACCAAGCTAAAGAAGATGAGTTTATGTATTTGAGGAAAAAAAAAAGAAGATAAATTTTAACTTGTTGCATTTAACGACTTAAGGAGTAAAAAAATGGTTATTTAAACCAAACTGGTATGGATCAACATGTGCATGAGTAGTCTTAGTTTTTACTTATAAAGTCTCAAGTAAAGGCCTTAGGAGACTTATTACACTTTAAGTGTAGGGATCATGTTGATATTAAGGTTGTTACCATGATTGAGATTGTGTTGAGACCTTAAGGTTTCATATTTAGTTTTAATGATTACAAAATAATGAGTGTTACTAATCTATTTGTTTAAGCATGATTAGTGCACATTTTAATTCAAACAAATATAATAGGAATAAAAGCAATAAAGAGTTCGTTGATAATAAACTTTTAGAAGTTCATATAATTAAATGGAGCTTAATGGAATGATGAGTCAATATATAGCTGGAAAGCAGTATATGTTGAGTTTCCAACATTATTAGTAATGCCTTAATTAAAGATTTATAGATGAAGTTATGCCTAAAAGAGAAAAGATTACCAAAGCTGTAATAATAAAATGGTAAAGTTTACTTCTAATGGATGTTATAGATAAATGGAGAAGAATTAGGTGGCGATGGTTAGAAATATATTTGAGTCTAATTTCCAAAGCCACATGAAACACATTAATTAAAGATTTATGGAGAAAGTTATAGGCAAGACACTAAAGTATGTCAAAGTTATCAAGACAAACTAAATTAGTTAACTTCTCAAATGTGCAGTGGTCAGCTAGAAAGGAATCAACCATTGAGTTACACATGGTTAAAATATACATGAGTCTAATTTCTAGTGAAAAAGATGGATACAATTTTGAGTTATGTAAAAAGAGATCTTTTATGAAAAATGTTAGAGTTGGCAAATTAAAAAAAAAGGAAATAAGTTTGAATTAAATTATAGTTATGCTAATTAACTACTCTTATAAAGGAGATATTTTTTTAAGGCAATTGTAATTAAAAAATACAAGATATCCATGATTCATAATTTGAGTGAATCATTGTCTCTTATATGGGAATTAATTGCTAGTAAGCTAGGAAAATTGGGCGAGAAATTCAAAGTTGTAGTTAAAGACTTCAAACACGAAAATATTAGGTCTTTAGTGGATAAAGTCAATTAATTGTCACAATTGAATAAACAAACAATTTAATAGATTGACTAGTACTTAAAAGAAATCACTTACAAAATTTGTTTGGATTTTAGCCAACACCTAAAATAGAAATATCTTGATATAAGCGATGACTAAAAGACTTTTTTTTTTTTTTTGTATAAATGAGTTTGTAAACAAGGCATGTGTAAGTTTTGAAAAAGAGCAAAGTTGAGTATTTAGAGGGAGAAAAGTAAGAGCAAAATAAGCTAAATTATGTAGAGATTTATGACCTTTGTAAGAGAGTTTTGTGAGGCTTTGTAAGGTAAAGTAACTTTAGTTGTAAGAATAAGTGTGCTATATTATGAGACTTTGCTTAAGTGATTATAGTAAGAGAGAGCTAGTGAGCTCTAGTATGAAGTTTTGATTGGGTGACCAGATAGAAGAGAGCAAGTGTGCACTTGGTTAGGTAGCCAAAGGTTGTAAGGGATTTAATCTTTACTAATTAAAAAAGATTATGATAATAGATTGAAAATACCCAAGAGGAGCTTAAGGAATAGAGGTAGGCTTACGGAGAAAACTGAACTACTATAAATTATTTGTGTTTGATTTCTCTTAACCCTACTTTCTTAATTATTTTTTTATCATTTATATGCTTATTAATATTATATTCTATGATTGGTAAACACTTATCTATACACGATGTTATCACATAACAATATTAATTGTTATAGCTCTTACATTGTTTACATGGTTATGAGCATGTGATTTAGTTGTAAGTTTTAGTTAGCCATTTTTCTTAGTCACCTAATTCACTCTCTTTTTGGGTTTCCTTATATCTAAGGACCAACAAATTGATCTTTGGGTGAATTTGACAAAGTTAAAGCTCTAAGTAAAGTATGGTCTTGTTCAAAAAAAGGTTTATAAAAAGTCTAGTCATCGTAGCAAAGTTTCCTCTATAAGCTATGGGTTTGTTAAATGTGTGTTACAAACAAGGGAATAGCTAAAAAAGACAAGAAGAAATGGTATCTCAAGTTCTTAAAGTTGCCTTTTCCTAGTGCCTTCATAACTCAAAGTTTCTTATTCACTCCTCTTACTCTTCCTCTCCTTAAGAAGACTCATATGCCTTTTCCTCTTAAGTTAGTTAATGGTTGTTAAGAGGTGCTTTGAGTAGGGCTATCTTTTATTAATGGCATGCCAAATAGGGCTACCTTTTCTCATGATCACTTATACTAGTACCTTGACCTAAGATTAGGTTAGGTGATCAAGAAATAGATTATCTTGATGAAGGTTTTTGTTTTCTAGCAATTTGTTCAGGAAAATCCATGATTAATAGTAAGGACTTCTACTTTCATATTCATTTGGTGCTTGACAAGAATTTAATAACATATTCCTTTCATTTTGGGGGGGGGGTGCTTACTCGACTATGACTTATTTTTGTCACCCTTGCCACTTGGACCATAGGTTAGGATTTATTTATTTGATGACCTTATGTATAGGCATAAGGAGAGTAAATTAGGCTATCTTGTTCATAGTATATGTCTATGCAATGTATTTCATCGAACATTTTATATGCAATGATTAATAAAATGAGATTTTTGCTATTTATCTTTTGCTTAGTGCCTTTTTGTCCTTATTAAACATCTTATTCTTTATATTATCTGAAGCATTGTAATATTTTAATGCAATCTAGTGACTTTGATGTAGCTTTACTTTTCACTATTTTTAAGACTACTTTTTTTAGTAGGTTTGTCATGAGTTTGAAAATTTTGGGATTAGTGTCACTTCAATTTGCAAAATATAGGCACACCTCTTAATTTATTGGTGAATTGAGTTTTCACTTTGGTTAAATTTTGCCATTAATTTTCCTTAAAAAATGTGTGTGATACACCTCTCCCTAACCACCACCATTTAATGTTATGCCCTAGGCTTAATTTGTCTTGATTTGCCATTTAGGTTTTTATGTCCTTGTGGCCCCCTACTACACATTTGTAACTAATATAAATTTGGTGTGTCCTTAACCTTTTTATCTTACGTTTATTGATTTTCCATTGTTCTTTGCTTTTGTATGGCTAGGGTTGATTTGCCTTTAATGCTCTTTTTTCTAGGGCTAATCACTTAGGAGTTTCCTTACATTTACTATATATATATATTTTGCCACTCATAGGGTTAATTTAGCTTATGCCACCTTTAACCCTCTCTTATATCATTAGGGCTCTTTGATTTTTGGTTGAATTTTTGGGTCATGATTGGGTGGGAAGAAATCTAAGAGATAGATTAAGGCAAGTTAGGCACTATCAAACATCTTATAAACATGCACAAGTATCAAACTAAATGGATAAATTTTTCCTTTAAGTCAATAATGTTAGGAACTAAGGTATCCATAACCTTATTTTAAGGATTTGTTTATTTTTATTGTATTTTTAGGGATAAAGTTACACAAATAATCCTAAATTTAGTCCTTAATTATGCTAAATCAAACAAAATTAAGTATCAATGGCTAAACATCCAATCAATCTTACTGCTTCACTAGTAAGTAATAAAATTGACACAAATAACTAGAGTCAGTTAAGTTGGCATAACAAGGCAACAATTTTTTCATCAAGAAAAAAATACTGGCATATCCACACACACAACCACACATAATCACTAAAATTGACAAGAAATCAGTTATCAAGAGATTATAACATCTCTTAATCCATTTTCCCTATCTCTTACATTGTAAAGAACACGAAAAAAAGTAACTTTTTCTCCTATTTTCTTTTTTTTATTATTTCATTAAAATGTCTATATAAACATAACATTAGTAAGAGAAATGAAAAAAGTACCTTAAAGAAGAAAAAAAATTTGGATTATGTTGTTAAAGGGTTATGAGAGAATCATTAGTAGTGGTTGTTAGGCACCAAAGTTTACCATTGACACCATTTTTGGAATCTTCACGAGTTGATCTACTCACCAACAAAGATGACATAACAAAAAAAAGGATAGGAAACATGCAAACCAACTACAATGCTGCACGTGCCATTGTATAGTGATATTTTTGCTTGAAATCAGCATCAGTCTATTTGTATCACTTTACTTGGCCTGATAGTGCCCTTTAGTTGCCCAAAGGAGTTTGTGATTGCACCAATCAGTAGTTCAAAGGCAAATGCTTCCATTAGTTTTGTCCTTTAATCAAACTTTTTTAGACCATTGCCATAACACGAAATTGACACAAGAGGGTTTAGTGTCCAATGATTTATCTAATAATGTACTCCTCACATCGATCGGAAACTAGTGACATCTACCATTAACAGTTGGCCACCCTCATCCTACCATAATAGTCAAACCAAAATCAATCCAAAAATGCTATTTAAAAGCTAAATTTCAATGTCTCTTAGTAGTGATAAGCTTTAAAAATTGTCATAAAGGCATCTGTAGACTTAAAAACTTGAAAATTAGTGGATAGAAAGGCTAAAAATGGGATAAGGCAAGAGGAAGAGGGTTTGAAATTTTAAAAGTTAATTTCTATGGACAAGGAAATTGAGGGGGAGTAGAAAGTTGAAGGAAAAGAAAAAAAGAAAGAAGAAAAAACAAAAAAAATGGAAAATAGTGCGAAAAAGGAAAAAAACAAAAGGGAAGAATAATTTGAAGAAAATTGAAAAAAATGGGGACATAAAGTTTCTAATGGTGGTATTGTTTTGGGCACTCCGAGTGAGCGCAAGATATAAAATAATGTCATTTCTTTTCTAGTTTTCCCTTTCTATAAATAGAATTGCTAAAAAAGGTTATCTGAAGTATTCCAAAAGAGAAGAGAAAAATAAATAAAATATTGATTGGAAAAGTATGGAAATAAAAATGGGTAAATAGTAGTATCATCATATATGATAGGCACTTGGGTTGGCCATAATGTTTGCTAAGCATAATTGAACTCTTGGACCATAAGGAATCCTAATAATGTATACCAAGTCACTAATAATGTCCTAATTGCATATAAAATAATTCGTGGCAACTTTAAAGTCAATATGCCTGCATTGTAGCACTTTCTTACCTCTGCATTTGCTAAGCTCTCTCCTTATCGAGAGGCCCATCATGGAATGCATCTTATAGTAAAATTAGTGATCAATATGGATATTTAAGTTAATTACATAACTTCTTAGTATGAATGACTTTGTGAATTGAAAGGAGGAGTCTTATTAGTTAGAAATAAAGTGACAATATCATTTTTAGGCAACAAACCATTTTATCCCTATATAAAAAGATAATCAAGATGAATGGATCCTTTGCTTTATAAAATTCAAGGGATTTTGGATACCTAAGGTGTATTGAAGTGTAAGTCATGATGAAAATAATGTTTTAGCTAGACATATGATATTAATTTCATGATCATTTTATGTAATTGACTCCCTATAGCAAAAGGGTAGGCCTTTTTGTCAAGAAATCAGGTGACAATTTTAAGTTTCAAATAATGAATGATTCTTTACTGGCAAAGAAAGTTAATCAAGTGTAATAGCTCCTTTATTTGATGGACTTTAATAGATATTGACTTTCTAAAGGAAAATTCCTATTATCAAGTAATCAAGAGATGGTTTCACATTTTAAGCAACAAACAATTCTCATATAAAAAGAAAGCTAATCATGAGTAATAACTCTTTTATCAGGTGAACTTAAATGCATTCAAACTACCTAAGAGATCATAACATGCATCTTGTATTGAAATTAGTGATCAATGGAGGTATTTAACTTAATTTGATGATTCTTATTACATAAATGACTCCTTAGTACAAGAGAACAATCTCAGGATTCAAGTAATGAACAACTCTCTTCTAATAAAGAAAGCTAATCAAGTGTAATAGCTCCTTTATTTAATAGACTTCAATGGATTTATGCTACCTAAAGGAGAATTCCTATTAATAAGAAATCAAGAGATTGTCTTTTATTTCAAGTAATAAACTATTTCTAATAGTAAAGAAGGCTAATTAAGAGTGATAGCTTCATTATCAAGTGGACTTTAATGTATTTGAGCTACCTAAGATATTACAACCTATATCTTATGATGAAATTAGTGATTAGTGTGATATTTAACTTAATTTGATGATTTTATTGTGTGAATGACTCTTTATAATGAAAAGAAAAGCCTTATTTGTTAGAAATGAAGTGATGGTCTCATTTTTCAAGGAATAAACCATTATATCCATGTAAGATAAGCTAATCAAGATGAATGACTGCTTTGTTTAATAGAATTTAATAGATTCAAACAAGCTAAGGTTCTTTAATATGTATGTTGCGACATAAATAGTGTTTAGTGTGGATATGGATGTTAATTGCATGATCATTTTGTGTGATTAAGTCCTTACAATGAGAGGAAATGTCTTATTATAAATGAACTAAGTAATGTTCTCTAAATTCAAGTAATGAAAAATTCTTTCCTAGTAAATAAAGCTAATAAAGATTAATAGCTCTTTTATTTAAAGGACCTTAATGGATTTAAACTACCTATAGTGGAAGCCCTATTGTCCAACAATCAAGAGACCATCTCATATTCTAAGAAATGCACAATTCTCTCATAATAAAAAAAGTTAATTCAAAATAATAACCTTTTTATTTGATGAACTTTAATGAATTCACACAATCTAAGACAAAATAACATATATCTTGTAATGGAATTAGTGATTAGCGAAGAAATTTAAGTTAATATTATTATTCCTTTGTGTGAATAACCATTTAGAAAGAAAAGAGAAACCTTATTAGCTAAAATAAAGTGATAGTCTCATTTTTCAAGTAATGAACCACTTTATCCTTATATGAAAAGCTAATCAAAATGAATGCCTCTTTTATTTTATATAATTCAATAGATTCAGATTACTCAGGGCATATTAATGTGCATGTCACAATAAAAATAACATACATTGTTGACATGGAGAACCCTTATTACTAAGGATTTAGGTAATGGTATGAACAATTCTGTCTTTATAAAGAAAGCTAATTAAGAGCAATTGCTCCTTAAAGAAAAGTCCTATTATGGAGTAATTAAAAGAGGGTTTCATGTTTTAACCAATGGATGATTCTCTTATAGTAAAGAAAGAAAGCTGATTAAAAGTAATAACTTCTTTGTTGGATGAACTTCGATGGATTTAAACATCTAAAGACATATAACATACATTTTGAAGTGAGTTCTTATTAGCTAGAAATGAATTGACAACCTCATCTTTCATGCAATGAACCATTCTATCTTTATCTGAAGGGCTAATTAAGAAAAATGACTTATTTGTTTAATGAAATTCAATGGATTTATATTACTCAAGTTGTATTAATGTGCATGTTGCAATGAAATTAATGACTTACATCAACCTTAATGTTGATTAAATGATCATTTTGTGTGAATGACTCCATGTAAGGAAGGGATAAGCCTTATTTTCAAGGAATTAAGTTGTGGTCTAAAGTTTCAAGCAATGAACCATTTTTTCAGGGTAAACAAAGCTAATCAAGTGTAATAGCTCATTTATTCAATGAATTTTAATAGATTTAGACTCTTTTGAAGAGAAGTTCTATTATTATGTAATTAATAGATGGTCCCACATTTTAAGTAATGAATAATTCTCTCATAATAAGAACAACTAATTAAGAGTAATAACTTCTTTATCAAATGAACAATAGTGGATTCAAACTACCTAAGACATAATAATGTGCATCTTGCAATGAAACCATTGATTATTTTAGATATTTAAGTTAATTTGATGTTCCCTTTATGTAAATGACTCTTTGAATTGAAAGGAGACCTTATTAACTAAAAATGAAGTGATAATCTCATTTTTCATACAATAAACCATTTTATCCTTATTGAAAAAGGCTAACCAAGATGAATGATGATAAGGTCTAATTAGATATATACTTTCATGTAATTTTACTATCAAATGTATGTTATTTTTCTTGTTTAAGTTCATTTTGTTTAGATTTTACATATTTTTACTTTGTTTTGTAGGAATAGAGTAAAGTGGATATTTTGAGTCAATTCAAGCAATATAATTGAATAACTATTGATGAAGGAGTTAATAGAAAAAAAAAATCCTAAAAAGTAGTTCCGGTTTAATTTAAAGGTTTACTAGAATAAGAGTCTTATTTCAATAAGGAAATTGAAGAAAATAAGGATTCTATCCTATTTCAAATTTAGTAATGTTTAGTATTTTGAGAATAACTTTTGCTAGACACGTCCAAATTAGGTGATTTTTGCCACCAAAGAAAGCTAAGAGACAAAACTACAACTTTTTAGTTTTGGCCAAATTGTCCAAAAAGTTGATTAGAGATAGAATACTATAATTAATAAGAGGGTCCATCACATTATAAAGGAGGCATAAATAATAGCAAAAATATACACAACTAGGTAGAAAAGAAGAGAGAATTGTGCAATAAAGAAAGAAAGGAATGTGAAGAGATTAAAAGAAGGAGAATGACAAAATATTTAGAGGGGAGATTTTAGAGTTGTTTCATCATTATGTTCTCTTAAAACTCTCATTGTTTTCAATGATTAGTTTGGTTTTTAGGGTTAAGACTAATGTATAAATATACATGGTTAAATTGATTTGATATATATGGTTAAGATTGAGAAAAGATTCCATGCATTGAATTAGATAATATATACCATGAATTGAATGAAATGTAGAGATGTATAAATATGATTCATAAAGTAAGATGGGTGGATTGCAAAAGGATCTACTCAAGTTAGAGTTTTTCATAAAACTTAATGCTCTTTTATTTATTTCAATCTACATGGAGATACAGTAGGTTAATAGGTATAGGTAATGAATTTAATATAACTTGAGAAAGAGTATTGAATAACATAAAAAATTCCAATTTTTGCATAGTAATTCAATAAGAATTCTATGTAAATTTGGTGTGGTGAACTTAAAAACCCTAATATATTCTCTCTTGGTTTAATTTCGTTGTGTTTAGCAATTGATTTTTCTATTTAGATTTTATTTGCTCTTATTTAGTTAATCCCACTTGTTTCCTTAGCTATAAGACTTGTCCTTTTGTTGTAAGAAATCATTCACACAAATGATCATAGAATTAACATCCATGTCTACATTGAACATTAATTTCATTATAACATGCATGTCAATGCACCTTAGATAGTTTGAATTCATTGAATTCCATTAAACAAACTAATCATTCATCTTGATTAGCTCATTGTCTAGAAGAAAAGATCTTCACTTCATTTCTAGTTAGTAAGGCTTTTGCTTTTATTCCATGGAGTCATTCACCTAAAGGAATCAGGAAATTAACTTTAATATTTATGATGATCATTGCTTTCATTACAAGATGTAGGTTATCATTTCTTGTGTAGTCTAAATCCATTTAAGTTCATCCAATAAAGTTGTTCTTACTTTTGATTAGCTTTCTTTATAATAAGAAAATTGTCCATTGCTTGAAACATAAGACCAACTCTTCATTACTTAACCATAAGACTTCTCTTGTCAATAGTTCAAATCCATTGAAATCCATTTATAATACCCCAAAATTTCATATTTTAGATTTTTAGCCATGATTTAATTTTAACTTACTTTTGACTAGTGAGGGTGGATATGTGAAATAATTATAGTATAGCTGAACTAGTTCAAACTTATTTTATTCATTTTTTCCCTGCCTAACCCTACTTATTTTCTTTACTTCTTTTACCCTATGTCTTTTGCTTTTCCTTGTTTCTTCTCTCATGCCAAGTGCCTTTGGTCCTTCATTTACTTCTCCTTCTCCTTCTTCTTTCTTCTTTCCTTAATTGCAACACACACGTTTGGACTAATGGAGCCATAAAACAGAGAGGCAACATTAAAGGCAATGAAATGTTCTTTATTGGTAGAGTTGGGTGGTAAGAATGGTGGCAAAAAAAAGGAAAGGATAGGCAAGAGGAGCATTGGGTGTCTCCATGAATTGACACATTAGTGATGCCAGTGTGTAGATTGGTGGTTGGGGAGTTGACTAGTAGGTGTTTTGTATGATGGTAATAGCTCATAATTGGCATATAGTGGTCAATGCAGATTAACAACAATTTTGGCTTTTTGGCCAATTAATGCATCTTCAACTCTTTAATTGGTGCATCAATGACTATGATAGGTAGCTTGAGGGCTGGTACATTGACCAATGTAGATTCCCCTTAGTGACAATTATTAGAGGCAATGTGTGGTATGTTTGTGTAATAGCAACAACTTGTTGTTTTCAGCAAATTAGGTTGTTCCTCATCCACTATTGGGTGTGAGATCACCATATTTAGGTAGATCAATGAATGTTAAGCTCGGGAGTGGTCTTTGTTCAAACTTTAGAGGTAGCGAGTGACCTACCAGTGGTGGCATTAATGACACTTTAGTGAGGCCTTAGGGGACAAAATGGTAACAATGAAGAGTTGGCTTTGGACATGTGTTTGGTTGAATTTTTGATTATCCAATTTGCTCAATATTCAATCTGTTGGGTTAGATTCAGAAAACCAAATTTCACTCCTTTTAGTCTATTTAATTCTCATATTCTATTACAGATGTTGATTACACATTGGTTTAGGTTTGATTGATGCCATGCAATTGATGTTAGAATTCAAATTTGTGATTTAGTCTTTTTAATCTGTGAGTGGTTATAATATGTCTAATGTGTTTGGTGTATTGTGTGTATATGAATTTATGTTAATGCATGATTACAATTTAGTAAGAAAGGAATTTTTTTTTTTTGGAGAATCTAATTAATTGACACATAACAAGTTCAGTAATTGTTTCTAAAATAAATAAAAACCTCTAGGTAAAGGAGAGTATCTTATCCAAACCAACTTATCTATATATGTGTGTGTGTGTGTGTGTGATTGACTTTCATTTCATTATTACCTGATTGATTGATTGATTTATGGCACTTGTATTATTATTAGGAAACCTCGAGATATTTACTGATTGATATTGATATGAGTTTGGCTTTTGGCTCTATTTGAATTGAGTATATGATGATTATCTATCATCTTATGATTGGTTATGAAATTAAGAGATTGAAACCCTCTATAGCTTATTTTTTTAGTAATAGGGATTATAGATGATAATTAAAGAAAAATATTTTGGTAATTAAAATGAATATTTTTGAAATAAAGCAATAAAGTCTTATTTGTTCATATATGTTGTATCTTATTATATATTAACCCTTATAGACATTTAAATCGAGATTTGATTGTTGGATGGTCCACTCTTGGATAGGACAATTGGTAGTGTGCACATCACATTTATATTTTGTTACATGCTTTATTTGTTATGTGCCTTGGCATGATGAAGGAGATTTAGCTGTGAATATCGACTAGCCATAAGTGGCATATATATGTATTTATATATGGATAAGGTGTTTTGTCCTTGTCCCTTCTCTTCCTTTGTGTCCAAAGCTTTGAATACTAGACATGTATACATCATAATATGGGTAGTACCCAATTGTGTTTCTAACTGGTATTTTTATTTTTAGTTGTTACATTTTTTGTACTATAGAACATCATATTATATTATGTTATCATTATCTAATTAAACTCCTCTCCTATATTGTGCATATTATAATTGCTTACTGAGTTATACTAATTCCATTATTTTAAACATTTTTAGATAGCTTATGATCGAAGTGACTGTCTTGACGTCATTGGATCCTTAGTTGGACTCAAGGGTATTGTTCTATAGATTTGTAGGTCATATTCTTTAGTGCACCACTATAGTTAAGTGCTTATAATTCAATAGTATATATTATGTAACATTCACGTTATAAGATCGAATACCCATTATGGTATGTTTGGTGGTAGACCCCACTTGCACGTATTGAGATACTTTATTAAATGTTCTTCCTTGAGGCGTAATGTAGATTAAATGTTAAGTTTTCTTACAGGCTTGTATTGTCCTTGGGATGTACCTTGCCTAGGATGGCAGATGGTCACAGTCCTAGATTTGGGTCATGACAATGTTGGTATCAAAGTTTAGGGTTATTTCTTTGTACATATCCCTTGTACTCAGTGTTTAAGAATACACATTTTACTTCTTTTTAAGATGTTGTGAAGCTGACCATCATATCTTATCTTTTTAGAATAAGTAGGCTCGTTTCCTTGTGATTACTGATTGGCGGAGAATAAGGTCATGTTTCATGTCGCATACCCCAGATAAGATTTCGGAGTCTTCATTCATTTGTTTCCTAACTATCTTACATTCACTTAACTTCAAATGTATTCTTCGGATTAGGATACATTCACAATTGAGACAAAAGTTTTTGTGTCTACCCTCTTGTGTAGCGGAGAAAGTGAATACTTGTTAGTTTCTACATCACAACGATAGGAAATGCTCATAGTGATGTTGAGAAGGAAAGAGATGATTAGCACAACTTTGATTAGAATTGGTGACTAACTTTCCACAATGTAAGGTTCTAGATTTGACATTGATCACAAATAAGAGTTATGGTACTTAATTATGACATAAACGAGAAATGGAATTGGGTAAGGGTGAGTTACAAGAATGAAGAGATAATTATTTTTCTTGCAATTGTTTGAAATGGGTGGAGTGTGAAAAAAATGATATGTTGGAGAACATGTGAGGTGATGTAGTGGGGTTGAATTCAAGAAGTAGAAGAATTGACTGGTAATTTTGTATTTGTGAGGTAAATAAATAAGTTCAGCTTGAAATTGAAGGGATTGAAGGAGATTTGCTTGAAGTTTGTCTAAAATTTATTTGAGTTTGAAAATGTTGGCAGGTTTAAGTGCTTAGATACTTATAAATTTGATGTATGGATTGACTTGTGTATGGATGCTTAGGAAAAAAAATTGAAAGGCGCTGCATTAGCAATAATTATGAATGGTTTGCTAATGGAAAAACCTTGACTTGCACGAGTTAGAATGAAGTGGATGAAGTCAAAGAATTGAAGAGCCTAAGACATAGTATGGTTGGTAGTTGCTTTTGTGTGATGAGAGTAGTGATATGGGTGAGGTAGAAAAAAATCGATGCTCAGGGGAAACATGTATATGGTGGTATAAAAAATTCAAGTAAGCTTTCAAGCAATTATGTAATATAGTTTAGGGCGACGTTCTTAAGTAATATAATGTTCTGACTTGTAATAAAGGCATGGCGAGGAGGCGTATATGACAAAGTCATCAAAGAATGTTTCTTATATTAGAGGATGATGGTAGAGAAACACGAGTAGGTGTGGTGCAGAATTAGTATACTAGAAATAGTTTAGTAATTCAAAAAGGAAGTTAGAATGATTCTCAAGAGGACCTTTGCAATGTCTATTTGTTAGGTAAATATTGTGGAAAGAAAAGGAAAGGAAAATCTAACTATTATTATATCGGTGTAAGTGAGATTCAGAGGATAGAAGTAACTCTAGTGCATTTATGTAGTAATTGTAGAAAACACAAAAAAATGTTGGATGGTAGATTTAGAATGAAAGAGATTGTGTGAGATTTTGTATTAGAGTAAGAGTAAATAAGAACAAAAAATGAGTGAGTTGGGGGATGCTTGACAAGAAAAAAAAAATGCTAGTGTCGGGAAAATATGAATCAAAATTGTGAGGATGAGTTTATCAAGTGTCATGTAGGATATACCATAGTGGACTTAAAACATTTGATTGATGAAGGTTAGAAACAACTCGAGGTTTTTGTCGAATGATGACAATTTGACAAGTGTTAGTTATGGTTTACATGTTCATGCATGTGACCATAAAGCAGACATTTTTTGTGGCATGCAAACTTTTCTTCATCAATGACTTTTCTCAGTTTTGCAAGCATATGCGCAGAAGTGTGTTCTAGCTTGTACGAGCAAAACATTGATAATTGAATGATTATAATGCAAGCTTTACGTATGTGACTTAAGTAAAAGTTGTGAAAGACTTAACGCTAAATTTGTTGACAGCATAAGTGTAGGTAACGTTGGGATATAGAGCATGCTTGTCTATATGTGTGGGAAAAAAATTGTGATCAACGAAGTATGAAATGGTCGAAGTGCGGATGCATAGTTAAGTGTTAGTGTTACTAAGGGCCTTAGTAATGGGAAGGAATGCAGGAGGAAGTGATAATGTCTTAGATATATAGATAACCTTTTTGAGTTTGGCAATGATCAGTTACTCTTATGATAAAAGTGTGAGCTGCTATGCTAGAGAAGAAAATGCGAGTTGCGAGACCCTATGGACAGAAATACACAAATTAAGGATGCAATGTGGGTACACAAATTAGTGAGAAGAAAACACATTTACCCTAATATAGGATTATTAGCACTTTAAGGAAGACATGCAAGCACAAAGGTAAAAGAGAAGAGACAAATTTGTAAAAGGAAGAAAAAAAGAATGCAGTTGAATATAGAAATGAATGATGGAGGAATTAGCAACGTAGGTAAGTTTATCAAGCTTTATAGAGTTACCTTTGGATAAGAAGAATAGAGAATCACAGTTGAACTGAACAAAGTGCAAGAGGCACAATTCGGAAAGAAAAAACAATGTAATAAAGATTAGTAGATTTTGCAAGACAATAGTATGAATTGCTAAAAATTGTCATGAACAAATAAGTGCACTAAGAGTTATGAAGTTATTGGCATATTCTTGAGATGTGAAACACTTAAGGATTTGAAAAGGAAGGACCAAAGTAAGTTGTATATGAGTTGACTGAGTATTTTATTAGTATTGTTGCCTAACAAATGAACATAGTTAAATGAAAGAATTAAAATTAAGGAGATATATATGTTACGGACAAGCATTTACATGGATTAGTGGGTGAGCATTTAAGATTCTTGTATGGGATGCCTCATTGATTTTAGGGTAAGAGAGAGTTTATACTTTGGTCAGGGAAGAGTGAAATAAGTGTATAAATAGAAGTTTGATGAGTTTTAAGTATAAATAGTGTTGTAAAGTTATTTGAAGGAGATATCAAGTGAAGGAAGTCTCAACAAAGGAGATTGATTGAGTGTTGGAGCTTATAATTTCTTGATATAAACATGACTCAAGGTGTAGATTTGTGGGCTTACAAGTCCAATTGTCAGCTAGTTTAAAATTTCAGATATTGAATTAACATTATGCAATCCATATATATAGAAAAAAAGGACTCACACATGGAGATCCTGATATGCTTGGATAGAGTTGATTTTTTGTTAACATTAAGGCATAGTACAGTTGACAAAGAATAAGTTCATATTAAGATATCAATGGTAGTTGAGAATAAGATTAATGGACAACACATGAGTTGAGGTATGAGGTGAAAGTCGTGTGATATGGGACGTATGACATGAATCAAAGAGTATCAAAAAGACACGAGTATTCAATGAAGAAAGTTATTTAATCAATAAGGATAAAATTAAGTGAGTTGGAATAATTATGTGCAATAAAGATCATCATACTTTTCACCAGAACAGACCCAAGATGAGTGGACTAGTTTTGGATGATAGTGTACATAGTCATGAAGACTTGTGTAGTATCTAGATTGATAGTAAGCCTTCTAGTTGATAGATTTAGATTTTAGACTCTTTAAGTGATACAAACTAATTCAATTGTGCAGCGTGGGATACCTAAGGAACAAAATTTATATGATCATGCTACAAACTTGTCGAGTATTTCAATTATTCATAATTCCTTTAGAGAAGGAGACCTAAGAGCAAGATTCATTAGCAAATCTTTATTAAATTTACAATGCAAGAAGATTAGTGACCTTATCTGTGAGTTTTCGTTGCTTGTGGGATTTGTGTAAGTGGGAATTGTTTTGAAGACCATAAGGAGTGAATATCATGTTAAACTTATGAAACATTATGATTTAAATGCTAAAGGATGTATATCAATAGGAACATTATAATGAACTTGTTTAGTTTGAAAATATCAATGGAAATTGTAGTTATGCTTAGATATAATTGATAAGTAAAGTGCATGTCCATTAGATTTTATTGGTCATCTAATGGTTGAGATTCTTATGGCCATGGGACATGATGTCACAGAGTGGGATTCTTGGGAGAAGGAATATAGTTAAAATTTGAGGACAAATTTTCTTTAAAAGGGGTAGACTATAACACACTAAAATTTTAAATTTTAGGTTTTTAGGCTTGATTTAGATTTAACTCACTTTTGACTAATATGGGTGGGCATCTAGACTAATCTTAGTCTAATTGAACCAGGTCAAACTTATTTTATTCATTTTTTCTTCCCTGGCCTCACTTATTTTCTTTTCTTCTTTTTCCCTTGTACTTTTTCTTTCCCCGTTTGTTCCCTCAACACCCGATGCCTTCAATCCTTTTTCTTTTTCTTATTTTCCTTCTTCCTTCTTCCTTCTTCTTTCCCTAACCATAGCACACCCCTTTGGACTAATGGAGCCATAAAGTAGTGAGGCAGCCATAAAGGCAACTGAGTGGTCTCCACAAGTGGAGTTAGGCAATAATAATGGTGGCTAAACGAAGGAAACAAGAGGGAAGAGGAGCGTTGGGTGTCTAACCATTTTCTGCCCATGACCTGGCGTGCAGGTGATGCCAACATGTAGATTAGGGGCTGGGGAGTCAAATGGGAGGTGTTTCGTGCGATGGCGACAGTAGCTAGTGTGCGGTGGAGCATGGAGAACGGCAGGAGTTTCGGGTTTTTGGCCGATTGATACATCTCTGGCTCTGTAATAGGTGTGACAATGATGGGGATGCGTAGATTTGGGGCTGACACATTGATTGGTGTAGGTTCCACTTAATGATGGCGATCGGACGAGGCATGTGGTGGCTTTAGGCAACGATAGTTTCTCGTCCATTTTTAGGCATATTATCACCATATTTTGGTAGATCAATGAATGGCAAGCTCAGAAGTGGTTTTTGTTCAAATTTTGGTAGTGGTCGGTGACTGCTGACAACACTTTGGAGAGGCCCCGGGAAATAAATAGTGATGATGACATGCTAGTTTGGGCACATATTTAGTTTTTGGTTATCCAATTTGTGTAATATTTGATTTATTAGGTTAGATTTCAAGGATTGAATTTCACTCCTTCTAGTCTACTTGATTCTTATATTCTATTACTAATGTTGATTTTATATTACATGTTGGTTTAGTTCAATTGAGGCCATGCAATCGATGTTGAAATTCAAATTTGTGATTTGGTTTGTTTAATTTGTGAGGGATTATAATATGTACAATGTATTTGGTGTATTGCGTGTATATGTGTTATTGCATGATTACTATTTGGTAAAAAAGGAAATAATTTGGGATAATTTAATCAATTGATGAGTAATAATTTCGTATTTGCACTAAAATAAATGGAAAAATTGAGCTAGAGGAGAGTACCTTGTCGGAATTGGCCTATATTTATGTATAACTGGCTTTCATTTTATTATTATTTGATTGGTCAGCTTATAGGACTTTTGATCTCATTAGAAAACCCCACGGTATTTGTTGATTAATATTGATATAAGTTTGGCTTTTGGCTCCATTTGAGTTGAGTATGTGATGATTATTTATCAACTTATGGTTGGTTATGGAATTATGAGATTAAAATCCTCAGTTGCTTTTTTTTTTTTTTTTTTAAGTTATGGGAGTGGTCGGTGATAGTTAAATAAATATATTTTTGTAACTAAAATAAACCTTTTTGAGATAAAGCAAGGAAGAATTATCTGTTCATATAGCTATATTTTATTATATAATAATTTTGATGGACATATTTGGATTGAGACCCGATTGTTGGATGCTCAATAATCGGATAAGGCAAAAGTTGATATGCATCTCATGTTTATATGTTGTTATCCGCTCTATTCGTTATGCACTTTGGTGTGATAAGAGAAATTTAGTTATGAATGGCTAGTTAACTAAGATGCGGCATATGTATATATTTATGTATGGATATGATTAGACATGAGTGTTTTTTTCCTTGTCCATTCTCTTCATTTATGTTCGAAGCTTTGAATACTAGATGTGTATACTTCATAAGGGTAGTACCCGCTTGTGTTTTCAATTAGTATATTTATTTATAATAGTTGTAAGGAATCATTCACATAAAATGATGATACAATTTGCATTTATATTTACATTAAACATCAATTTCATTATGAGATATATGTCAATAATCCTAAAATACTTGTATCTATTGAATTCAATTAAATAAAGTAGTCATTCATCTTAATTAGTTTTTCTTAAATGGATAGAATGACTCATTGCTTGAAAGATAAGACCTTCACATCATTTCTAGCTAAAAAGACTTTTCCTTTTGTTCTAAGGAATCATTTAAACAAAGCAAACATAAAATTAACTTAAATGTCTACCTTAATCACTGATTTCATTGTAAGATGCATGCCATTATGTTTTAGGTAGTTTAAATCCATTGATGTTCATCTAACAAAGAAGTTATTACTCTTAATTGGCATTTTTTACTATAAGAGAATCATTCATTGCTTAAAACATGAAATTGTCTCTTGGTTAATTGATAATATGACTTCTCATATGGGTGGATTGTGGTCCATTGAACAAAGGAACTATTAGTTTTGATTAGTTTTTTTTTTTACCAAGAGAGAATCATTCATTATTTTAAGTAAAAGTTTGTCACCTAATTCCTTAATTGTAAGGTTCTCCTTTCATTGCAAGGAATCATTCACACAAAATGATTATACAATTAACATTCATGTCTACAACAAATATTAATTTCATTATGGCATGCAAGTCAATATACCTTAAGTGGTTTAAATCCATCGAATTCCTTCAAACAAAGCAACCCTTTAGCTTGATTAGTCTTCCTTACATGGATAGGATGGCTCATTGCCTAGAGGATGAGATTATTGTATCACTCCTAACTGGTATGGGTTCACCCTTCATTTTAAGAAGTCATTCACATAGTAGAATCATGAAACTAACTTAAATGTCTACACTAATTGCTGATTTCATTGAGAGATGCATGTTATTATGTCTTAGGTAGTTCAAATCCATTGAAGTCCACCCGATAAAAAAGCTATTACTCTTGGTTAATTTTCTTTACATTGAGGGAATAGTTTATTACTTGAAACATTATAATCATCTCTTGATTACTTCACAATGGGACTTCTTCTTTAGGTATTCTTAATCCATTAAAGTTCATCAAATATATGAACTATTACTCTTGATTAGCTTTTTTTTTTTTTTTAACCAAGACAAAATTGTTCATTTTTTAAACTTGAGATCATCATTAAAAACCTTTTATACCAAGCTCTTGATTCTTTAATCCATCATCACTAGAAACCTTTAATGTAGCTCTTATTAATGAAGAAAGAGCTTAACCTTTCATAGTAAGCTCTTGATTCTTACTTTAATCCATATAAAGCTTTTGAAAGTTTGTAGATATGATCTAAAAAGTTTTTGCTTTCAAAGATGAGGGGTTAATCAATATAAACTTCTGACGTGATGTAAACATTAAGGAATGCACTCTTTATCTTATGTGATGCAAATGCAAGTAATATTCTAATGGCCTTTACATTAGCAATGGGGCAAAGGTCTCATCATAATTAACACATTTTTCTTGATTATAGCCTTTGACAACTAACCTTGTTATGTTTCTCATAATTTAGCCTTTCATTAAACTTGTTTCTAAAGACCCACTTAGTTCCTATAATAAGATGATCATTAAGTCTTGGTACCAAAGTTAAAACCTTGTTTTTCTCAAATTGGTTAAACTTATCCTCTATTGCATATAACCAAGACTAGTTAACTAATGTATCATTTACATGTGTTGATTCTATTTGTAAAATAAGTGCTATAGTGTTAGTGTTCCTAGATGTAGATTAAGTTTTTAAAGGATTAAAAGGGTTACTAATAAATTGATCCTAAAATGCCTTTATAATATGTTTCCACTCTTTTGGAACTTGTTAAACAACATTATTAAGATTTCCATGCTTTGAAAGATTGGACTCATTTGCTTTAAGTTGTTTAGTTTGCTTTATTTAAGCATCATTGAAATGTTATTGTTTCCTTAATGATTTATGGGCCTTCTTTAAGCTTTTGCTTGTACTTATAAGATCATCCAACTCTTTTTTCTAAGAGAGAAGGGGTCAATTTCATTAAATGTAACATGTATAGACTCCTCTACAACAAGAGACTTTTTGTTTAATAGCTTATATGCCATGTTACTAAAAGAGTATTCTAAGAAAATACCTTCATTTACCTTAGAATCAAACTTGTTTAAATTATTTTTTTATGTTTAGAATATAACACTTACAACCAAAGAATTGTAGGAAGCTTATTCTAAACTTTCTCCCATTCCATAACTCATAAGGGGACTTTGAAAAAGTTGGATGAATGTAATCCATATTGGACACATAACAAGTAACATGGATTGTTATTGCCCGAGTATTAAGGAAGATTATACTAATTTAACATAGGTTTAGCCATTTGTTGTAAGATTCTATTTTTCCTTTTAGTTACTTAATTTGGTTATGGAGTTCTTGGAGTTAAAAAGTTGTGAGAGATACCTTGAGAATTGCAATAATTCTCAAAGCCTTTATATTCAAACTTATGACCATAATCATTTCTAATTGAAGTGATACGATACCCCTTTTCATTTTGGATTTACTTACAAAACCCATCAAAAGTCTTTAAACACTTGTCCTTGTAAGTTAGGAATGTAACCTATGCAAACCTACTATAATCATCTACAATGATATAGGCATATGCCTTACCACCTAAAGATGAAATATAAGTATAACCAAATAAGTTCCTATATGATAGTAGATACTACCTTTTCTCTTGAAAGCATTTTTACTTTACTTACCCATTTGTCATACATCATACACCTTATCCTTCTCAAATTTTATTTTTATAAGACCTTTTATAAGGTTATGTTGGTTGAACTTTGATAGTTGCTTTATGGTTGCATGACCTAACCTTCGATATCACATCCATGATTCTTTACTAACAAAGGTAAAGCACCTAACATCTTTGGTTAATCAAAGTATGCAAATCGATAATATACATATTGTTTGATTGCTTAGTAATTAATAAGGAATCATTTGTTTTGGATGAGTAACATGATAGACATTTTTCTTAAATGATGCTTTATAACCACTATCACACAAATGACTAATATTCAATAAATTGAATTTAAGTCCCTTGATAAGTAAGACATTGTCAATCATTGGGGCTTTCCTTTACCCATCTTGTTAATGCCAATAATCTAACTTTTGGCATTGTCTCCAAATGTTATAATTTTACCATTAATTTTCTTAAAGGAAATGAAGTTATTGGAGATTTCTTGTCATGTGTCTATAATAGTCACTATCAACACACCATTCGTCTTTTTTCATAAGACTCTAAAGACATACATGTAGAAAATTCATTTAAATATAGGTACTTAAATTTTGTTGGATCCTTAAGTTTTAACTTTGATGCCTTTTGCACCTAAATGAGGATAATCGTCTAGACTCCATCTCAAATTGCATGAATATTGCATGTGACCATAGTTACCATATAAATAACATCTAACATGATCTATAGTATGTATCTATATGTATAAGTATCCTATCTATTATAATCATGTCATCTTTCATGGTGATGTACATACTTACAAGATCCTCTAGGCTTTTGTTTGTGTCTCATGTATATATATATTCATACTTATGTGATACTTTCTATTATGATGTGATGTATGAACATTCTTATATACTATGTTACTAGATGCTTGTGCACATATATACGCATGAGCTGTCTTGCCTTGAGAAATTTGGGGTTAATATACATGAGATGCATAGCTCGAACCACTCTTTTACCTTAAGACCTTTAAGAGTCAAGTATTATGTCTAATTTGTCTTTATTTTAGAGACTTAGAGATAGACTTTTGAAACTCAGAAACTTTTATCTTAAGATGAATATTATCATCCAAAAGCTTTATAAGTCTTTTCTCATTATATATATTGTCCAACTCACTATTTTTCTTAATAAGTTGAGCTCCTCTTTTAAAAAAGCATTCTTCATTTGTAGAGTAGCATTCTCAACTTGTAAAGAAGCAATCTCATTCTTTAAGAATCAAACTTCATGCTTTATAGAGAGACATTCTTAGTATGAAGACCTTTGTTTTTGATAGTCATGTTTTTTAGTTTTTTTATCCATGTAATCTAAAGTGTCATATAATTCATTAATTAAAGACTTGTTATCATTAAAGGTATCATAATTAGAATTTACCTCATCATTTATAGTCATGAAAGCCAAGTTGATTTGAACATCATCAAAATCACTTTTAAAGTCACTTGGGTCATCCTAAGTAGCTTTAAGGGCTTTTTTTGCTAGCTTCTTCTCCTTTTCTTATTTGTAGGATAATTGTGAGTAATATTACCAAACTTGCTACAATTGTAACAAATGATCTTATCATTGTCTATATGGCTCTTAAAAGATTTCTTGCCACTTTATTTCTTTTTTCTCTAAAGTTATGTGGTCCTTTGGGTAAGCACGACAAGCTCTTCTTCATCTTTTTAATTGTATTGATCACTCTTATTATCATCATCATCATCATAATCATTTTTCTTAAAAGAGGAGGTTTTAAAAGTAACTCTTTTCTTTTTTTCAGCAATCATTTTAGTAAAGGTCAATTCATGGGTTAATAGAGACCCTATCAACTCATCCAAACCTAAAGTGTTTAGGTCTTTGGATTTAGTGATCTTAATGATGTTTATAAACATCAAGCACATCTCTAAGATTGTCTTTTCAATCCCTATTTCAAAGAGCTGGTATTCTCACATAAGTAAGTTGATTTTTGTGTCCTTTACTTGTATTATACACTCGTGAATGATTTTGAACTTGTCTTATATCTCTTTAGCCATCTTATAAGAAGAAACTTTATTACATTCATTAACACTTAAATCACAATAAAGCATATAAGTAGCTTTAGAGTTGAGGGTTTTTGATCTTTTTGCCTCTATGGTGGACTCATTCTTTTTCCCACTAGTTCTCGCTTTTGGGGCCTTTTTGGTGCCACTCTTTACTATTTTCCAAAGTTCATAATCGTATGATTGGATATACATGGTCATCTTATCTCTCTAATAGTTCTAATTGGAACCATTAAAGATGAGGGGTCTAAGGATGTTTTCACCTTTGACATAACATGTGTGCCAGGAATGTTATGGATCACTCCTTAAGCTCCATCCTTTGAGAGCTTAACATTACGAACTCTTTCCTTTTTTGTAGGGTGGATATAACCTTTTACACTAAATCACCTTAACCTTAATCATGACAAAACTTTCTTGAAGCTTTCACAAGAACTAATGGTTTTTTGGAAACCTAAAGTCTTATGATCTCTCACTTTTCACTAAAGCTTTCTTGCTCCTTTCACAATCTTAACTTCAGCACTCTTACTTTTTCACAATCTTAACTTTTCACTCTAAAACTCTTAATCTTTCTTTTATGATTACTTTTCACTTTTTACTAGATGTATCTAATAGATAACTTTTTTTCGTCTTTTACACATTTTACAAAAGAGTTTTATAATCCTTTTATAAATAAAGATACTAGACTAGCCATTAGGGATTGATTTTTTTTTATAAAAAAAATTAATTTTCAAAACAGGAAATTTCTGCTACAAGGCATTAATTGATTATGGTACTAGAGCTAATTAACCACTCAAAATCTTTGTAACTTTTTTAGGCTTTTGTACTTTCCACCCTTCAGTCTCATCGATTGACTATAGCTGTTGGTTAATAGACCTCAATTCTTTGAAATTTTTGTAACTTCTTCTTAATTTAAAACTTTCTTTGGTGTCTAGTCGACCATAACTATAAGTTCAATTGATTAACTTAATTTTTCTATTTCATTCCAACTTCTCATCTCTTGTTTATTGGTTAACCATTTTATAATATAGGTTAATCAATCTAAATTTTATGTTTTTTTTCTCTGTCCAATCGATGTCATAAGTTGGTTGATCTCAAATTTTTGCCACCTTTGAATCTTTGATATTATTTCCATCTTTCTCTAAGATGACCTATGATCTCACTTAATACCTTTCTATGAATAAAGATTTGATAGAAAATAAGATATTTGCATAATTATTAGTACAATTTAAATTTGAAATTCAATGATTTTTTCATAATAGGCCTAAATCAAATAGATACTATAATAATAAAGAGGATATTTGTTTAACAAGTAATCATAACAATCACATATGAGGGATATATCAAAATATAGAGTAATAAAGTATAACATATGATCCTATTAGACTTAGTAACGTCTCCATTGATCATAAAAATCTCAACAATCTCACTTTTAATCTTAATAGGAATGTTCCTCCAGTTAGTTTGAATCCATTAAAGTCCATCTAATAAATGAATTATTTCTTGTGTTTAAGTTGCTTTAGTAGGGGAGAATCATTCATTACTTGATTCTTGAGACCATCCCTTGTTTCCTTGGCAATAAGGCTTTTCCTTTTGTTGTAAAAACTGTTCACATAAAATGATCATGTAATTAACATCCATCTCTAAACCAAACATCAATTTTATTATGACTTACAAGTTAATCCATGATGGATAGTCTTAACCATTGAATTGCATCAAGAAAGGAGTTATTTAAATTGATTAGCTTTTCTTACGTGGATATAATAGTTCATTGCCAGAGACATCAAGTTATTACATCACTTTTAACTACCAAGGCTTCATTTTTCATTTCAAGGAGTCATTCACATAAAGGAATTATGAATGTAACTTAAATGTTGACACTAATCTTTGATTTCATTGTGAGATGTATGTCATTTTGTTTTGGAAAGTTACCTTTTCATTTCAAGGAGTTGTTCATACAAAGAAATCATGAAATTAACTTAAATGTTGACATTGATTTTTGATCTCATTATAAGATGTATGCTATTTTGTTTTGGAAAGTTCAAATTTATTGAAGCTTGTCCAACAAAAATTGTATTACTCTTGATTAGCTTTCTTTACATTAAGTGAATCATTCAATGGTTGAAACATGAGATTACCTATTAATTACTTAAACAATGAAACTTCTCCTTAAGGTAATCCAATTTCATTGAATAAAAGAGTTAGCTTTCTTTACTAGGAGAGAATTGTTTACCACTTGATTCTTAATACTGTCACCTAATCACTTGGCAATAAAGTTTCTCCTTTCATTTCATTCAATCATTCACAAAAAACATCATGAAATTAACATTTATCTCTATATTAAACATCAATTTCATTGCAATATGCAAGTCAATATACCTTGGTCTATCTTAATCCATTGACATTCATCAAACAATGGAATCATTCATCTTAATTAGCTTTTATTATATGAATTGAATGGTTCATTGCTTGAAAGATGAGATTATCACATCACTTATCAATTTTAAGGCTTCTCCTTTCATTTCAAGTACTAATTCACACAAAGGAAATATGAAACTCTCATAAATGTCTTCATTAATTGCCTATTTCATTACAAGATACATGTTATTAAGTATTAGGTAGTTCGAATCCTTCAAAGTCTATCCAACAAGGAAGCTATTACTCTTGATTAACTTTCTTTACTGTTAAAGAATAGTTTGATTACTTTATAATAGGAATTTTCCTCCAAGTAGTTTAAATCCATTGAAGTCCATTAAATAAAGGAGCAATTACTCTTAATTAGTTTTATTTACTAAGAGAAAATCATCCATTGCTTGAAACTTAAACTGTTACCATATTCTTGGTATTAAGGATTCTCTTTTTGCTACAAGGAATTATTAACACCAAATGATAATGCAATTAACATCTCTATCAACACTAAACATTAATTTCACATTAATACACCTTAAGTACTTTGAGTATGTTGAATTCAATCAAACAAATTAATCATTCATCGTGATTAGCTTTTCTTAGATGGCTTATTAATTGGAAAAGGAGATCTTAACTTCATTTCTAGCTAAAAAGGCTTCTCCTTCCATTTTAAGGAGTCATCTACACAAAAGAATTATAAAAGTAAGCTATCATTGCGAGATACAATTTATCATGCCTAAGGTAGTTGAAATCCATTGATGTCCATCTAATAAAAAAGTAATTATTTTTGATTAGTTTTATTTATTGTGAGAGAATTGTTCATTGTTTGAAACATAAAACCATCTTTTGATTAGATCATAATGAGACTTCTCCTCTAGATAGCTCAAATCCATTACAGTTTATTAAGTAAATGAGTTATTACTTTTTTTTAAAAAACTTTCTTTACTAGGATTACTAGGATATAATCATTCATTACTTAATTCTTGAGACTGTTATCTAAATCCTTGGAAGTAAGGCTTCTCCTTTCATTAGAAGGAAACATTCACACATAGTGATCAGGCAAATAACATCAATGTCTACACTAGCTTATTTAAATCTATTGAATTTCATCAAACAAAGGAGTCATTTAACTTGGAAATTAGCCTAAGGTTTCATTCACACAAAGGAATCATGAAATTAGCCTAAATGTTTACACCAATCACTAATTTTATTGCAAGATGTATGTGATTTTTTCATGGATAGTCCAAATCTGTTGAAGTCCATCCAATAAAGAAATTCTTGCTTTTGATTAGCTTGCTTTACTAAGAGAGAATCATTTATTGCTTGATTCTTGAGACTGTCACCTAATTACTTGGTGACAAGCCTTCTTCTTTTGTTGCATTGAATTATTCACACAAAATGATCATGTAATGAATATCCATCTTTACACTAAACATTAATTTCATTGTGATATACAAGTTAATATGTTGTGGGTTATCTAAATCCACTAACATCCATTAAACAAAGGAGTCATTCTTCTTAATTAGCTCTTCTTACTTGGATTGAATGGTTCATTGCCTAAAAGATGAGGTTGTTATATCACTTATAGATTGGAAGGCTTCTCCCTTTGTTTTAAGGACTAATTCACAAAAAGGAATTGTGAAATTATCTTAAATGTCTACATTTATCACCTATTTCATAACAAGATATCTTAGGTTGTTCGAACCCTTTAAAGTCTATCCAATAAAGAAGTTATTACTCTTGATTAACTTTCTTACTATAAAAGAATTGTTCATTAGTGGGAACATGGGACCATCTTTTTATTACTTCATAGTGGGAATTTTCTTCTAAGTAGTTTGAATCCATTGAAATTCATATAATATAAGAACAATTACTCTTGATTAGCTTTCATTACTAGGAGAAAAACATTCATTGTATGGAACTTTTGAGATAATCATATCACTTCAAGCTAGTATGGCTTTTCCTTTCATTCTAAGGAGTCATTCACTTAAAGGAATCATAAGAGTAACTTGCAAGTCTAAATTGATCACTAATTTCATTGCAAGAAACATGTGATGTATTGGCTAGTCCTAATCCATTAAGGTACATACAACAAAGCAATTATTACTTTTAATTAGCTTTTTTTTAGATCACTTCAAAATAAGACTTCTCCTTTTGGTAGTTTAAATCCAGTGAAGTTTATCAAATAAAGGAACTATTATTCTTGATTAGCTTTCTTTACAGGAGATAATCGTTTATTTCTTGGAATATAAGACCATTAGCAAATTCCTTGGCATTAAGGCTTTCATTATGATCCTTGTCTATGCCGAACATTAATTTCATTATGACATAAATGTCAATACACCTTAGGTAGTCTCAATTAATTGAATTTAATCAAACAGAATAATCATTCATCTTTATTAACTTTTCTTACATCGATAGAATGGCTTATTGCTTGAAAGAGGAAGTCTTGATTTCACTCCTAGCTAGTAAGGCTTCTCCTTCTATTCCAAGGAGTTACCACACAGAGGAATCATGAATATCTACATTGATCATTAGTATCATTACGAGATGTAGTTTATCATGTCTCGGTAATCCAAAGCTATTGAAGACCACTTGATAAAGAAGTTATTATTATTTATTAGATTTGTTTTATCTGGGAGAATTGTTTGTTATTTAAAATCTGAGTTCATATCTTTATTAGTTGATAATTGGACTTCTCTTTTGGGTAGTCAGTATCCATTGAAGTCCATTGAAAAAAGGTAATATTACTCTTATTTAGTTTTCTTTACCTTGAGAGAAATTTTCATTACTTGATTCTTAAGATCATTATTTGATTCCTTGATAGCCATGCTTCTCTTTTCATTGCATGGAAACATTCACACAAAATGATCATACGATTAACATCCATCTTTACATTGAACATTAATTTCATTGTGACATGTAAGTCAATCCATCTTGGGTATTTTGAATCCATTGAATTCAAACAACCAATAAAATCTTTTAACTTGAGTTTTTATCTTACTTGGATATAATGCTACATTACTCGAAAGATAAGATAGTCATATCACTTCAAGCTGGTAAAGCCTCTCTTTTGGTTCTAAGGATTCATTTACCCAAAAGAGTGATAAAATTAAATTGAAAGTCTACATTAGTCACCAATTTCATTGTAAGAGATGTGATTCTTAATTGCACTTCTCCTTTAGGTAGTTTGAATTTATTAAAGTTAATTGAATAAAGGATCCTTGATTAGCTTTCTATACTTGAAGATAATCATTTATTACTTGAAACTTGAGGTAGTCAACAAATTCTTTAGAATAAGGCTTTCATCGTAAGGAATAATTCAAATAAAATGATCATGTAATTAAGATCTATGTCTACATAAGCATTAATTTCATTGCAACTTACATGTCAATACATTTTAGTTACTCTGAATCCATTGAATTTCATCAAATAAAATAGTTACTTATCTTGATTAACTTTTCTTAAATGGATAGAATGACTCATCCTCTCATTCTTACATGTATGCTAAATGGTGATTATGACTTCATTTATAGCTATTAAGGCTTTTCTTCCAATTGTAGGAGTCATCCCACAGAGGATTCATGAAATCAAATTAAATGTCTATGCCAATCATTGCTATTATTGCATGATGCAAGTTATAATATATGGGTTAGTTTGAATATATTAAAGTCCATCTAATAAAGAATTAATTATTCTTAATTAGCTTTCTTCACTATAAAAGAATCATTCATTGCTTTAAACATGACACAATCTTTTAATTACATCATAATAGGACTTCTCCCCAAGGTACTTTAAATACATTAAAGTCCATTAAGTGAAGGAACTATTATGCTTTTTTAACTTTCTTTACCAAGAGATAATTGTTCATTGTTTGATTCTTAAGACCATCACCAAATTCCTTGGGAATAAAGCTTCTCATTTTGTTGTAAGGAAATATTCACATAAAATGATCACATAATTAACATCCATCTCTACATGGAACATTAATTTCATTATAACATGCTAGTCAATCAACCTTGGATAGTTTGAGTCTATTAAATTCCATAAAACAAAGGAGTCATTCAACTTGGATAGCATAGTCATTGCTTAAATGATGGGATTGTCACATAACTTCTAGCTAGGCTTTCCTTTTTGTTTCAAAGAGTTATTTATATAAAAAAATCATGGAATTAACTTTAATGTTTACACTTATTGTAGATTTCATTACGAAATGCATGTTATTATTTCTTAGAAAATCTAAATCCATTGAAGCTCATCTTATAATAAAGTTATTTATAATAAAGTTATTACACTTAATTGACTTTCTTTATTACAAGACAATTGTTCATTAGTTGAAACATGAGACCGTCTCTTGATTACTTGACAATAGAACTTGTTCTTAGAGTAGTCCAAATTAATTAAAGTTTATTAAATAAAGGAGTTTAAATCTTTGAATAGCTTTCTTTAATAGGAAAGAATTGTTTATTGCTTAAAACTTGAGACTATGATTAGATTCATTAGCAATAAGAATTCTCTTTTTATTGTGAGTAATTATTCACACTAAGTGATCATGTAATTAACATCCCTATTTACACCAAATACTAATTTCATTACAACATACACATTAATACATCTTAGGTGGTCTTAATCCATTTAATTCGATCAAAAAATGTAGTCATTCATCTTGACTAACTTCTCTTACATGGATAGAATGGCTCATTATATAAAAGAGGAGATCTTGACTTCATTTCTAGGTAGTAAGGCCTATCTTTACATTCAAAGAAGTCATTCACATAAATAAATCATGAAAACTTAAATTTCTACGTTAAGCATTGTTATCGTTGCAAAATGTGGTTTATCATGTCAGAGATAGTCCAAATCCATTAAAAAAGCTATTATTCTTGTTTAGATTTCTTCATTGTGAGACAATCTTTCATTACTTGAAACCCAAAATCATTTCTTGATTAGTTGACAATAAGATTTCTTCTTTAGGTAGTTTATATCTATTGAAGTCCATTAAAAGAAGAAGCTATTATTGTTACTTAGCTTTTTTTACCATGAAAGAATTGTTCATTGCTTGATTAATGAGACCATGCAATAGGGCTTATCTTTTTGTTGCAAGGAGATATTTACACAAAATAATCATGCAATTAAGATTTGTCTTTAAAGTGAACATTAATTTTATCGTGACATGCAAGTGAATCCATCTTGGGTAGTCCAAATCCATTGAATTTAATCAATTAAAGGAGTCATTTTTATTGATTAGCTTTAATTGCATTGTTGGAATGGTTCGTTGGTTAAAAGTGGAGATCATGACTTGATTCCTAGCCAGTATGACTTCTCTTTCCATTCCAAGAAGTAATTTACGTAAAAAACTACATAAATTAATTTAAATGTCTATGTCGATCCCTAATTTCATTACAAGATGCACGTTATCATCTTTTGGCTAGTCTAAATCTACTAAAGTTTATCCAACAAAAAAGCTATTATTGTTAATTAGCTTTCTTTATTATAAGAGAATCATTCATTGTTTAAAATATTAGATGCTCTCTTGATAACTTTACAATAGGAGTTCTCATTTAGTAGTCCAAAAACATTAAAGTTCATTAAATAAAGTAGTTATTACTCTTTATTAGCTTTCTTTACTTAGAGACAATCATTCATTGCTTGAAACTTTATACCATCATTAGATTCCTTAGCAATAAAACTTCTTTTTTGTTGCAAGGAATCATTCACACAGAATGATCATGCGATTAACATCCTTATCTAAACTGAATAATAATTTCATTGTGACATGAATATAAATACACCTTAGGTAGTCTAAATCCATTGAATTCCACTAACTAAAGTAGTCATTCATCTTGATAATTTTTTTTTACATGATATAATGGCTTATTGCCTAAAAGAAGAGATCTTGTCTTCATTTCTAGTTATGAAAGCTTCTCCTTCATTCCAAAGGTTCATTCATATAAAGGAACCATAAAATTAATTTAAATTTTTATATCAATCACTGATTTCATTACAAGATATATAGGTTATCTTGTATTAGGTAGTCACGATCTATTAAAGTCCATCAATTAAAAAGTTGTTACCATGAGAAAATTGTTCATTTTATGAAACATGAGATCATCTCTTGAAAAGTCGACAATAGGACTTTTCCTCTAGGTAGTTTGAATTCATTGAAGTTCATCGATTAAAGGAGCCATCACCCTCACATAGGTTTATCTACCAAGAGAAAATCATTCATTTCTCAATTCTTAAACCCCTCACCTAATTCTTTGGCAATAAGATTTCTTTTTTCATTGTAAGGAAACACTCACATAAAGTAATCATGCAATTGATGCCCATCTCTACACCAAACATTAACCTTATTGCAAAATGTATGTCAACACACTTTTAGTAGTTTGAATCCATCGATTTAACTTTTCTTACTTGGATATAATGGTTCATTGCCTAAAGGATGAGACATTCATATCAATTCTAGCTAGTATGGCTTCTTGTTTCGTTTTGTAGAGTCATTTAGACAAATAAATCATGAAATTAACTTTAAAGTCTAGATTGATCACCAATTTTATTATGAGATGCATATTATTATGTCTAGGGTAGTCTTAATCATTAAAGTCTGTCAAAAAAAAAAAAAAAGCTATTAATCTTGATTTTGCTTTCTTTACTATTGGAAAATTGTTCTTTGCTTAAAACATTAGACCATCTCTTAATTATTTCACAATAAACTACTCCATTGGGTAGTTTAAATTCATTGTAGTGCATCCAGTAAAAGGCTATTACTCTTGATTAGGCTTTTTTGGTAAGAGAGAATGGTACATTGCTCAAAACTTTAGATCATCACCAAATTCCTTGACAATAAAACTTATCCTTTTGGTGGAAGGAATCATCACACAAAATGATTATGCAATTAACATGCTTGTATACATCAAATATTAATTTTATTATGACATGCAAATCAATACATTGTAGATAGTTTGAATCCATTAAATTCCATCGAAGAAAAGTATTATTCAACTCAATTAGTTTTTCTTACATGGATAAAATGGTTTATTATTGGAAAATGAGACCCTTGTATCACTTCTAGTTACTAAGGTTTTGTCTTTCATTACAAAGATTCATTCACACAAATAAATTATGAAATTAACTTAAATGTTTATATCAATTGCTGATTTCATTACAAAATGAATAAATTATATTTTGGATAGGGCGTATTCTTTAAAGTTCAATTACAACCAACAATTATGATGAATTGATGTCTAGGTTATATCCAAATTTCGTGTTCCTCTAATAGTATTCATTTGCAAAGAGCTCAATTAGACAAACGCAATAAATGGACAAGAAATAGACCCCAGTCCATCATAATCGACATGAAGTTATCAAGAGGCTACAACAATTCGGCAAGGTACTTGTCATGTTGTAAAGGGATCCCTTCTGCTAAGTAGCTTGCGCAACTAACTTCATATCTAACATACAGTACTTGGCAATTGAAATTTGTTATTTCTTAGTTTATTATGATAAAGGGTGTTACCTATCAAACCCAATTAAGGTCGTACCTTTATACGAAGCTTTTTTGTAGTGCAAATGTATATACCACATATATTAGTCAAGATAATTGGGCAATGAAGCTTAGCTTGATTTTGTTTGCTGTCTGTTGCAATGTAATTGTCATCATATTACATAAATTAAAAATTATAGGGACTGCACTATCACTTTTGCATCTGATCTTCTAATAAAATGTCATTTGTAAATAAGGTAGATTTTGTTTATATCACATTCATTAACGCACAAAGTATATACATATAAACATGAAAGCAAGGGCTGAGGTCTAATTCAATTTAATTGACATTTGGAATGCTACTAAGACATAAGTCATCTTCTTTCTCTACTCTGCTATGTTATTAGCTATCCCATAAAAATAGTTAAAAAATTCTGTTGTTTCTGGTGAAAATAGCTATGGTAACACCTTGCCACACTCGAACGAAGTCCCACATGCATTGCAGAGTGTCCCTTCATCCTATGTTTCTTGCTTCGCTTGTGGGGTCTCTTATGCAAGACATTTACGATACCTTTTTCCCACTGCCCTGGAATTCTGGACTTAACATTCCTAGATGCCTTTACAGTACTTTTGGGTCATTTTTGTTACATTGGCGCCTTTACTTTGATTGCTGTCTCCCTCCTTCTAAAGAGTCCACTCTCAGCTATTGAATATGGTTCCATGATCATATTGTTTCCGGTGCAGCGAAATTACTATTGTTTATTGCTGGCATTTCTCTGAATAAAACGACACAAAAAGGAAGAGGTTGGGTCATTACATGTTGCATTTAACACTCTCATAGTGGGGTTAGTTGTAATAGGTTAGTTTCATCGCCAGTTTATAATGCAGGATTTGGCTTGATTATGTCATGTACTCCACAATATAATATGAGATCCATAAAGGTCTATAAATTGCTTCCTACACATTTATGATGGGAATTGGAGATCCATTTCATATGTCAATGGAGTTTAATCTACACCATATAAGTAATCAAGTATAATGAAAGGTCGCAAAAATCACTATATATCTTGTTGTACTATTTGAAAAACAAATACTTTGGTTATCATCTAAGATGGACTTAAAGAATTATAACTACAATAATTAATGTTAGGGAAAATCCAAAATAATTTCCTCGAGTTGAATATTTCAACCCATGAAACATAAATTAATCACCATTATAAGTATTTTGGGAATCATTATGCTCCACAATGTAGCTCCAGTGTATGGCTTATGTGCTTAAAATGAAGAACAACCAGATTTTTAGCGAAAGCAAAAGTCTAACATACTAACCATGTCTTGTGAATTTAAGAGTTTATCGAAAGGGCTACTATCAACTGTTCATGCAGCATTAAGAAGAGCTATGATTGTTGAAAAAATAATCAATAAAAAACATAATTGATGAGAAGCTTGAAAATGATGTGTGGAAGACTTCAAAGGATGTAAAAGGTCCATTGCATATTCCAGAAGGTCCAATAACATAAGTTAAAGCAAAAAAGATGAAAGAAGAATTAAATGGGTTGATTAAGGACATTCAGGCCAACCAAGTTACAAATGGTGCAAATTCAAGTTTGAAAATGAATCAAGACTTTATTAATAAGATTGGAGTGCTTAATGAGCAAAGTTAAGTAATAGTATTCACTCTTAAACAGAAGTTTATCCTAAATAAGTGATTGTTATAAAAGTGAAAATTTTTTGTATAAGAATTTTTCCTAGATAAGAGTTTGTCCTAAATAAAGATTTGTCCTAAATAGGAATTCATGCCCCTTTAGGATTACTATCTTATCTTATAAATAGACATATCCTTGTAAGTTCTGGAATATTTGACAATTTTGAGAGAAATAAAAAGTAAGAGTTTTTTCCTTTGATTCTTTGAGAACTAAAATACTTATCAAGAGGTACCTCTTCTTGTGGTGTTAAACTTAACTTATCACTCTCAATTCCTTTCTTTTCTAAAGTGTGGCATCCTTAACTTTCTTAAATACCTTAAGTTTGTGTTCCTTTGAAAATTGGGTCTAGGACTTATGTTATTAAAGTCTGTTTTACTTTTCTTGAATATTTTTTGATTCCTTGTGTATGTTGCGTCCCTAAACCACGTCTTTGGGGTTTTTCACATCAATTAATATCAAAGTCCGACTTTAAATTAGGTTGGATCAATTAACTCTTCAATTTGCTATCTTATGATTTATTTATTTTTATTTAGTTTATCTATTGAGTACATTACCATTTAAACACACTAATTTGTCAATTTGCAATCCTTCTTACTTTGCTTATTTGTTTGAGATTGCAATCTTTTTTACTTTACTTGTTTGTTTGAGATCATAACTATCAAATGTGATATTTTCAATTCCATTTACTATCTCTAAGTATTTTACTATTGTTTTGTATTAAGTCAAAAAAAAAACCTAAAAAAAAAAAGGAGGAATGAAAAATAAAAAAGGAACAAAAAAAAATATCAAATTCAAGTTATTGATGAAAGTTAAATGGTTTGGTTAGATTGATCATAATAATAATATTGTGGAGTAAGAAAACAATATCATCCATTTTTGTCCTTTAAGTTTAACTCTCTATCTTGATTTATGTGAGGCTAGTTCATTAAATTTGTTTGCCTTGATATCCTTTTTTGATTTTTTCACTCCTTATTCTTTAATTAGTTTAATTTTACCCCATTTAACTTATTTTATTTAAAATAAGTTAACTTGTTTAGTTCTTTAAAGAATTAAAAGAGGAAATTTGAATGGTAAAAGGTAAAAGTGTAAGTTCATATTAAGAAAGAGCCATAAAAAGTGTAAAACATGAGGGAATGTGACAACCTTTTTGAGTGAAACATGTAAGGGAGTGTTTTGTAAGGTATCATAATCATTTTGTGTAGAAGTAATACTATAACTTCCAAAGACAAAGGTATAACTTAGAAGGGAGTTAATAATGTGTCCTTCATGATCAAAGCTATGTGACAATAATTTGAATGCATGAATACTAGATTTAATGATATAAGGGAGAGGATGGAGGAGCAAGCTAATACAATAGTAGAGTTACAAAAGAGGCATGGAGATTATGAGGTTCTTAATGTAATAAGGCAAGTGAGATGAGCCTATGACCATGAAGATGATTACACCTCCATCATTATTGTAGTCATCATGATGATTACACCTCTCTTGCCTTCATGCATTACAAGATTCCTATGTTTGTCCCCTTTGCAAATTAGCTATACTAGCATTTTGCCTCTCCATCCAATCTCTCATCTCACCAAACATAACATTCATTGACTTAAACTATTATTGAATAGTTTAGAGTCTGAACAAATTATCCTTCCTGCCTTTTTCACTCACTCCCTAATCTTTTGAAGTCATGTTGCTAACCTGCACCAAAAACATTAGAAATAACCTCACATATACTCCCTCACACGTACTCCCTCATATATTTCTCTTAATTATTGTTACTCACCCTCATGTTTACTTCTCTTTAATGGCTTTTCTTATAATGAACTCACATTTTTGCCTTTTACCACTCTTAACTTCCCTTTTCAACTCTTTAAGGAACTAAACAAACTAAATCAAGAAGATTAATTTTAAGTGAACCAACTTACAAAATAAGATAAATAGGACAAAATTGACTTAACGAAAAATAAGAGTTTAGAAAATGAAAAAGGGATGTTAAGGAAAATAAATTTAAAGAAGTAGACTTAAAGGAAAAAAATACTTGGACAATAAAAGAAAAGAATAGGTTATGGAAATAGAGTTGAGTTAGAGGACTAGATTGTATTTATGACTAATTTGACCAAATTGTTGAGTTGTTGCCTTAAAGTGGATTTCTTTTTTCATTTTTTTTGTTAGTGCCCTTTTTTTGTTTCTTTCTTTGCTTTGTTTTTTTTTCTTTTCTTTTATTTTTTGCATAAATTAAAAGACAAAAAAAGATACATTAAGGTTTAGTGGATTCAAAGAACAAAAGGTTATAAAAGGTGGTTAAGAAGAATAAGAGAAAACCTCAAATTTAGATAAGCAAACCTAATTTAAATCCTAAACCTAATTCTCATCTTTTTTTTCATCAATGATCTATATCTTTTAACAATGAAATCAAGTATATTTATAAACTAAAATAATTACCCTAACATTAGAAATAAGACAAAATTCCTAAATAAATTGATATCAAATGAATTGGGTTGGTTCAGTTAGATTCATAGAGCCATTCATCTATGATTGAATTAGTTCACTAACTAGCTCATGACTAGTGCCAGTTTAACCTTCCAATAGTAAACTAGTCTTATAACTAGTTTTATGATCAATCCACTCCTTATTCTTTGTTTTTCACACTTTGCGATAAGTCTAAATCACTAATTCCATTACTTTTTTGCTTCAACTCTTTGCAATCACTTAACTTAGGCCGATTTAGTATACTTATACAATTAATAAAGTCTTAGTCCACTTAACATATACATTGTTGTCCTTCAAGTTTGAATTAGTTTCCTTGACCCAAATATTTTTAATCAACCTGTTAAGTGCCTCTTTTATCCCTTTAACTCTAGAACATGTCATTGGCACTTCTTGAATGGTCAATGGAAGCTTAAAAGTACTTAATTCATTGGCACCCCCATAACATCAACTTAAGAGTGATAAGTCAAATTGAACACCATAAAAAGAGTTAATTCTTGATAAATGCTTTAGTTCTTGAAAGAACCAAAGGAGAAAAATCTCATTTTTATTTTACCTAATGATCTATTTCCTTTAGTAATGAAATCAAGTCTACTTATAAGATGAATTAATAGCCCTAGAGATAAGGACAAACCTCCTAAATAGGTTGACAATAAATCTACACCTATTTTTAAGGGATTATTATTGAAACCCTTAAAATCACTTAATATAACCCCATTCATCATACCTATACAATTAATAAAGCCTTAGTCTACATTAAGATATTGCTTTATTGCCTTAGTTTCTTTGGCCTAAACTTCAATCAATTCGTTAAATGTCTTTTTCGTCCTTTCAGCTTTAATTGTGTCATTAGCCCTTCTTGAATACTCAATGGATCCTTAAAAGCCCTTTATGCATCTACTGGAAGTAATGGACAACTTATTTGAGGAATTTGGGTTAAATTTTGGACTTGGTTACATATCTTGTTACTTTAGGGGACCATGCATGTTATTTAGATATTTTATCATTGTAATGAGTTGAACAATGTCTTAATTTAAGTCTAATTTGCCTAATCCTCTATTTAATTGTTTGTTAGGCAAGTTTGTTATTTCTTATTTTATTTTGGATTTACTGTTCTATTTTGAACTCTCTATATAGATGCGTAATCCTCTTTTATGGGGACTAACTGATTAATTTTTAATAAATTTTTAAAGACTTCTCTCTTTGGTTCTTTTAAGAACTTTGGAACTTGTGCAAATTATTCTTGTGACATTATAACTTTGATTTATACCTTTGGTTTATGTTTTCTTAATTAACATTGGGTTAAGGTTTTTTTTTTTTTTACTCTTATTGAACCTAATTTGGCTTTTTTAGAGTTTTGAATTCCTTATTTTGCTTGTAGATCTTATTTTGCTCTTTAGGGTTTGCATTAAAAGGTGTCATTCACCTTGATTAGCTTTTCTTGCTTAAATAGTATGGTTCTTTGCTAGAAAGACAAGACTAATGCTTTATTTCTAGGTAATAAGGCTTCTCCTTTTGTTCTAAATACTCATTTATCTTGATTAGTTTTTCTTACATGGATTGAATTATTAATTGCTTGAAAGGTGAGAAAACACTTTAGTCCTAGCTAATAGGGCTTCTCTTTTTGTTCCAAGATGTCTTTCACATAAGGAAATAATAATACAATTAACATTTATACATGTATAGAACTTTAAATTGATTGTGACATACACAACAATACACCTTAAGTAGTTTGAATCTATTAAATTTCATCAAACAAAGGAGTTATTCATTTTGATTACCTTTTCTTACCTAGATAGAATGGTTGATTACTTAAAACATTAGACTAAAATGTCATTTCTAGTTAATATGACATTTTCTTTCATTGTATGGAATCATTCATGCAAAAAAAATAATAAAATTAACTTAAATATCTAATATGCACATTATTCAAATCTAGGTACTTTGAATGTATTGAAGTCTATCCAATAAAAAAGCTCTTACTCTTGATTAGCCTTCTTTATTATGAGAAATTCATTCTTTGGTTAAAACATGAGCCTATTCCTTAATTAATTACAATAAGACTTCTGTTTTAGCTAGTTTAAATCCTTTAAAGTCTATTGAATAAAAGAGCTACTACTTTTGATTAGCTTTCTTAACTGGGAGAGAACCATTCATTCTTTTAAACTATGAGACTATCACTTGATTACTCAACAATAAGGCTTTTTCTTTCATTGTAAGAAATGATTAACACAAAATAATCATGCAATACACCACGAGTATTTTGAATCCATAAAACAAAAGAGTTATTCACCTTGTTTAGCTTTTTATATGTGGTTAGAATTGTTTATTGGTAGAAAGATGAGAATAACACTTCATTTCTAGGTAATAAGGTTTGTTCCAAGA
Organism: Bruguiera gymnorhiza; assembly: GCA_020883675.1. NCBI lineage: Eukaryota > Viridiplantae > Streptophyta > Magnoliopsida > Malpighiales > Rhizophoraceae > Bruguiera > Bruguiera gymnorhiza. The sequence continues at coordinate 1,011,082 of JAIRCJ010000160.1, read as the reverse complement.
TGGCAATCATCTAAATTAACTTTGCTTACATTAATTGAATTGTTATGTTCCTAAAAGATGAGAACACAGTTTATTCCTAGTTGAGAAGGCTTTTTCTTTCATTCCAAGATCTTATTCATGCAACGAAGTCATGAAATTAACTTAAATGTCGACACCAATGTTAATTTCATTCAAGATGCATATTATTATGTCTTGGGTAAGAGTCTAAAATATAATTCAAACTTTCTAAAAACCTTTACAATTGTTGTTTGCCTTTAATTTCATTAGGAAATTTAAAGGCAAACTCAATGGCTTTATCTATAAGAGTTATATTTCCATTTTCTATAAAGTAACCAAGGAATGGGATCTTAGTTTAAAATAACTTCATTTTTTCTTTGATACAACAAGACCTAACATTTAAGAAAAGATTAATATGTTTGAAATGTTGCTAAATAGTGTTAGTAAATATTAACACAACATCAATATAAATAATACTAAATATTAAATAAGCATTAAAGATTTCATTCAGTATCTTTTGAGATTCTAATAAAGCATTTTAAGTCCAAATGACATTATATTCTATTCATAATATCCAAATAGTACAATAAATGCTATTTTATATTTTATTCATGAATCTAGATTTGCCAATAACTAAATTCTACGTTGAATTTTGAAAAATCTTTGGCTTCATAAAGCCTATTTAATAAATCTCTTTTATTTGGAATAAGATATCTAATCCACCTTAAGGTCTTATTTAAATATTTATAATTAATAACTAATCTAGGAACTTTGTGTTCGAGTTCAGTAGCATGTTCAACATAAAATATCGAACAACTCTATGGGTTGTTACTTTTTCTAATTAGTCCCTTTTGTAATAATTCATCAATTTCTCTTCTACATATCGTCATATGCCTTAGTCCTATAGCAATAGGTCTTCCTTTTATGGGAATTTGACTTTATGAAAAGTCAGTTCATATAGTAACCTAATAATATGTTTTTTTGTATCCTAAAAGGCAATGGGAATTTTTGCACATATCATTAATTCTATTTTCTTTCAAATTTCTTGTATTTTCTTTTTAATAGTAGGACTGTCAAATTTTTTTGTTTCAAATGCTTATAAGCAACTTCACTACTTAGAGAACTTATAAATTTCTCTTATCTTTTAATCATTTTTAGATTAATTTAATTTCTTTGAATTAAGGTTTAGAAACAAATTCAAAACCAGTAAGTTTTCCATCAATTTCTACATATAACATGCATCAAATTAGGCTATAATAAAGATAAAGTGAAGTTTAGGTAGCATGAAAAGTAAATAGGTCCATCACTCAAGCTTGATTCAATAACTTCGAATAAGGAATCATGAAAGCGATTATGCCTTTTGTCTTGAACACAAATAATTACTAAGTTATTTAATCTTAATCTGGTAATTGGTTTTAAAGCAACCTAGACCATCCCAATATGAAGAAATTTATATATCTTTTGATGCGAGCTAATAAGCTCTTGGGATAATGTAACTTCTAGTTTTGAAGATAATTATTATCTATATTATCACTCTCAAATCCTTTCTTTTCTCTCGGTCTCATCTCTTTTCTCCTATTAACCTTAATTTCCATTTTTCTCTTACTTTCCTTTTCAATCCTTAATTAATCTTCATAAACTTGCAAAAGTGTCAAAGGTACAAGAGTAACAAGTTTTTCATTTATTACAAAAGAGTCCTTATTCTCTAACCCATAAAGCATTACTCATTATATTGTCATGGTCTTTCCAACAAAATATGCTTAATATGCATAGGTACTACATCACATAAGACCTTATCAATATATCTCTTAATAGTTAATGATACTAACACCTACTTATTTACCTTAAGCTCCCCTCTTTCATTCAACCATTGAAGCATATATGACTTAGAGTGCTTTATGGTAGGTAAATTAAGCTTTTTAACCAAATCAATGCTAGTTACATTTGTACAATTATCTTCATCAATGACTATACTACATACATTATCTTTGACATGGCATTGTGTATGGAAAATATTATCCTCCTACATTTCATCATCTTTTTTGGCTTGTATACCTAATGCTCGTCTAGCCACAAATGCATCTCCCTCAATTGGATATTCCTCTCCATCACTTGTATCCTCCAATGGTGGCATGGAGTCATCATTGACTCACTTTGGTCTCAAAATCACCATTATCTAGCAACATTATTGTATGTTTATGTAGACATTGCGATGCAATATGTCCCTTTCCTAAACTCTTAAAATATTTAACATCTTTATTTTTACTAGGTTGGGAATTAGAATTACCTTTGTTTTTTTTTTTTTTGGCTAGAACTCACTTCCTTACTCTTACAAGATTCAACCTTAGGCTTGTAATCATCTCTCTTTTCCCTTTTGCTCCAATTAGGCTTCCAGGATGAAATAAAACCTGAATTTTATTCAAACCATGTAGAACTCTTCTGTTTGAGTTGCCTCTTAACTTTCATAGCCAAGCACACCATGTCCTCTAACTCCACGTAATGCTATAGTTAAACTACATTAGCAATGTCTCTATTTAGCCCTTGCAAGAATCTAGGCATGGTTGCTTCTCTATCCTCTACATTAGCCCGAATCATGGTAATCTTCATCTCTTTGTGGTAGTCCTCTACACTCTTGGTGTGTTAGGTGAGCCCTTGTATCCTTTGGTCCAAATCCCTATAATAATGTTTAGGGATGAACCTCATTCTTATGATAGTTTTCATCCCCTTAATGGCATGAATTCAAACTTAAAAGAGGACCGAGACTTCATTAATATGATTGAAGTGTTTAACGGACCAAAGTTAAATAATAAAATCCACTCTTAATTAAGTGTTTGTTATAAAATAGGTAATCCACTCCTAAGTAAGATTTTGTTATAAAATAAGAATTTATAATAAAATAGAAGTGTTCCTATATTTTAAGAATATATCATTGTCTCTACTTTTAGAGTTACGGTTGTTACTTTAATGTATAAATAGACTTGATTTAATTGATAAAAAATATAGATCATTAGTGAAAAAAATGTGACAATTTTTCCTCTCAGTTCTTCATTGAACTTTATAAACTTATCAAGATTATTGTCTTATAGCATTTTAACCTAACTTATCACTCCCAAATCTTTTCTTTCTGGAATGTAATGTTTATATCCTTCTTTATACCTTTGGTTCATGTTCCTTTGAATATTAGGTTTAGGTTTATACTTTAGACTTGTGTTGCTTCGAGTATTGAGTTAAGGTTTTACTTTTGTTAAACCTAATTTAACTTTCTTATAATTTTGAATTCTTTATTTTTCTTGTTGCTTTTATTGTGCTTTTTGTAGTTCATGTCATAAATTAAAGAGAAAATGGTTTTTTCCCACTTTTAATCAAAGTCAACAATAGTTATGGTATTAAAGGCATAAAAAATATGTCAAAGAAATGGGAATCACTAATTTGTTTCACTATATAGCTAAAGTTTATAAACTTTGAAAGAAGAGATTTCCTAACTTTGATAAACATAAAGAATGCTTAGTCTTAGAAAACTCTTATCAATAGTATCCTGAATTAAACCTATCTATAAGATTAGAAGCGGAGAAGTTATAGCCTCACTATACAAAGGAAAATCAACAACAAATTTAGTTATATAGCAAAATAATTATACAAATCTTTTTCTTTAATTTGTAAGAAAACAACTTGAATAAAAGAAAAAATAGAGGAAGTTTCTCAAAAATGGGATTATATTCCTAAATCTATGGTTAAACTTAAAATAAAAAAGAGAATTTCATTTAAGCCTTTACCATTTAGAGATATTGATTATAATATGCCTTATAAAAGGGGTTGAACAAATAGAACTAGTTAATGAAATAATCAAAAGGCTTAAAGACCTAGGATTAAGAGATAAAAATGCTTCAATTCTAGAAAAAAGGAACAGATTAAATTTGAAAGTGAGAATGAAGATTATAAAGAACAACTTCAAGATATGTTATTATTCAAGCAAAATTAAGAAGAATGACCTTCTTATTCAAAGGAACCTTATTTAGTAAATAAAATGACCTTTAATAAGACTCTTACCAAACTATATTATCCCATACCAACACATGTTGATCTTTTAGTAAAAGAACATTTTGAATATAATTATGTTTAATATGATGGAACTAGTTTGATTAAATGGAACCTCAATAGAATGTCAAAACATCAAATCTTAATAATGTTGCATTATATGATGATGTATGCAACCACAACAAAAACTATGGGTAATAGTGACCCTTAAATTGTTAATATTAGAACAAGTGGATTTACAGGATAGTTTAAAGGCTAGTGGGATTTTTATTTATCAAGCACTGCAAAAAATCAAATTTCTTCTATAATAAAAACTAAGGATGGAATATAGATTAGTGATTGTATTAATACACTTATATATGTAATTCCAAATCATTTTATTGGCACGACTACTTTACTACTAGATAAAACCTATGAACAACTTATAAATTTAAGATGTCCAAATTTTTCTTAATTTAAGTGGTATATAGATGTATTCTTCCTAAAGGTTTTAACGAAGGAAGAAAGTCAAACTGATTTTTGGAAAGAAAAGTTCATATTTGTACTTCTTACCTTTTTGTTAAAAGAGTAAAAACTACACTTAAAGCCTACCATTATGGAATAATTAATCATAATAATTACACTTATGGAGAATTAACAAATAAGAATTAGCATTTCAGAATAAAAACTACTTTTAAAGCCTACCACTTTGGAATAATTAATTATAAAAATTACACTTATAAAGAATTAGCAACTGAGGTTATTGCTGAAGGAATTAAACTTTGTAATAAAATTAGACCTCATAAGCCATTACATAATGAAAAAGCTTTAAGAAAGGAGACTTAGGTGATTTCTATGAACAAAAAAGTTATCCACCTACAATATACACTAAGAAGCATAATAAGTAGGGTTATAGAACTTTTACAAAAAAATATAATAAAATAAATAAATAGAAAAGGAATGTCTTATTAGACAAAAGAAAAAAGAAGGGAAACTTAAGACAAAGAAAAAGAAAACAATTGTTTGCTACAAATGTGGGAAAGTAGGACATTACACTAATAATTGTAAAACGAAATGAAAATTTCTAGAATTATATATTAATAAAGGTCTTAGGAGGTCATTAATGAATATTTTTCTATTTGATAGTCATTTAAAAAAAAAAAGAAATATAGAATTAGATTTTATTAAAGAAGATAACTCTTTTAGTTCTAACGCTAAATCAAGTTGTCAAGGTTAATGTGACTATTTTATAGGTCTTTATAAAAGTAATGGCTTATTAGTTTTGACCCAAAAAGATAATAAGATATTGGATCTAATAGATAAACTTTCAGATCCAGTAGAAAAGATGGAACAATTAGAGAAATTTTTACACTTAGTTAAAGAGTTCATTCCATAAATAGGCTGGTTGGCTCAAATATTCTTAATTAGTCTATTTAGTATTTTTCTAATTTTTTTGGCTCTAGCTTACATGATTGGACCTTCTAGAATATGCAATGGATCTCTTCAATCTCTTAAAACTCTTTATGCATCATCTCTGAGCTTCAAATCATTCCCTCTATCCTTAAAAGGATTTATCTTTAAATTATCACCTATATCAAAAGGAGAAAGATCAGAAACATTAAAAGTAGCATTATACCTACCTAAAAGATCTAATTTGTAGGCTAATATCATAAATCCATGTAATTACTAGTGATGAGATTCATGGAAGTGTCTATGTATGAAGGGCTTCTAAAAATTCATTAAGCATTTAAGAAAGGCTAATGGCATGCACCTGAAAGATCCAATTTGTAGGCTAATATGATTGATATCATTAGTGATGAGATTCATGGAGTTGTTAATGTATAAAGGGCTTCTAAAGATCCATTAACCATTCATGAAGGTCCAATGACATGTTCTAAAGTTAAAAGGACGAAAGAGGCACTTAATAGGTTGATTAAAGGCATTTGGGCCAAGGAAGCTAATTGAAACTTGAAGGGCAATAAAGTATATCTTGATGCAAGTTAAAACTTTATTAATTGTATAACTATACTAAATCAGCCTAAGTTAGTGAATAGTTGAAGCAACAAAGTAATAAAATTAATGAGATAGACTATCGCAAAGTTTGAAAAAATTGAGGACAAAGAGTGGACCGATCATAAAATTGGTTACAAGATCGGTTGGCTACTAAAAGGTTAGATTAACACTAGTTGGCATCGATAACTTTCTTGAAGTTTTGAATTCCTTATTTTACTTGTGAGTTTCATTGTGCTATTTGGGGTTTACATTAGTTGGCATAAGAGTTTTAGTTTTTCTTTATACTTTAACTTCATTTTTCTTTAGGCATTGGGTCTAGAGTTTGCATGATTGAAAACTTTGTTAATTGTGTAAGTATGCTAAATTAGCCTAAGTTAAGAGATTGTGAATAGTTCAAGAAACAAAGTGATGAAATTAATGAGTTAGACCTATTGCAAATTTTGAAAAAATAAACAAAGAGTAGACCAATTGTAAAATCAGTTACAAGACCGATTTGCTATTAAAAGGTTAGACTGACAATAGTTGGCTTCGGTAACTTTTTTGAAATTTTGAATTCCTTATTTTACTTGTGGGTTTCATTATGCTTTTTAGAGTTTACATCAGTTGACATTAGAGTTTTAGTTTTTCTTTATACCTTAATTTCATATTTCTTCAAACATTAGGTTTAGGATTTGCATGATTGAAATCTAATTTAACTTTTTTTAGTTCTTATTTTTTGGTGTGTGTTAGGTCCCTAAGCTATGCTCTTATTTGCATGATTGAAAACTTTGTTAATTGTGTATGCTAAATTAGCCTAAGTTAAGAGATTGTAAATAGTTCAAGAAACAAAGTGATGAAATTAGTGAGTTAGACCTATTGCAAATTTTGAAAAAATAAACAAAGAGTAGACCAATTGTAAAATCAGTTACAAGACCGATTTACTATTAAAAGGTTAGACTGACAATAGTTGGCTTCAGTAACTTTTTTGAAATTTTGAATTCCTTATTTTACTTGTGGGTTTCATTATGCTTTTTAGGGTTTACATCAATTGGCATTAGAGTTTTAGTTTTTCTTTATACCTTAATTTCATATTTCTTCAAACATTAGGTTTAGGATTTGCATGATTGAAATCTAATTTAACTTTTTTTAGTTCTTATTTTTTGGTGTGTGTTAGGTCCCTAAGTTATGTCTTTTCGGATTCACATCAAAAGAACTTTAGCAAGAATTATCATCTTTAAAAGAAAGGATTATTATCTTTGAGACAATATCTAAGGAACAAAAAGAAGAAATTCTAGAAACTTTTTTATAAGGAGAAGATATAGGTGATTTTCAATTCATCATTCTTATTGATAAAGTTATTACCCATAATTAGTGTACTAAAGTTACAATTATTGTTAATAAAGAATACATGTTCTTTATTATGACACTTACAAATTCAAGTGTTAATATGAATTGTATTAATAAGAAATTGATCTACTGCTTATGTTTTTGTTATGTGTTTGATATAAGTCCTATTTGACAAGGATGCAAGGTAAAGTATTATGACGGGAATAAAAGTATTATGTAAGTAAAAATATTGAAAAATAAAACTATGATTATTAAAAATTATATGTTGTTTTATAATAATTTTAATAAAAATATTATAAAAAACTTTAATGAAATTATAATTATTTAATAAAAATATTATCAATATAATTATTAGTATATAAATGGATTATAAAAAATATGATGAAAATTTTATTTTATTTTTAAAAATATAACTATTATTTTAATATTTTAAATTGTATTTGTAATATTAAATATATTATCAATAATTTTTAATATTTATTTTATTAGATTATATTAGTTTGAGTAAATAATAGAAAATATTATTTAGGTTGATAATAATTAAAATATATATTTTAAAATAATAATTATCTTAAAATAAAAAATATATTAAATTATTATATTAAAAAAATACTAACTTTACACTAAAAAAATATATCAAATAAAGAATCTAACATAAAAGATAAAAAAATTAATTCATCAAATTAAAAGTAATTTAAATTTAAATAAAAGTCATTATTGTCATTTTATTATCATTGAAAATTTTATCTTATAAATTATTTTAATACTGAGAAAAATATTAAGTGATATAATATTAAAATAATAATTAAATTTTTAAAAATTAAATTGTTAATAAATTTTTTTATTAATATAATTATATAAAATTATTAATGTAATAATAATATCTTTTTAAATTTTAAATGAACAATATGATATTAAATATAATATTTTTTATATTCCATTTTATAATTTAAAGGTCTTCTCCATACAATTTCTTGATGAAAAACATGCATATTTAAATATTTCTTTATATCCTTTATGCAATTGATTGTGTTGAAATATAGATGGATAATATTTTATACATTCATAAGATTTAAAATATATTTTAATAATGAATATTTAACATTAATAAAATAATATTTATTTATGTTAATTTATATAAATAAAAAAATTTTAATAATTGTCATGCAAAAAAAATTATATATATATACAATGAAGACATGATACTTAATTGGTGCATAAGAAATTAAATTTTGATTTATTAATAATCAAACTAAAAATATGTATATTATATCTTGTATATAATTAACATGAAAGTGAATTGCTTAACAGAGAAATGTTAAAAATTGAAATATTTATTAACTTGATACATAAAATATTAACTGTAAAAAAATAGAGAGATGGTCAGATTAGAGTTAGAGATGAAGTTGAAATGTTCACCTTTCTTTGTTTTTTCTGCTGGATCATTCATAAGTCTCAATTCTTCCTTAGCTCCAATTCCTCCACTTGTGCTTTGGCTCGAACATAGGGTAAGGTCTAGCCTTTCTCTTACGAATTAGGAATTGTTTTGGGTTAAAATTGTATTTATCTATTATTGCATAGGCAAGGATGGCAGTTACTCACATTAGGTCACTTTAATTTTCAATTTTCTTCTTCTTTTTCTTCTTTTGAAAAAGAAAAATTAGTAAATATTATATGACAAGTTGTAATTTTAATTTAGTTATGTCATTTAATTATAATTATGGTGTATACTCTCTCAAATAATGTTTTAATAATGTTCATATTCTAATTTTTTTAAAATATTATCTGTTTTTTCTAATATAAATTTTTAGTTTTACTTTGATTTCTTTCATTTCTATTTTATTAAATTAAACTCTTATTAATATTCCATAAAATCCTAAATTTTATTTTAATACTCGCATTAAAGTTTTAGACTTGATGGGTGGAATGCTAGTTCTCCTTTGGTAGCTATGATCTTAGCTTGTTGTTATAAATTTTGAACCAAGTGCTTTACGGGGCTAATCTAGACAACAATGTTGAATTATGCCAATTCCTTTTGATATGCTAGTGTCTATGCAAAGTGGGATTGAGAAAATTTTCATGATTAGATTTCTCCTTTGGTTATTGGTATTTGCCACAGGACAATCACTTGTTGTTACAGTTTGTGTGCGATTCACTACTTGCATTTTGATGTATTGGAAGCCTTAAATCTTAAGTAAATTACTTTTGTTGATATAGTTAGGTTAGATATTGTACTTGACCAAGTGCTTGTTAGAAATGTAATCCATGCCCTGTTTCCTGCATGTTGTTGGTCTACTTACAATGTTTTAGGCATTTTTTGAGGCAATCAAGAGCTTTTTGTGAGCACTACCTACATAAAAAAATCCGATAAGCTCACGAGAAGATTGCAAAAGGAGTTGTTGTCACTGGTTGATATGAATATAAATGTTAGTTTATGTTTTATGCAATTAGGTTTTGATTTGTAGTTCAATTTCTTTAATTACAGAAAATTTGAAGTAATAGAAAAAAATATATTTTAAAAATAATTTTAACTCTCATTTATAATCATTTATTTTATACATAAAATTTAATTTCATTTTAAATTAAAATTTTAAATTTTAAATTTTATAGTAAAAGATTTAAATTTCAATTTCAAAATTTTTAATTCAAATTTAGATTAAAATTAAGTAAAATAAAATAATATAAACTATAAATTATTTTAGTAATTATATTAATTAAATTAACTAACTTTTAAAATATAGAGGAAAGATAAAAACAAAAAATAATGGCAATGGCAACATTAAGAAGTAAATCTGTTGCACTAATGCTTATCTTCATCAGGTAAAAAGCTTGATTTGAGTGCTGTTGCTAGAAACATGCAGTTGGGCTTGAGACCAATGCATCATTTGTCGTTTAAGAGTGCAAAAACTAAAGCTTTAAAGAAGTGTGTGGACACCAAAAAGACACACATCTCCTTAATGGATTCTAGGAATTGATGGGATTCTACAAATGCTTCAGTTTAGGTCTTCGAGGCTATTCAAGCCCATGGCAAGGCAACTCTTGGTTGTGAAGCATTTTAAAACTTAACAAACTAAATCACTTAGAAATTGGAAATGCAAACCATATATGCTTATTGAAGAGAAATGTGAGAAGATTCTGCAATGCAATTTCTTTGGCATACAAGGATGTGAGCTTAAATTATAACAAAGTGCAGCAACTGCTGATTATACTCAAACTAGTTGGTTGGTGCATTTTCAATGCAATCAATTTTTATGCTTAAGGAACTGGGAATTTATAAGGCATAATTAGTTAAATGAGGTTTAGGCTTAAGTTCTCTTTCTCTAGCTATTGTCATTGTTTTGCTTTTAGTTTTAGTTTTTCTAGTGTCATGGCCTTGATTTTCTGAGTGAAAGAAACAAATGTGTGCAGAGGAAGCTAAACCAAAGGGAAGTATGCTGGGAGCAGAAGACTTGACAAATATGGATAATTTTTCATTAACCTTTCAAAGCCTTTATATAAGCCTAATTTCTATCATTACAATTACTTAATTACTACATAAAAAGTGGTTATAAGAGTGATTGACCTTGCTTAATGAGACTTACAAGTTAAGCAATAAAAAATGGTCTAACAATGCAGTCAATGATGGTTAATTTAGCAACCCTACCTACTCCTACTATCTAATCAATCAATTGAACTAACTTAGTTGAATTACAACTTAATCATCAAAATATAACCAAAACAAGCTTGATTTCATCTAATATAGCCCCTGCTTCAATGTTTTGTTGTAGCTTGTTGTCATTCTTCTTGCTATAATCTAGAAGTTCCAAGTAGCAACAACAATACCAATAGTAACAGTAATAACCCCTTCGGTAAGTAAAGTCAGGATGACTTGAATAGTAAAAAATTTGAATTTGCCAACAACTCCTCCTTAAATTCCTTAGTGTTAATGCCTTGCATTTCTTGGATGAAGTGAAACTTGATTTTGAAATGCTTTGTTTTAACTATGGAAAATAAGATTCTTAAAGATTGAAATGGTTAATTGATTATCAATTCTAATGTTTATGTCTTCATATTGTTCTTACTTCATATCTAACATCCTCCTCAACCAAAGTTTTTGATTCACTATAACAACAGTAGCAATATGTTCTGCTTCTATAATGGATTAAGTTATCACTTTTTACTTCCTTGAACTTCATGTAAAGACTTTAGAGCCAAGTAAAAACAAATATCTCGAGGTGCTCTTTATGTCACTTTTGCTACCTACCTAATCACTGTTTAAGAAGCCAGATTGCTTGATGCTTACTGTCTTTTTAAACCAAATCCCATAATTACAAGTTCATTTAATATATCTTAAGATCCTTTTAATTGTTCTAAGGTGGATTTCACTTAGTGTTTGCATATATCTAAATATAATGCCTATAGCATGCATCAAATCTAGTTTAATTGTTGTCAAATATAGCAAGCTTCCAATCAAGTATCTGAAAGTTGTACAATTAGTCTTTTTTGAGCCATCTTCCTTGCAAAGTTTCTTTACAAGATTCAATAGTGTAGGAACAGGCTTACATGCAATCATTTGATATTTCTTTTGTAGTTTATTTGTATACTTTATCTAATTAATAAAGATGCCTCTAGTTGACTACTTGACCTCCATTCTTAGGAAGAAGGTCATCATTTCAAGATCAGTCATTTTAAACACAAGTTTCATTTGCTATTTGAATTCATTGATAAAAAATTCATTACTGTCAGTCACTAACATGTCATCCATATGGATTAAAATGATCAACACCTTAGTCTTTTTAGCTTTGATATACATAGTGGGTTCACTTTGACTTATGGCAAAGTTAGATTTGATCATGTAAGCATCCACCTTGCTATACCAAGCTTAAGGAGCCTGTTTCAGCTCATATAATACATTTTTCAACAAGTATACCTTCTTCTTAACACCTTTGATGTGAAGTCCTTCAGGTTATTCTATGTAAATGTTCTCTTTAAGGATTCCATTTAGGAAGACTAATTTAACATCCAACTTTAACACTTTCCAACCTTTAGAGGCAGATAAGACCAATAACAATTTGATTGTCTCATGCCTTGCAACAAGGACAAATGTCTCAGTGTAGTCTATTCCATACTACTAGAAGTATCCCTTTCCCACCAATTTAGATTTGAGTTTATTAATTGAGCCACTTGTATTGAGCTTCACTCTATATGTCCATTTCACACCAATTACTTTTCTGTTTGTAGGCCTATCAACAAGCTTTTAGGTTTGATTTTTTCTTGTCATTCTTAGCTCCTCCTTCATTGCATCTTGCCAAGCTTTTATTTTATATACTTCTGTGTACTTAGAGGCTTTTAGTATGGCCACATGTCCTTTGACATAAACATTTACCAATGATCTTGTTCCCCTTACAAGTTCATCATTAAATTTTACCATTTGACTTGGTGCTAAATCAGCATCTACATTAGAGGGCCTAGAGATTGAGCTAGATACTTCTTACCTTTCTACAACTTAGCTTTTACTTCAATCCCAACTAGCCTCCTCATCAAACATTATGCTCCTACTTATTATCACTTTATAGGTCTTAAGATCATAGACCCTGTAAGCCTTAAATTGTATGTTGCATTCGAGGAAAACACAAGCTTGAGCTTTCTTATCCAATTTACCCCTTTTTTGTTAGGATATGAATGTAACAAACTCATCTAAAGACCTTTAAATGCTATAATGAAGGCTTGACTCCATATCCATGCTAAGCCTCATATGGAGTCATTCCTTTTATTGCTTTTATAAGGAGCTTGTTTTGAAAATAGTTGGTTGTGTTAGTGGCTCTACCTAGAAATGCTTTGGAAGTTTCTCTTCAAACAACAAGCATCTAGATATCTCTATCAAGGTCATATCCTTTCTTTCACTAACTTCATTTTTCCCGTGGATTATATGGCATAATAAACTAATGATGTATGCCCAATTCTTCACAGAATTTGTTGAACTTGTTGGGTGTGTACTTTCCATCATTGTCTGACCTGATGGTTGCTAAATTGCACCTAGCTTATTTCTCAATTTAAGCTTTGGATTTGAGAAACATGTGTGAGACCTCTACTTTAAGTTTCAAGAAATAAATTGAGGTGTATCTAGTTATATCATCAATAAAAGTGATGAAGTATTTACTACCATTCAAGGAAGGAATGCTTATTGGTCCACACAAGTCTATATAGAGAGTAATTACAGCTTCTTAGTTGCTCTCTAAGTTAATGCTTAAGGAAAGGGTTATCTAGTTTATTTTCCTTTCTAACAAGTCCCACATATTGAAGCATTTGTAGACAATATAGGTACATCTTGAGAAAATTCAGTCATTTGCTGTATAAAGGAATAATTGGAATGATCTAATCTTTTATACCATAATTCATTTGTATCAAGAATGGTAGGATAAGCTAGCTTATTCATTCCAATTAACACAAAAGCTTTTGTTCTTCATTCTAACAATTACGAATTCAAGTCCTTTTGGATTAATAATTCTGTATTTCTGATTGCTAAATAACAAAGTATAATTCTTTTTCATTAATTGACCTACACTCAATAAGTTTTGATCTATTTTTGGAACATAAAATACATCAATTAACTACTTTGTACTTATTGGGGTGCTTAGAACAATGACCCTTTTCCCCTTAACTTCTAGATGCTTTTTATTCCTAATCTTAACTGTAAATTGGAAGGTTTAATCTAGTACCTAGAATTTTGCAACATCATTGGTCAAGTGGCACAAAAGATGCTTTTTATTCCTAATCTTAACTGTAAATTGGAAGGTTTTATCTCCTGCTTGCACAATCTTTTAGAGATTAAAAGCCTTAAGATAGGCTTTCATTTTGACTACTCAGATAGGGTAGTTCTTCCCTAAGAACATAAGAGGTGCAGTGAAGGAAAGTTGCCAGTGGCTATTTTCAAAAGATCTTGTTGTTTAGGTGTTTGGTTTGGTGTTTAACACTCAACACACTTGTTTTCTCTCTAGTTTTAGGTCCCTAGATGACCTTAAATTACTTTGATATCACTAAAAAAAAAAACAAATATGTGCTGAGGAAGCTAAACCAAAAGCAAGTATGCAGGGAGTAGAAGACTAGGCAAAATTGGATAATTTTTCATTAACCTTTCAAGGCCCTTAGACGGGTCTAATTTCAATTATTGCAATTACTTAATTACTATATAACGAGTAATTATAGGAGTGGTTAACCTTATTTGATGAAACTTATAAGTTAAGCAATAGGAAATGGTCTAACAATGAAGTCAATGATGGTTAATCTAGCAACCTTACCTGCTCTCACTATCCAATTAACCAATTGAATTAATTTGGTTGAATTACAACTTAATCATCCAAATGTAACCAAAACAAACTTGATTTCATCTAATGCATTTCTTACTTCAATGTTTGCCTAAAGGTTACTATCATTCTTCTTACTGCAATCCAAAAGTTCCAATCAATATTATTAATACTAACAGTAACAACAACCCCTTTTGCAAGTAAAATTAAGATTAATACTGAGGTTGTTACTTTATGTCTTTAATTTTTGTTTTTTTTAATTTTTGGAGACAACATAACTCAAGCTTCTTGGAGTTGTCTTCAACCACGGTATGACAAAATTTATGACAAAATTGAAGACTTACTAGAATTACTTATATTGACAATTACACTAACAAAATTATTTAAAAGATTTTTAACTATTAAACAAATCTTTTCTTTGTATAATGAAAATTACTTACTTTTCTAAAAATTTTTCATCTTTCAAAATTAGTACTTTTGATTGGTTGATATATATAGATAAAAGGTTTAGAGATTATTATTTTATCTTTGAATCTGAACCTACCAAACTGTTTGTTTTCTTATATTCTTTTAACTTCAATATTTTTGAAAATTCTAAACTATTTACATGAAAGAAAAAGAAAAAAAGAAAAGAAAAAACAGACAAAAACCAAATAGAGAGTAAATTCAAGTAAAAAATGGAAATAAATTGATAGAAAATATGTAAATCACGTTACAGAATAAACTTGTCATGTTTACAAATATTCTGTCAACCAAAACACAAAAAAAATCCCTCTACAAAAAGTCCGCAGACAACATTAAAAGCGAGCCTAATTCTTACTGATCTTGCATCTTTTGATGCTAGGCCCGTAGTTTTGCTCCCTGGAATCGGCAGTGCCAGGGCAAGAATCCTCACTTGCGGGAACTGCCTCCTCGGGATGTTCTTGGTGTCTTGACAACCAAGAACCGAAGGGACCATCCACATTTGATGAAGAAAACGGACGTTTCTTGGACTGCAACGACGATTCAATCTTCTTGTCATAGGCTTTTCTCTTTCTGGGGTCCGACAGAACATCCCGCGCTTGACTGATCAAATTGAAGGCGCTCTCTGCGGCAAACGACTCGTTCTTGTCCGGATGAACTATGAGGGCCAATTTCTTGATGGTGCCGGCATCTACCTTAGAGAGAGGACGGCAGCAACCTTTGAGCCTGATTGACAAGACCTGGTACCAAGTGGCCTACGAACGAGGGTGTGAATCATGTAGGCAGCGAACTGAGGTCCAAACCGATCACATGACCAGTGCTATTATCACACTCAACGCCATCCTAGGTACAGCAGTCACCATGTCCGCCTTAGAGATTCCAAGATTCTATCTTTGGATACGCCGAAGGACTGCCAGAGGCAGAGCTGCTTATTATGAAGCTTTGTTTGAACAGAAGGAGGGCAAGGCGGTCATGACCCTAGCAGAATAGATGACCCACAAAAGAAGCGGCCAAAGTAACAGAAACATTATGAAGAAATGAAGACAAGAAGAGAAAGAAGTTTAAGACAATGCACATGAAGAGAAGTAAACGCGACTTCATGTTGTTTTTAACTGATCTGTTTTTGCGCTGCCGGTTATTCACAAGAGTGGGAATTGATTGCAATTTATAGGCACTCTCTGCAAGAAATAGGTAAGTAAAGAGACTCCAAACGTTCGATGTGTGATCAAAGTTAGATTTTTACTGTAATAGTGACTGATAAAAATTTAAATGATAAAATAAAAAAGGTAAAAAAAAAATATTTTTACCTTTGAAGGATAAAAAAATATGTTTTGACCGGTAGACTAAAGAGAAGAAATTCATAATACTTATTATTTATGTGTTAGAAAGAACTAAACAATTATAAAATATTCTTACTATGTGATTTTTTTTATTAATTTTTAATTAAAATTTAAATTTAAAATTTTTAATTTTAAAAATAATATTAACATTATGTGATATTTAATTTATATAATCTGTATTTAATTCAAACCTAATAAAATCAAATAAATTAATCTACTAAAAACAATAATAATTAAATATCAACCAAAACCCATCAAATCTATCAATATTCTTAAAAACTATTGGCATCTTAGTATTAGCTTAAAAAAAAAAAAGCATTAATATTGACTGGAAGTCAATCTAGAAAATAGCACAAACTATTGTCATTGAAGACTCTGGCCATCTATCCATTTTTGTTAATTGTCTTATATGTTAATCGAATTAAAAACATCAATAAAACAAAGGCCTCAAACAGGTTCGTAATTTTTGTGAACCCATTCGGCCTCCCTAATAACTATTGGCAACTTAGGCAGTGGCAATGATTCGTACGGTTGTCGTTGGCATTTTTGCACTGATATCTCAATCAGGAGCACAAGTTTCGCCTTTGCTTTTTGTTTCTCGGTTTACTTTTCTTTCCTTGTGGGATGGGATGGTAACGACTTTGTTATCTGCCCACTACTATTTCTCTAAGACAACACGTAGAAATATTTTTAATGACTACAAATGATAGGGCGGCACGTGAAAATTATTTGGATGATTAGAAAAAATTTGTAAAAATTAATAGTATTTGATAGGAACATTAGTATGCATTAAGTTTTGTTATTTTATTAAAAAAAAAAGAAAAATTAAATAAAATAGTCACTCTAGTATTTTAAGAAGGGAAAAAAAAAGTAAATCTTCTAGTGTTTTTCTGACATCGGAAGATATTTGAAATATTATTTACCTTAATGGAAAAGAACAAATCAAAGTGTGAAGCCCAATGAGAAGAAGCCTAAGTGATAAGGGCCATAGTTTTGAAAATCTGGATTGAACTAAATGTAGAACTGAAAAAAAATTGACAACTTGATCTTAAGTTTGGTCAATTTTGTGAAAAAATTGATTAAAATCTCAAACTAAAAAATCATTTTACCAAATTAACCTTTAGTTAAAATAGTAACTTGTGTGAATTTTTGTTAAAAATAAATTTTTCAAGCAATAAAAAAATTATATATAATTATATTACTTTATTATGATTACTTGTAATATATATCTGGTTAAATTTATTTTAATAATACTTTGTTCATTATTTTATAATATAAACAAAATAGATAGCATTTTTTGTTGATTTATACCCTAACCCTATTCTGCATAAGCAGTTAGAAGCATAAGAAAATTGGGATAGGATACATACTTTCTTCAATTTGAATTAGAGGGGCTAAATCTCTTTAAAAACTACTAGTAATTTTTATTAAAGAAAAAAAAATATTGACCCACTAATTTGATTGTCAAATCATTAATTACACTTGTAAAGTAGATTAAAATTTAAGAAATATATATTTATTTATTAGTAATAAAAAATAGTAATTATATATGATATAGTTTTATTAAAAATATTTTAAATGGTTCAATTTAAACATTTCTAATCTAAAAAAATTGTAAAAGACTTAATTATATATTATTTTTTTAATTTTAGCAATTAGATTAAAATGTTAGATAATATTTATAATTCAATTGTAAATTTAAATAAAGTTTAGGACTCAATAGTATAGTATACATTATGTAACATTCACATTATAAGATCTAATAACCATTATGGTATGTTTAGTGGTAGACCTCACTCATATGTATTAAGATACTTTATTAAATGTTTTACCTTAAGGCGTAATGTAGATTAAATATTGAGTTTTCTTACATGCTTGTATTGTCCTTAGGATGTACCTTGCCTAGGATGGCATGATGGTCACAATCCCAAATTTAGGTCATGATAAAGTTGGTATCAAAGTTTAGGGTTACTTCTTTGTACATATCCTTTGTACTCAATGTTTAGGAATGCACATTTTACTTCTTTTTAAGATGTAGTGAAGCTGACCATTATATCCCATTTTTTTTCTTTTTTAGAATAAGTAGGCTCATTTCCTTGTGATTATTGATTAATGGAGAATAAGGACATGCTTCATGTTGCATACCCTAGATAAGATTTTGGTGTCATCATTCATTTGTTTGCTAACTATCTTACATTCACTTAACTTCAAATGTGTTATTCAGATTAGGATACATTCACAATTGAGACAAAATTTTTTGTGTTTGCCCTTTCATGTAGGGGAGAAAGTGAATGACAATTCAAAACTGCAAAATTTAGGTTGCTTGCAAAATGTGGTTCACAAGGTGTTAAGAGAATGGAAGCATACTAGTGAATTATTCCAAGATCAAATCATTGGTAATGTTTTCAATCCTCTTAAGACTAGATCATCACTTAGGCACTTAAACATCAACTTAGCAATCATTTCTCAAATAAAGCTTAAATGTGTAGAAGAAGTATTAAGTGATAAGCATTATATGCATGCTATAAAGGGTGTGTAAAACAATTTAAGAGGAACTAAGTGTGAACCTTAATCCTTAGACCTAAAGACCATCCTATTGTAAGCATCAAGTAGGTGTTTTGTAACAAACTAGATAAGAAAGGAAAAATAGTCTAAACAATGGTAGACTAGTAGCCAAAAGGTACAATCAAAAAGAGGGAATAGATTATGATAAGACCTTTACACTTTTGGCTTGATTAGAAACTATTCAAATCTTGCTAGTATATGTAACTTTCAGAAATTTCATGTTATATCAAATGAATTTCATAGCAATCTTATTGTTGAGGAAGTATATATTAAACAACCTTCAAGTTTTGAAAGTACTAAATTTCCTAATCATGTGTTTAAACTCTCTAAAGCTTTATACAAATTATAGTGAGCCCCTTAAGTTTTTTATGAGTGACATAGCTCCTTTTTTATTTGAAAAGGTTTCATAAAAGGTAAAGCGGACACCATGTTATTCACAAAGGTAAGAGGTAAAAATTTATTGATTATGCAAATTTACATTTACAATATTATTTTTGATGTCACTAATGGTTCTCTATACAAGGAATTTGCTTATATGATGAAGAAAAAATTCAAAATAGGTATGATGAGGTGATATGTGGAATTATTTCAAATATTTTGTATCACAATTTGAGTATTGTTTTTAGTTCTTAGGTTAATTAGTCTTAATATTTTAGGCTTTAATTGCATTTATGTAACTTTTGGCATTTTGTTATTTTGTAAATTTAAGTGATGAATTGAGTTTCAAATGAACTTAATGAGATGAACGATTTAGACTAAGAAGCCTCTCATATTTTGGCAAGTCTATTCTAGCAATTTAGATACTATTCAAAATTTGAATCAAAACTGGAGTTACAAACCTTGGATTGGGTGTTCTTTAACTTTTCAAAGAGAAAAGACATAGGGCTACAACTTTTATGGAGAGCCCAACTAGAAATTCTATCATTTTGATATTAAAAAATTGGCTATAAGTATATAGTGCAAATGTGGATAGAAATCCAAATTACATTAAGAATCCTAAAAGATAAGGATTAAAGCTAATTTTGCGGGATGCATGTACTGGCTAAATTAGAGTTTTGAGAAAGATATATATTGAAGGAAAAATATCACAATAAGAAAGAGGGTTCCAAGCAGTGGAGAAACAAGATGAAATAGTAAGTAGAAGATTTAGAAACAATGAAGATGAGAGACAAATGTGCAAGACTCAAAGACTGTTAGTCTTCCTTCTTTTTTCTCTTCTTCTTCACTATTTATTGCTTTTATTTAGGATGTTTTATGAATGTTTAATTTTTTACTCATTTGTTCTGATGAATATGAGTGGCTAAAACTTTTATTCTAAAGTAAGGATGTAATCATTAAATTTTGTTACAACTTGATATTCTAGTTGTTTTGAATGATCTCAATATTTAGTACTATTGATTTTCATTCATGAGAGTAATTGGCCATTAACTACATGTTTAAGGTATTAAATGATGGAGTGAAAATGGAAGTTTAATACTAATTTGTAAAAGCATTAAACCTAGATTATATAATTTAGAAATAAATACATATATTTGTAATCACTGTTAAGAATTCCACAAATCTTAAGAAACTTGTGTTAGTTTTTATAATCACGAAAGTAGATATAAGATTAATATGAGTATAATTGTTGAATCTTAAAAGAGATTGTTATATACCATAAGGAATTCGATTAATGTTGTTAACTAGTTTAATTCTACCAACCAGATGTTAAGCTTGTTATTGGTATTGGTATTTAGTTGATGAAATTTGAATCCTTGAACTTTTGTTTATTGATTTTTAGATAACGTTTTAAAATTAATTTTTAATTTCGTGGGTACATCAATCCCTCTTCATTTGGTTTATCTAGATAATAAAGGAGACTTGCATAATCTGATAGTTAAGTTTCCTTTTAATGGAATTGATACTTAAATGTCTCATATATTTGTGATGGATTTTACAACAATCAAGCTTTAGTGTCATTGCCAGGGAAGAGAGTTTTTAATATCAAAATAACAAATTTTCTTTATTAATTTAGGTTTTATTTTTGTTTTTCTTTAATTTTTATTTATACTTTTATTCTATTTTGATTTAATTTAATTAGTTTTCTATTTTTAATGTGTATTCTATTTTGAATAGCTTCTTGATTAGGTTAGTTTTTTTATTCAATTTTTGCAATTCTTCTTCTTTAAAGTAAGGTGTTATTGATTTTTTGTTTTCATCTATTTTTTTTCTTGTTTTGGGCTAATTAAGTGTGATAATATGTGATTAAGATTAGTATTTTATTTGTGTTACTTATAATGTTATTTTGAAAAACTAGTAGCATGATATTCATTGAAATTGGGTGAAATTTTGCTTTTACTTAGTGTTTTTATTCCTAATAAAGGTTAGATTAGGTTTAATTGATACTCTAATCTTGTAGTTTTGTGTTGATAAAGTTTTATTGTGATAGGTGCTTTTTAGCCAAAACAGAGGGAGGCACTAGTAGAAATCAAAAGTGACTATTGAATTAAAAAGTTTTGCTTACACCTGTCTAAAGGAAATGACATTCTATTTGAGACTGGTGTTTTGTCATTAGCCTTACCCTATCTCGGTAAAAAACACTCATTTATTAAGAGTTGATTAGTGTATACCATATACACATAGGTAGAGTATCTTATTTGATCTCGAGATAAAATAAACAATGGAAAATGAATTGATTAATCAAATTCAAAGCCAAAATCAAAATCCAAGTGTGTTGCATGATTATGCCATACTAAGTGTCAATGATGCCTAATCCAATATCACTAGGCCAGCAATGAATGTCAATAATTTCATGATCAAACAAGGCTTTTTTCAAATGGTTGAACAAGATTGATTTATTGGAAAGCCACAGGACCCAAATATCTTGCTAACTTCATGGAAATTTGTGATACTATCAAAATAAATGGAGTTAACAACAATATTATTTATTTGAGACTTTTTTCCATTCTTTCTTAAGGATAAGACAAAGATCTAATTGAAGTCCAAGGCTCCTATTTCTTTTATAACCTAAAATGTATTGTCACAAGCATTTTGAGTAAGTATTTCCCTTAGGTAAGACTGTAAAATTTAAGAATGATATTACTAGTTTTGTTTAGTTTGATGGTAAGTCTTTGTATCAAGTTTGAGAAAGGTTTAAGGAGTTAGGAGTTATAGAGACAATGTCCCTATTATGGTTCACTTGATTAGTTGTTAGTGCAAACATTTTATAACAATTTGACATAGCTAGTTAAAATTACTATAAATGCGATTACAATAGGTACTTTGATGGGTGAGTCAATATAAGAGGCATATGAGTTATTGAAAGATATGACTTTAAATAATTATTAGTGGTCAAATGAGAGAGGTATGCCCAAAAGAGCTTTAAGTATGCATGAAGTTGATGGAATAAATATGCTAAATGCTAAGGTTGATAACTTGGTAAAAATGTTTGGTAAGTTAGGTAATGTTAATGTTGTTTCAAATGTTAATGTTGTTTCTAACCTTAATGTCATGAATTGTGATTGGTGTAAAGGAGCACACCTTAGCTTTGATTGTGTGAAGGTTAAATAAGCATAATTTATGTAAAATTTTAATAAGTAGTAGCAAAATAATCCTTATTCCTAGACTTATAACCCAAGTTAGAGAAATCACTTTAATTTATCTTGGAAAGATCATGAACATCAAGGCAGTAACTTAAGACCTTCCAATCATTTTAGTTTTCAATCGAGACCCCAAGGAATGATGCAATAATAAGAGAGCAAGCTAGCAAAGGAGTTAGCTATTAAAAAGCTAGCTAATGCTACTTCAAAGAGGTTTGAGTGACTAAAGTCTAAATTTGATTAGTTAGTTACTTATAACTAGAATTTAAAAGTTCAAATGGATTAGGTAGCAAGTGCAATTCAACTTCATGGTCAAAAGAACCTACTTGGTAAAATAGAGGTCAATCCAAAGGAGTTGTGCAAGGTAATGACATCAAGAAATGGTAAGCAACTTGGTCAAGTAAGTAATAAGGTTGTAATGGATGATGGTGTTAATGTGAGCCATGTAGAGGTAAGTTAAGAATAAGTTGAACAAACTAAGACATCATCTGCAACATCCATACCATCTATACCAGCCATACCACTATTGAAAATCAAACCTTATACCCCTTCTATTTATGTTCTTTAGAGGCTTAAGCAAAATAAGATAAATATACAATTTGAGAAATTTCTTGAAGTGTTTAGGCAATTGCACATTAACATTCCTTTCGTAGATGCCTTAGCTCAGATTCTTACTTATGTAAAGTTCCTTAAAGAGATTATGTCAAATAAAAGGAAATTGGATAAGCATGAAACAATTGCTTTATCTGAAGAGTATAGTGTAGTTATCATGAATATGTTTCCACCAAAGATTAAGAATCCAAAGATTTTTTTGATTCCTTACACAATTAGTAATGTTGATTTTTTAAAAAACTTCATGTGATTTAGGTGCTAATGTTTCACTAATGCCTTTATCTATGTGCATGATACTTAGATTGAAGGAGCTAAAACCTACAACCATTTCTTTGTAACTAGTTAACTAATTAGTAAAGTACCTTATAGATATATGAGAAAATGTGTTAGCTAAGGTAAAGAAATTTTTCATTCCTATTGATTTCATTGTGTTGGAAATAGAATAAGACAAAAAGATTCCAATTCTATTGGATTATCTTTCTTGGTCATTATTAAAGTTATTATAAAAGTTAAAAATGGTACGTTGACATTAAAGGTTAGTGATAAAGAGGTAGAATTTAATTTGTCTAAGGTTACTAGAAATCCTTTTTGCATTGTTCATGTTTTTCAAGTTGATTTCGTGGATGAGCTAACCTAAGAAGTTTTTAGGGATAAAAATCCCAAAGAACCTCTTAAGAATTATTTAATAAATGTGGGGACAATCGAAGATGATAATTTAGAGGTGATAGTAGTCGTGTTTACCTTAGAAGCAACTAATTTAATGTCAAAGTAAAGAAGTTTTCAATTTAAGAGTCTAGAAAAAGGTAAATCACTTCCTTTTCCTTCTAATGTACAAGCCTTAATTTTGGAGTTGAAGTCATTGCCTTTGCATCTTAGGTATGCTTTTTTAGTAGATAATAATACTTTGCCTATAATTATGAATGCATCTTTACCTTATGTCAAGTTGAAAAATTGTTAAATGTGTTGAGATTAAAAAGAAAGGTCATAGGATGGGCTATTTTAGACTAAAAAGGAATTAACCTTTCTTTGTGCATGCATAAAATATTAATGGAGGAAAACTGTAAACCTATTGTTGAAAATTAAAGATAGTTAAATCCTAATATGAAAGAAGTGATTAAGACTAAAATTCTTAAACGGTTAGATACAAGGATCATCTATTTAATATCTTATAGTTCTTGGATTAATCCAATCCATGTAGTACCAAAAAAGGGTGGGATAACTATTGTGTGTGATGAATGTGATGAATTAATTCCCATTAAGATAGTCACTTGGTAGAGGTATGTATAAATTATCAAAAACCTAATGAGAATACTAGTAAAGGTCATTTCCCCTTAACTATTCTTAATTAAATGTTGGAAAGACACGTTGATTATTAATATTATTGTTTTCTAGATAGCTATTTAAGTTATAACCAAATTCTTATAGTTGGAGAGGACTAAGAAAAAATCACTTTCATTTGCCTTTAGGGTACTTTTACATTTTTTAGGATGCCTTTTGGTATATATCACACACCTATTACATTCCAACATTACTTGGTAGCCATTTTTTATGACTTTGTTAAGAAGATTATGGAAGTTTTCATGGATGAGTTTTTGTGTTAAGATCTTCTTTTAATAGTTATCTAACTAACCTATCTAAAGTTTTGCACCAACTTGCTCTTGAATTGGGAAAAGTATCATATTATGATGCAAAGAAAGCGTTATGTTGGACCATAAGATATTAGCTAGGGATATTAAGGTGGATCAAGCAAAGATAGAAAGAATTGAAAGTTACCTCTTTGCAATCATTTGAATAAGGATGTTACTCTTAATTTTAATGATGATTGTTTGAATGCATTTAACAAGTTAAAAAAGGAATTGGTTCTATACCAATTTTAGTGGCAATAGATTAGAGTTTGCACTTTGAGCTAAAGTGTGATCCTAGTGACTTTGCCTTAGGTGCTGTTCTTGGCCAAAAAAAAGAAGGGAAGTTATATGTTATATATTATGCTAGTGATATTTTAAATAATGCACAATTAAATTATGCAACTACTAAGAAAGAATTGCTTGATGTGATATTTTCTTTTAACAAGTTTCAATCATATTTTATAATTTTAAAGGTGATTGTTTATACTAGCCATGTAGCAACTAAGTACCTATTGACAAAGAAAGATACCAAGCAATGATTGATTTGGTAGGTGTTGTTACTTTAAGAGTTTGATTTGAAATTTGAGATGATTGATCATTTGTCATATTAGAAGGATAGTCGCAAGTAATAGAGATACCCATTAATGTGAGCTTTCTAAATGAGCAATTGCTAGGTGTTTCACTCATTTCATGATATGCAAATTCAGTGAACTACCTGAGCTATGATCAAAAAAGGAAGTTCTTAAGTGATGTGAAGTACTACTTCTAGAAGGAGCCATTGTTGTACAAATTTTGTACTAATGGGATGATTAGGAGATATATGACCTAAAAGGAGATTAGTGATATTCTTCATCATTGTCATTTATTGAAGTGTGGCAGACATTTCAAAACTTCTAAGATAGATGCAAGGGTATGATAATTTAGTTTCTATTAGCTAACCATGTACCAAAATGCTTAACAATTTGTGGTCATGCTTGATAAATGCCAAAGCGTTGGAAATGTATCTAAAAGGAATGAGATGCCATTGACTAATATCTTGGAGGTTGAATTGTTTGATGTATGAGGAATAGATTTGATGGGCCCACTTTCTTTAACCTTTAATAATTAGTATATTTTGGTGGTAGTGGATTATGTTTCCCAATGGGTTAAGGCCATTACAACTCCAACCAATGACTCACAGATGGTGATGAGATTTGTGAAAAAGATCATCTTTTGAAGACTCAGTGTCCCAAGAGTGATTCTTAATGATAAAGGGTCCCATTTCTATAATCATTTGTTTGATGTCATGTTGAAAAAGTATGGGGTTACTCATAAGGTAGCACTCACCTATCATCCTTAAACAAATGGTTAAGTGGAGCTCATAAAAAAGGAGTTAAAGTTAATTTTAGAGAAAACTATTGCTAAGTCAAGAAAGGATTGATCTAACAAGTTTAGGCAATGCACTTTGAGCGTACAAAATAGCTTTTAAGACACCTTTAGGCATATACCCATACAAACTTGTCTTTAGGAAGTCTTGTCATCTATTAGTAGAATTAGAGCATAAGGCCTATTGGGAAATTAAAGAATTAAACATGGATTTGGGGGTTGTACTATAGGTGAAAAGAGATTGTTATAGTTAAGTGAGTTGAAAGAGTTAAGGTTAAATGCTTATATAAGTACTTAGCTTTACAAGGAAATGAAGAAGTATTAGCATGATAAGCATATTTAGAAGAGAACATTTTAGGTTAGGCAACAAGTGCTACTCTTTAATTCATGTTTTAAACTATTCCCAAGCAAGCTTCAATTTAGGTGGTGTAATCCATTTACAATGAAAAAAGTGTATTGATATAAAGCTATTCAAGGTGAATGGAAAATGTTTAAAGCCCTATCTAGTTAGTGAGGTGATACCCAAAGGAGTCATATACTCCATACAAGATGCCAACTATCACGGGGTCAACCGTTCCACACAAATTTTTGGCCTCGTGATGACACTAAATAGCCCACTTAGCCTCAGCCAACTCACACACACAGAGAGACAACAACACACTTATAAAAAAACCTCTCTACCTTTACTACTTTACCCAAAGTATAAAGGACTACCAAGACTTACAAGTGTTTCTCTCTCTACACTTACTCTCTCTCTCATATGTTTAGCCTCTGGTATTCTGGTGCTAGATATCTCTTAGCTAACACCTTACATACATTTATATAGGCTGTATGACTTGGCTACCAAGCCAGTCATGCTTAATAGGGCATTCTTTATTACTTCCTACAAACTAAGCCAAACATGGGTCTGCAATTATGGAGAGCTTGCCACCTCATGTTGGACTAGTTCAACCCTTATCTACTGCCTGCCATATTCTCCTTCCCTTAAGGAGAGACTGCTAGCACATCAAACCCATGCAGTTATCCCTTCCCATAATCTTTGCAGATAAGGTTGTAGAGGCTCAATGGTTCTCCCCTATATCCCTATGAACTCCTTCTTTCATAATGCATGGGCTGAAAACCTTACCCTTGTTGCCACCTGTTCTTCTACTGCCCAACTTGTGTGTTAGCCCAAACCTCTACCCGTGTGCCAGTCTTGTTAATTGTTGGCCTAGACTCTTGCCCGTGCGCTAGTCTTGTGCATTGCTGGCCTAAACCTCTACCTATGTGCTAGTCTCATGTGTTGCTGTAGCCAACCTATAGGGCTTCTGTTAGCCACTCTTTCCTTGGCTAATCTTTTAAGGGAGATATACACACCCCTTATAGAGTATTAGGGAATCTGGTCATCTAGTAGGATAATACTTTTGAGTGCTTAAGTGATCACTCCCTCAATTGGTAACTAGCTAACACAACTTACTACCCAACCAGTGATCTAACACTTTTCTCCTTTACACCAATGCCTTAACTCGCTGCCCTTTAGGCATAACACGTGCATTCTTACTTAGTGCCAATGCCAAAACTCGCATTCTGCCTCTCCCAACTTTATTGCCTTACACATTAACCCACCACAGCTACCTTATTTCCTTCGACGTGCCCGTCTCATACTGACTCCATGCCAAGCACTAGCATAAGGTATTGCCAATGCTTGCATTCTCTTATTAAGGGACTTAGGGGGCTAACACCAACCATGAGTGATTTTGTGGTTGTCAAACTATTGACTATAAAAAAGCACTTTTTGGGAGGCAACCCAAGCCCTCTTTCTTTTTTGTTCTCTTTTTTAGTGAGGTGATGCCCAAAGGAGTCACATACTCCATACAAGATGCCAACTATGAGTGATTTTGTGGTTGTCAAACTAGTGACTATAAAAAAGCACTTCTTGGGAGGCAACCCAAGCCCTCTTTCTTTTCCATTCACTTTGTTAGTTATTGTTCTTTTCTTCTAAGTTTTTAAATAAATATGTTTGTACCTTAATTCTTTTGTTTAGGTTGTTTAGATTTGAGTATCCTAAGCTACTTCCTCCAAATATCATTCTTTAAACATAAACTAGGGAAGTTTTTTTTTTCTTTTTTTTTTTTTGTTTATCTTCTTTTTCACATTGAAGACAATTTGTGATTCAAGTTTGGGGGGTAATTTATGCTTTTTATGTGTGATCTTATGTTCATTTATATGTTTAGAATGATATTTGCAAATTTTCCCAAAATTTTGCATACTTGGCTAATCTTTAAACATAAAATTTGTTTTAAAAGAAGAATAAACATGTTATCTAGTATCATGATTTACATTTGAGTTACCTGTCATATTTAAGCATTGTAATTTTTCATTTAGGATAGGCAAATTCTTATAAAATGAGATTAAGCATGCTTTAATTTTCAAGATCATTAAAATGCATCTTCCTTGTAAAAATTGTATGAGTTATGTGACTATACATAAGATTTAAGTGTACTACTTTTGTTGTGAATTTCTCCTTGGAGATAAGCCTAAATACGATAATTGTGAATAAATATAATTGAATAAGTTGAAATTCTTATATAATATACTATTTTAAGTTGCTTAGTAATTAAAAGGTTTCATCACAAAATATTTTCTTTATGTCAAATGGTGCTTGAATTATGAGTATGTAAAAAGCACTTTGAGGGTGTAACTTGTTGAGTAACCAAGTGCATTCCAAGTGCATTCATTACAAAATGTTTGTGTTCACGCCAAAAGACAAGTGTATGAACTTGAAGAAATTGATGAGAAAAAAAAAACAAAGAGAGAAGATGATTATGGTAATGAAAAGGGGTAATTATAAGAGTAATAGTTACATGATTTGATCATATTGGTTGTGTAATAAACATAATTAAGTTTGGAATTGTGTTTTGATATGTGAGATGGAGAATATGAGTATGCTTAGTTTTTCTTTGTTCACTATTGTGTTATTCTAAGTTAAAAATGTTATGTTTTGCATGGTGTGTACCTTAAGTGTGATGAGTGATTCTAAATTACTTGTTATTATTTACTTTGAATATGATCTTTCATTTGCTTGAGGATAAGCAATCAAGCAAGTTTGGGATATTTGATGTATAGCATTATTTCACACATTTTATGTCATAATTAGAGTATTTTTCTAGTTCTTAGATTAATTAGTCTTAATATTTTGGGTTTTAATTGCATTTATCTAGTTTTTTTTTCTTTTTATTTTGTACATTTAAGTGATGAATTAGGCTTCAAATAGGTTTAAGGAGATAAAAAATTTGGATTAGGAAACCTCTTATATTTTAGCAAGAATTCCTATTGTGATAGTTTGGACACTATTTGGGTTTTAGGTCATAACAAGAGTTACAAACCTTGGATTGGGGCATTCTTTACCTTTCTAAAAAGTTAAGACATAGGGCTATAACTTTTATGAAAAGCTAAATGCAAAATTATATTGTTTTGATATTCAAAAATTAGTTGTAAGTTAATGATGCAAATCTAGACAAAAATCTAAATTATATTAATTAGCAAGAATTCCTATTATGACAGTTTGGACACTATTCGGGTTTTGGGTCATAACAAGAGTTACAAACCTTGGATTAGGGCATTCTTTACCTTTCTAAAAAGTTAAGACATAGGGCTACAACTTTTATGGAAAGCCAAATGCAAAATTCTATCGTTTTGATATTCAAAAATTAGTTGTAAGTTAATGGTGCAAATCTAGACAAAAATCTAAATTATATTAAGAATCCTAAATGAAAGGGATTAGGGATTAAAGTTCATTTTGTGGGGTGTAAGTGTTGGCCAAATTAGGGTTTTGAGAATGATATATATTAAAGAGAAAATATCATAATGAGAAAAAGTGTTCCAACCAGTTAAGAGGTATGATGTAATAACAAGTAGAGGATCTAAAAACAACGAAAACAAAAGACAAATGTGCAAGACTTAAGGGTTGCCAACCTTCCTTCTTTTGTCTCTTCTTCCTCGCTATTTACTACTTTGTTTTAAGATGTTTTGTGATCATTTAATTGTTTAGTCATTTGTTTTGATGAATATAAGTGGCTGAAATTTTTTTTTTAGGACAAGTATATAGTCACTGAATTCTTTTACAATTTGATATTCTAGTTATTTTGAATGATCTTAGTTAATTCAATTTGATACTTTTGATTTTTATTTGTGTGAGTAATTGGTCATTACTTGCATGCTTAAAGTATTAAACGATAAAGTGAAGTGAAAGTTTAATACTAGTTCATAAAAACATTAAATATAGATTGTGTAGTTTAGAAATAAATGCATATCTTTGTAATAACTGCTAAAATTTCTACAAATCTTAAGGAATTTGTGTTAGTTGCTATAATCATGAAAATAGATATAGGATTAATATAAATATATTTGTTAAGTCTTGAAAAAAGTCATCATATACCTTAGAGAATTTAGTTATTATTGTTAATAAGTTTAATTCTAACAATTAGATGTTAAGTTTATTATAGGCATTTAGTTGATGAAATTTAAGTCCTAAAACCTTTATTTGTTGATCTTTAGAACACATTTTAAAATTGATTTTTAATTTTGTAATTAGATCAATTCCTTTTCATTTTGTTTATTTAAATAATATAGGAAATTTTCATAATTTGGTACTTGAATTTTTTCCTCGTGTGATCAATACTTGAACTTACATTCTCTTTACTACTTAAATGTATCATACACTTATGGTGGATTTTAGGGCAATCATGGGGGAGCTTAGTTTCTTCCTAGGTCTACAAATCAAGCAAAACACAAATGAAATCTCATTTGCCAAACTAAGTACGCAAAAGAAATATTGAAAAAGTTTGGAATGAAGAATTCAAAGTCTTGTGGTACACCAATGCTAACATCCACAAAATTTGATAAGGATGAAATTATCAAGAAGGTAGATGTGAAACTACATTGAGGTATGGTCAGAAACCTTCTTTACCTTATTGTTAGTAGGCCTGGCATTATATTTATTATGTGCTTATGTGCTCGTTTTCAATCATCACCTCATGAGTCACATTTAGTTGCATTAAAAAGGTACTTTGTTACATTAAAGGGTATACCAATTTAGACCATTGGTACCCTGGAGGAAAGATAATCAATCTTATAGGTTACTCGAACTCTAATTGGGTTGGTGATTAGCTTGATAAGAAAAGTACCACCGGTAATTGTCGACTCTTTAGTAGTGCGTTATTATCATAGTCTAATTGGAAGTAGAATTCCATAACACTTCCAACGACTGAAGTCGAATACCTTGTCATAGGTAGCTGCTACTCACAACTCCTTTAGATTAAGCAAAC
The DNA here is from genome assembly GCA_020883675.1 of Bruguiera gymnorhiza. NCBI lineage: Eukaryota > Viridiplantae > Streptophyta > Magnoliopsida > Malpighiales > Rhizophoraceae > Bruguiera > Bruguiera gymnorhiza. The sequence goes on along the minus strand of JAIRCJ010000160.1, from coordinate 979,596 downwards.
TATTGAGAATTTCAAGTTGCATTTTTCTTAAGTTCCTACACTAGTGTCATAAATCTCACCAAACGCCTCTTTCATCATTTTAGAACCAAACATATGGATCTCATACATCATTTTATTTGAGATCGTGTGTTAAAGAGGGAACTTGTTTTTGAGTTTATGGGTACAAGTGATCAATTTGCCGACATCTTTAAAAAACTTTTGAGTGAGAATAGATTCTTAAGTGTTAGAGAGTATTTAGGGATGGTAGATGCAACTTAAAGTCTTATGCATACATTTTTGGTTCACGTATATGCATAATAAAACGTGTCTTTGTTTTTCCCCCCCTTTTTTTTTTTTCTAGTGGCTTGAGATGTATTCTTTTTTTTTTGATCAATTTGATATCGTTTATTACACAAACATTGTTATAACAACTCTAATTAAATTCTTGTTTTTTTATTTTTTGGTAGTTCCTTTGATTGCCTAAGCTTCATTTATTTCTTTATTTTTATGGGTGTTTCTTTCTTTTATCTTTTGTCTATCTTTTGGACAAGTGAAAAAAGCTCATTCTTAGCAATTTGGAAAATTGATGATTGTTCCATCAATTGAAAGTGCTAAATCACAATCATTCTTTAACGGTTATAAATTCACGACAATTCTTGATTCCCGTGGAAAATTTTCATGGGTTTTTTTTTTTTTTTTCCGCTTGCCGACCACTACGAATCCTTTTTCCTTCCTTCCTTGAAATTATGCTAGTTTCTTTTTTTTTAGGTTGAATCAAGCATACATAATATTTTTTCCTTTATGAATCACATAAGAATTTTCTTTCTTGGCTATCACAGTTGACTTTCAAAAATTTTCCTATTTACTTTTCATCTTATTGTTCTTTATATACCTCGGTACTAAGCCTTCACTTCTCCACATTAATCCGAAAGTCCTTTTTTCTTAATGCAACATGCACCATAAAATAAGTAAACTCATCATCAGAACCAAGCCTCTCCACATTTAGAAATTACAAAACTCCTGAAACCCAGAACTAATCAGCTAGTACTCCTCCACTGATCCTTATTTTCGGTGACACTAACCTGCTATCCCCATCTAAAAAAGATTCCATCTCCAATCAAAGGTCCTTAAACATCATTAACTTCTCCACAAATGGGAGCCTCTCAACCCCTTTCACCCCCTTTTTGGCTTATCATCATCACCGATAGAGGACTCCCGATCAATCTCCCATGGTTATTTCAAATAGTTATGGCTTGATCCTCTGAGATATAACTGAACTGATATTCAAATGGCCATTGAACTCTTATGTGAAGACAAAGGTGTCATTCGCAAGGTCTTAGATGAGATCCATTCTACTCAATATGGATTCATCAATAGGTGTTCCTCTTGTGTGGCTATGAAGCAAAAGTAGCTGAAAACAAACTCTCCCTTTTGATAATGTCAGAAGGGGAGAAGTAGTATTGTTCCCCTTCCTTTATTGTCACACTTAGTTTAACTTAAATTTATTTTAGACAACTTGTTGTCTTTGTCTTTGTTTTTGCCTTTTAATAATTTGGGACAAGTTATTTGTAGTTTACTTATTTACTATCTTCATTAATTAATACTATAAACTTTTAATTTACTATGTCCATACTCTTAATTTATTGCATGCGTTTCTATTTATTTTTGATGCATGGTTTAAGGGAGAGCTTTTACAGAATTTTCATAAAATCAATTATATTGCCATTATCAAAAAAGGCTAGAGTATTAGATCATGTGCTATTAAATCTTGATATGCCTACATAATTGAGTGATTTGTAGCCAACCATTTTATTCACATAATATTATATGCTTGCTTGTCTATCACATATGTGATGTAATTAATTTTTAAAAAAATTAAATTTGTGTTAGCAAAATTTAATTTAGAAATATAAAGTCACGATATTAAGATTTATTTTTAATAATTTTTCAGTTTAGCAAAACTCTTCTTTTTATTTTTATTTTTTATTTTGCAGGCTTGATACATATATAATAGAAGACCAAAATAACTCAAGATCTCATTATTGAAATTTATTTTTGAGGTACATAACGCTCATTTTTTTGTCACACAAGAAAAGTTTCTTAATTGGAGTATCTTGATTAAAAATCAATTTCCTATTACGGCTCCAAACAGACAAATCTTCGTATAAGAATCTTGACCCAAATTGAATCAATTTCTTATGATGGTGTCTTATTCTCCAAATAGCCAGACCTTTGAAATGAGAATCTTGATTTGGAAGCTTTCGATAGGACCATCAAAAAGAGTATCAATGGGGCAAATGAATTCTTAATTTGGAAACACTACCAACGGGGCAAATCAATTCTTGATTTGGAAAGTGCAATGCAATGCAATGTTGAAAGAGCACCAACGGGATAAATTAATTTTTGATTTGGAAGGTGCAATGTGAGTGCCAACAAGATTATTCATTCTTCATTTAGAAATACACCAATGAAACAATTCATTTTTGGTTTGGAAACTTCTACCAACGGGACAAATCAATTCTTGATTTTGAAAGTGCAATGCAATCTTGAAAGAGTATCAATGGGACAAATTAATTCTTGATTTGGAAAATGCAATGCAATCTTAAAAGAGTATTAATAGAATTATTCATTCTTAATTTAGAAGTATACCAATGGGACTATTCATTCTTGATTTGGAAATATACTAACCGGACTATTTATTCATGATCTGGAAATTCACGAACAAGACAATGCATTTTGTCTTAGAAATACACCAACAGGACCATACCTTCATGATCTGAAAATTCACCAATAAGATAATGCATTTTGATTTGCAAATACACACCAACACAACTATGCTTTCTTGTTTATTGAATTTTCAACGAGTATTCATCTACAATGGTTCTTTTGGGGCTCAGTCACTTTTTTTTCCCCATAAATAACCCCATTTATAATAGCTAAATAAGGCAAACCAAGAAATATATATTTAGTTATTTTTGGGTCAAAAATTAATAGTCTAAAAGAGAGAAAAATTGGTAGAAGTAAAATTCAAAATAAAAGTTTGTGAGTATTTTAAAGTTATAAAATTAGGAGAATAAAAATTTAAAAAACATATCTATATGAGTGTGTTGTAATAACATTATAAAACTTTGTGCAACATTGTCTACTTTTTATTGGAGAGTTTGATAACATATTCAAAATTTTCAAGATAATAGTCTTCTAAGGAAAATATAAAAATGAAAACTTTGAATTTTTATAAATTATTTTGTCTAACTTTTTTTATTTTTAATTATTTTTATTATATAACCTCATATATTCAATAAATTTTTTATCATAATATATTTTAATATATTTTTTATTCAAATTAATTATTAATCTTATAAATTAAATTTATTTGATTTATTTTTTAACTAGTATTAATGTTATTATAATTACATTAATTCATTTATACATAATATTATATTTTTATTTGTTATAATTGTTAGATTTTTTACATTATATATCATATAAAAATATATTTTTTTATTAATTTAACTCACTCTTCACTTTCAAGCATTTCAGAATAAGATGGAAAAAGTTGAGGTTTATCATTTTGATCTTTGTTTGTGAGTTTTAAGACAGGCTCCATACATTGTAAATGTGGTTGGCCCATGGGCCCTTACATTGCACAACTTAATGTACTCTCCTCAGTCTCTGTTGGTGCCTTAGAGAGAGAGAGAGAGAGAGAGATAAAAGAGATAGTAAAATCAGATCATGAGTCTTGAGTACTATTGAAAATGACATCTCTATCATTTGATAATCCCAACCGAGTTTCATCTACTCTCCTACATTCCTTCAATTCCCTTAACCTCATCCTAGTTGAGTTTCACACAAATTTTGTTAAGATTTACACCCTAAATCCATTACTAGTGATAGAGATAGTCTAATAGTATAGAATAATGAGTTAGATAATATGTAATAAGAGCCCACCAGAAGTTTATCTATATAGGTACTAATACATAGGAAATGGGTAGATAATGAATTAATTCAAAACCCTATTTCCTTTGTTCAATTGCTTTCTCTATTTCTCTTTCTCCTTTTCTCTTCTCTCTCACACAATCTATTCATTAATTTTGTTCCTTTTTGCTACAATCCTAACAAATTGGTATCAAAGCACCAACCTTAGGTACCGCTCTAACTCTAGCAAGGAAGCCTAATTTAAATATGGCAGAGAACACGAGACTCAAGGTGATGGATGAGCAATTCCAACAACATGAATAATTGATACAGTCACTGGTCAAGAAGGTTCAATCATTGGAGTCTTTACTTGACCAAGTATACGGACAGGTAGCTTATTGAGTGTTTGAGTGGAAATTAAAGCTGTAATGCAGCAGATGCTGGAGACTCTCGCCATGTAAGTACCCATTTGATATATGGACAAGGAAAGGGTGGTGGGAATGCCAAATAACTTTATGGGGTAAGGTATCTTTCCCTCTCTGAGAATTCAGCCCTTAGACTTAGTCGAGAGAAGTTTCATTGGGGGATTGTTGTGCGTTAAGAATCTGAGATTGCCACCTAAGCCACCAAAACTAAAGCTGCCAAATTTTGATGGTGAGAATCCATGTGTGTGGCTGAGGAAGTGCAATCTTTATTTTCAGTACTATAACATGGCAAAGGATGAAAGGCTAGAAACCATGGCCATGCACATAGACGGTAGGGTTGATATTTGGTTGAAAGGGTGGTTAACAATTAAGCTCAATGGAATGTGGGCCCTATTCGAGTAGGACCTTTATTGCCACCATTGAGGAGTTTTATAAGTTATGACAAAAATAGGGGTGAGAGCATACCAAGAGCATTTTGAGAAGCTCCACTACTTTTTTATGGCTGAAAATCCCTTACTTACTAAACCATTTTTCATTTTAAGCTTTTTCAGTGGGCCTAATGATGGGATTTGGCTAGTGGTAAAGATGCTCCAACCAGCCACACTTAAGGAGGCCTTCAAATTTACAGCCCTACGGAAGGTATTTATGAGTGTTATTAGAAAAAGGGGAAAATAAAGTATTCCAAACAGAGTAGTTAAGCCACAGATGGATGCGGCCACATTAGTGACTAAGGGAGCTCAAAACCTATTTAAGGGAAACTTAAACCATATGTTGTGGGATGAATTAAAGAGGGTCAAAATGTGCTACCACATGGTCATCAATGCACCCAAAAGTTGTTTCATGCACTAGAAGGCAAAGAGGTTGAGAGTGATTACTTAATAGCTACTCAGCCACCGTTTAGGGATCACTAAGTTCTTGAGGACAAGGACTATTTTAGGATAGGAAAGGTGTTAGGATCCATACCCTAAGTCCATTATCAATGACAAGGGTAGTCTAATAGTATAAAATAATAAGTTGGGTAATATATAAAGGAGCCCACTAAAGGTCTATATATATAGGTACTAATACATAGGAAGTGGGTAGATAATGAATTAATTCAAAACCTTATTCCCTTTGTTTAATAGCTTTCTCCATTTCTCCCTAACTTTCTCTCCCTTTCTCTAAACCTTATTTTTTTCTCTTAATTACTTTATCTCTCTTTTCCTCCTTCTTTTTTCCTTCTCTCTCATATAATTTATCCATAGATTTTGTTCCTTTCTACTATGATCCTAACAAATTGGCATCAAAGCACCGACCTTAGGCACCACTCCAATTCTACTAAGGAAGCCTAATCTGAATATAACAGAGAACATGAGACTCAAAGCAATGGATGAGTAACTTCGATGACATGAGTAATTAATACAATCATTAGTCAAAAAGGTTGAAACGTTAGAGTCTCTACCCTAAGTACAAGTATTGGAGAGGCAACTTATTAAGAGTGTCCAAGTAGAAACTAAAGTTATAATGCAGCAAATGGTGTAAACTCTTATCGCGTGAGCACCCATTCAATGCACAGACAAGGAAGGGTGGCAAGAATGTCAAATAACTCTATAGGGTAAGGTATCCTTCCCTTTCCTAGAATTCTGCCCTTAGACTTAAGCAAAGGAATCTTTGTTAAGGGATTATCATGTATCAAGAATCTAAGACTGCCACCTAAGCCACCAAAACTAAAGCTGCCAAATTTTAATGATGAAAATCCATGCGCGTGGCTAAGGAAGTGCAATCATTATTTTTAGTACTATGACATGACAGAGGATGAAAGCTTAGAAACCATAGCCATGCATATAAATAGTAAGGCTAATATTTGACTGTAAAGGTGGTTAGCAATTAAGTCCAATGGAACATGGGCCCTGTTTGAGCAGGACCTTTGTCATCATTTTGAGGATCCATTATAGCTAGATGCCACTAAGGAGTTTTATAAATTACGTCAGATAGTAGGGGTAAAAGCATACATGGAGTGTTTTGAGGAGCTCTACCACTTATTGCTGGTTGGAAATCCCTCACTTACTAAACCATTTTTCATTTTAAGCTTTCTTAGTGGACTTAACAATGGGATTTGGTTGGTGGTAAAGATGCTTCGACCAGCCACACTTGAGGAGGCCTTTGAGTTTGCAATCCTATAAGAGGTAACTATGAGTGCTATTGGAAAAGGGGGAAAATAAAGTACTCCAAACAAAGCAATAGAGCCATAAACGGATACAGCCACACTAGTGACTAAAGGAGTTCAGGACCTATCTAAGGGAACCTCAAACTGCATGTTGTGGGATGAATTGAAGAGGGTTAGAATGTGCTACCGATGCGAGAACAAGTATACACATGGTCATCAATGCACTCGGAAGTTGTTTCATACATTAGAAGGCAAGGAGGTTAAAAGTAAGATCCTGACAGCCGTTTAGCCACCATTTAGGGATCGCTAAGTTCTTAAGGACAAGGACTATTTTAGGCTAAGAAAGGTGTTAGAATCCATACCCTAAGTCCATTACCAATGATAGGGGTAGTCCAATAGTATAGAATAATGAGTTGGATAATATATAATAAGAACCCATTAGAGGTCTATATATATAATTACTAATACATAGGAAATGGATAAATAATGAATTAATTCAAAACCTTATTTTCTTTTCTCAATTACTTTCTCTCTCTTTCTCTTTCTCTCTTTCTTCTCTCTCACACAATCTATTCACAAATTTTGTTCCTTTTTGCTACAATCCTAACAAATTGATATCAAAGCACTAATCTTAGGTGTCACTCCAACTCTAGCAAGGAAGCCTAATCCAAATATGGTAGAGAACATGAGACTTAAGGTAGTGGATGAGTAACTCTAACAATATGAACAATTGATACAGTTATTGGTCGAAAAGGTTTAACCATTTGAGTCTTTACCTGACTAAGTACAAGCATTGGAGATGCAGCTTATTGAAAGTGTCCAGGTGGAAACTAAAGTTGCAATGCAACAAATGGTGAAGACTCTTACTGTGCAAGCACCCATTCGATACACGAACAAGGAAAAGGTGGTAAGAATGTTGAATAACTCTGTGGGGCAGGGTATCCTTCCCTCTCCCAGAATTCAACCCTTGGACTTAGGTGAGGGAAGCTTCGTTGGGGGATCCACACACGTGGCTAAGGAAGTGTAATTGTTATTTTTAGGATTAAAAATCATGGTCATGCAAATAGATGGTAGGGCTGATATCTAACTGCAAGGGTGGTTAGTAGTTAAGCCCGATGAAATATAGGCCTTATTCAAGTAGGACCTTTGTCACCGTTATAAGGATCCATCACAGCCAAATGCCACTGAGGAGTTTCATAAGTTACAATAAATAGTAGGGGTGAAAGCATACTAAGAGCGTTTTGAGGAATTTCACTACTTATTATTAGTTGGAAATCCCTTACTTGCTGAACTATTTTTCATTTTGAGCTTTCTTAGTGGACTTGATGATGGGATTTGGCTAGTGGTGAAAATGCTCTGGCCAGCCACACTTAAGAAGGCCTTCGAGTTTATAGCCCTGCAAGAGCTAGTTATGAGTGTTGCTGGAAAAAGGGGGAAATAAAGTACTCCAAACAAAGTAGTTACGCTATAAGTGAATGTGGCCACACCAGCAACTAAGGGAGCTCAGGAACTATCTAAGGGAATCTCAAATCATATGTCATAAGATGAATTGAAGAGGTTCGAAATGTGCTACCAATGTGGGAACTAGTATACACATGGTCATCAATGCACTTAGAAGTTGTTTCATGCATTGGAAGGCGATAAGGTTGAAAGTGACACCCCGATGGCTGCTTAGTCACTGTTGGGGGATCAATAAGTTCTTAAGGATAAGGATTATTTTTGGGCAAGGGAAGGTGTTAGGATCCATACTTTAAATCCATTACTAGTGATAAGGGTAGTCCAATAATATAAAATAATGAGTTGGATAATATGTAATAAAAACCCACTAGAGGTCTATATATATAAATACTAATACATAAGAAGTGGATAAATAATGAATTAATTAAAAATTCTATTTCTTTTACTTAATTGCTTTCTCTCTTTCTCTCTGACTTTTTCTCCTTTTCTCTAAATCTTATTTTCTTCTCTCAATTACTTTCTCTCTTTCTTTTTCTCCTTTATTTCTTCCCTCTCACACAATCTATCAATAGATTCTTCTCTCATAAACAATTTATCCACAGATTTTGTTCCTTTCTACTTCGATCTTAATAGTTTTACTAGGAGCATTATTACTATCATCATTGCCTGTTTCTATCTAATATATGTGTGTATGTGTGGGTGTGGCCTTCACAAGTGCTTTAGTTCAATTAATCCATCTTATTTCAAGGAAAAAAAAATAGAAAGAGAGATTGGTAAAAATTCTATCGATCTAGGTTCACGCTCAAAAAATTAAAGCTCAAATCAAAATGTAGCTTTCATGGAGCTCGATCATATTTTAACAAGTCAAACGTGTTATCTCTTAGATGAGAAATCTCAACATTTTGGGGCTACAGTCTTATGATTAAAAACTATATTGTTAGATGTGATGTTCACAATAACTGGTGAGATGTGAAGGTCTTCCAAACACTAATGGTGCATTGTCAACTATTAGTCATGTAAACTGGAGCTTGAGATAGTAGTCAACAACTAAGTTTTATAAGACCAACCTAATAACCAAACTCTAATTGGTTTCAAATTTTGTTTAACGTGGAATTATGAACTAGACTCCTTTCAAGCCTTTTATATATGTTAAAATAGACAAACATCTTGTGTTGTAAAGAGGAAGCTTAATTTGTAAATTATGATGCTTTTGACCAATCGATGTTATTGTAAATTGATATCTAGCTTATTTGAATCGTCTAGTGAATAAGGTAGCTATGATTGAGTTTGTCAACTTTAAAGTTTTACTATTTTGTACTGCAATTTATCTAACATTTGATTTTCTTTTTCATTGAAGTTAATATTATTGTTTAACTTGAAGAAACATATTCGTTGATCATGCAATCTTCTTATCAATTATTGACTTCAGAACATCAAATTGCATGTAATTAAGCTTGACAAAGATAGGATTTGTAGCTTGCCTAATGCACATATTGCTCAAATATTGTCATTTCTCCAAACAAAAGATGTTGTGCGGATTAGCATTTTGTCCAGCAGATGGAGAGATCTCTGGACTTTAGCTTATAATGTTGATTTTGATGGTTCTTTAGCAACTATTTTCAGAAAGGCAAAACTCTTTATGTAGTTTGTAGACAGAGTTCTTATTCTAAACATAGTCACATGCATTAAGAAATGTCATCTTTTTGTTGGAAGATACAATGATCCTTTATGTGCTAATGCATGGATTTGTGATAAAATTATGCATAACATTAGAGAGCTCGGTCTATGCTTTTACGATGAACATAAAATTCAGCTACCTCATTGTCTTTTTAGATGTGAGAATTTAGTGGTCCTTAAGATTTGTCATTTAAATTTGATTAATGTTCCTTCGTCCACTTGCCTTCCTAGACTTAATCTTCTTCATTGTGAGGAGGAACTTATCTGGCACCCCAGTTCTTAGAGAGCTAGTCCTATATAACTGTTAATGTTGAGATTTTAATCATCCTTTGACAGTACACTTAAGCTTAGTGAAAATTCTCATAATATGTGGCATTGCAATGTTGGACCTTGATGTCCCTAAACTTAAATATCTGGAGCTCTCCCATGTGACAGTGGTGATCTCAAAATTAGATCATTATCCTTACAATTTAAGGCATATGTGGAACTCTTGTCTTCAAGTATAGAGTATTTTGTTACTGCAAAAATCTCTAGTGCAAAGGTTTAGTGCTTGCCTGATCATGGACTACTAGTAAGATATTTCTATATTTTCTAATGGCATTGCAATATGTCTATCAGCATTGTTTCCAATTCTGCAACCTGAATTACCTACTTTTCTATGAGCATTGGTTTCAAACTAAAATGCTAAAGCTTTTGCTTCCACGTCTAAATCTATTGGAAGTGAGTTGTTGGCCTTCAAGCACATTTATTTGCCCATACTTACTAAGTAACTTGCATAATTTGTAAGTGTTTATGTTAAATAAGATTAGTGTCAATTAGATGAGATTAGTTTTTATTATTTGTGCATTTTACTAAGTTATGTGTTATGAAATAATGTATATGCTTCGGCCATTACTATTTAATAGGAACATAGGCATGTTGTGGATTCTACCCTGTGTAAGTGGTGACCCTCGGTGTCTTTACTCTAGTGCCTATTAAACAGCCTTAAGGAGTTTCTATCTAGGAGCTTTAAAGGTTGTGCAGCCAAGATGGAAATGATAGTGTATATATATTGAGGAATGTGATGGTGTTGAAGAAAATAGCATTGTCATCTAATATGGCTTGTATTTGCAAAAAATTGGAGATGACTATGAACTATTAAGGTTTCTAAAGGGTTCCACTACATGTGAAGTTGTATTTTCTAAACTTTAGTCCTTAACATTTTGCATTGGAAAATTCTTAACAGTTATAGGACAATCAACCAAACTTGTAATGCTATCTAGAAATCTTCAATGTGAACCTGTCAAAGGTTTGGACACATTGAAAAATATTATACAAAGAAGCAACAATCAGAACATCATGTTATGCCAAGGCATCAAGTTCACCAACCAATTCTCTAAGAATGAAGTTAAGGAGCTGTTATTTATGACATCAATGACAAAGATTGCCGCCGATGTGGTTTTTGGATAGTGTGTGTATGCTTTCCCCACATGACAAGCACCTCAGATTTGTTTATAACTTTATAGCTAGCTTAAGTTGGAGAAATTGTTCGAGCCATAAGTAGAGGCTTGGTGAACATAGCAAATGATGTCCTCTTAGTTCCTTCTCTTAAGGTAAATTTAATTAGTGTTGAGCAAATGATGCACAAAGGCTACTCTTGTAATGTAAGAATGAGAGTTGTGTTGTTTTCAATGCTGTTAGGATTGAAATCTATTTAGTTCCTAAGGGAAATAGAAGTTTCCCTATGGATTTGAGTTTAGTTAGTCATCAAGGTGAGGAAATCAATAAACCCAGCGCATAGGTTTGTGTCATGCCTAAATTTGGTTAAGGTTAATAAGTCACTATGATTTGAATGATATGTCAACTATTTGAGCATTTAGGACACTAACTATGCCACAATAAGCAAGGATCCGTTAGTTGGTGCATGTTTGACCAATTAAATTGGAATAGTTAATGGGGCAAGTGTTATGTAACTTCCAATAGATGAGTCAACTACATTCAACCACAGTCAAAGCCAACATCAATTCATATCATTGGCATCTTGAGAGCTTGTTTCCTAACATTGTTTGGAATCAAATCTAATTAATCTTTCTTTGTATTTTATGATTTAATTTTACTGTTTTCTTCTAATCCATAACTTTTAACAATTGTGCTTTTGTAAATATCTTTAACTCTTATTTATTAAAATTAATTAGTTAGAAGGTGGCTTTGATTAAGGTTGTTTAATTTAGTAAAGAATTGGAAGAAAAATTTAAGTGGCAAAAGGTAAAAGTATAACCACAAGGGTATATAGTACCATTTTTGAGTAAAATACATGAAGAAGTATTTTATAACATATTTTAACCATTTTATATAGTATTAATGTTATATCTTTCTAAGATAAAGGTGTAATTAAGAAGAAAGGTAGTCATATGTCATTCATGCTCAAAATTATGCAATAATTTGAGTGTATAAACACTATATTTGATGATATGAAGGATAAATTAAAGGAGTAAGTCAATACAATAATGAAGTTGAAATGAAGGTATAGGGGTAATAAGGTTTTTAATGCAATAAGGTAAGAAAGACAAGATTATAGCCATAAAGATGATGTAAAAGATGATGAATTAGATAATCCAATTACATTGATTAAAATTGCCAATAATAAAAATAGTTAGAGAGATTTTAAGAGTTCAGACATTGATAACCATCATTTCAACAATATTAAAATGAAAATTTCCCTATTCTAAAGAAAAAAATGATCCAAAAATCTATTTAAAATGGGAGAAGAAAGTTAAGTTGGTTTTTGACTATCGCAACTATTTCGAGGAGAAAAAGGTAAAAGCTTTTACCATTAAGTTTATTGATTATATTGTTATTAGGTAAGATCATCTTGTTTTGATTAGTTTATTTATCCTTAATTACTATTATAAGAATTTATAATAAAGACTACAAGAGTTCACTTAAGGTACTAAAAGTATTAGAAGACTACCACAAGGAAATGGAAATTGTCATAATGTGAGGGGGGATAAATAAGCAACAATGGCTTAGTTGTTGCAAGCAGGCAAGGATTGAACAAGAGACATGTCAAGTGGGTAAAATTTATGAAGACCTTTTCTTATGTCATCAAATATCAATAAAATAAGGAGAATATTATAACTAATACATTATTAAGCAAGTATGCTTTTATTTTTATACTTAGTGCCAAATTGTTAGAATTGAATTTATTAAAAATTTATATGTGAAAGATTTAGATTTTGCTAATATGTATGAAGTATGTAAGAAGTCAACCTTTAAACAATTTTATAGGTATAAGGGTTGGTTATTTAGAAAATTTTATTTATACCTATGATTTCTTTGAGAAAATTGGTTATGAGAGAAGAACATGAGGGGGTTTAATAGGTTATTTCAGAGTTAAGAAAACATTAGATGTTTTAATTAATATTTCTTTTAGCCACACATGAAATAAGATCTTAAGAGGGTGTGTAAAAAGTGTATAATATCTAAACAAGTTAAATTTAAAGTTTTACTTAATGATATGTGCATCCCTTTATCTATACCTAATCAACTCTGAGTTGATTTATTTATGAATTTAGTGTTATGACTATCATAGTTACAAAAGAGTAAGAATTTTGTACTTGTTGTTACTAATAAGTTTTCAAAGATAGTACACTTTGTCTCATACCATAAAACTAACAATGCAAATATGGCTAAATTATTCTTTAAATAGGTAGTATGTTTGTATGACATGTCTTAGAGAATTGTTTTAGATTAGGATACAAAGTTCTTTAGTTACTTCTAAAACACTTTATGAGGTAAGTTAAGTACTAAAATATTATTCTTAACTACTTTTCATCCAGAGATGGATGGATAAAATGAGATAGTTAATATAGCTTTTTCTACTTTATTGCATGTTATTATTCAAATGAATTTAAAAATGTAGGAAGATTATTTGTCGCATGTAGAGCATGCATATTATACAAATATTCATTCTTAATTACTCTATATTTGAAATTATGCATAATTTAATTGTTTGACTATTTTGAATTTGATACCTTTACCTATTAATGAGTATGTTAACTTAAATGGTGAATACAAAGTTAAACTGGTGAAAATGTTGCATGAGAAAATGTAATAATAAATTGCAAAATGAATTTAGCAATATGCATCTCATATTAACAAAGGTTCCCAACTCAATATTGTTCAAAGGTATAACTTAGAAGAGACAGTCTATTTCAAATGGTGGTACAATTTAATGACAATATTTATAAGTTGGACTTTTTTTATGAGTACAATATAAGTATAATATTTAATAATTATGATCTTTTTTCTTTTAATATAGGTGATGATTTAAGGATTAATTCTTTTAAAGAGAAGGGGAATGATGAGATTAATGGAAAAACCAATATATAAAGGGCTTCTAATGATTCATTAAGCATTCACTAAGAACTAATGACATATTCATGTACTAAAAGGATGAAAGAGGTACTTAATGGGGTGATTGAAGAAATTTAGGCCAAAAAAGCTAATTCAAGTTTAAATAAGTACAAAGTATATCTTAATAGAAGTTGAAACTTTATTAATTGTATAGGGGTGTTGAATGGAGTTGTATTAAGTGATTGTAAGGATTTTTACAATAATTTCTAAAAATATAAAAGTAAATTTGTTATCAATCTATTTAAAAAATTTGTCCTTATATTTAAGGTTGTTAAACCAAATTATAAATGTATTTGATTTCACTATTAAAAAGGGTAAATCATTAAGTGAAATAATAATGAGAATTTTCTTTTTTGATTCTTTCAAATATTAAAACATTTATTAAGAATTAACTCTTTTTATGACATTTAACCCAACTTATCACTTTGAAGTTTATTCTTTTTTAAAGCATGACATATGTATCTTTTTTTATACTTTAAGTTCATGTATTTTTAAATGTTAGGTCTAGGTTTTGTGTGATTAAAATCTAATTTAATTTTCTTAAGTTATTATTCAATTTCTTGTGCATGTTAAGTCCCTAAACCACATATATTGGGGTTCATATCACTTTGACTATATTCAAGTTAAGGAGAGTAACACAGATGATGAGCTCAATGATGAGGATTTGTTAACTAATGATAAAGACTATATAAATGCAAGGAGAAAAGTGCAAAACATATTAAAGCATTTGAATATAAGGGTTATAATGAAGCATAATTACATAAAGGAAAAGGGATTGCCAATATGCCGATGGGTAATGCTAAGGAAATTTTTTATCATGGTAGATGAAATAGTAAGTATGACAATTTTGATGATGAAGTTAACACACTAGAAAATAGTGATGAATATGATTTAGAAATTCATAGTAGAGAAATAAAAAGAAAAAAGAAATTTCAAAGTACATAAACCTGATTATGACCACAAGAATCTAAAATTTACAATTAAGATGAGATTTAAGCAGGTAGACCAATTCAAGGAGTGCATTCAAAGATATGTTATTTTTAATGGGTATGTAATAACATAGAAGAGAACTTGTGATTGGAGAATAGAGGTAGCTTGCACAACTAGTTGTTCATGGAGGGTATATGCTTCATAGGAAAGAAAGGAGGACACTTTCATGATAAAATCAATATTTGATACTCATACATATTGTAGGGTCATAAGGAATAAATAAGCAATTGTGGTTTGGTGGGTTAAAAAGTATCTTCACAAGTGTTGAAAGAGGCCCAACTAGTCTATGAAGGAAATGATGGAGGATATCAATGAAAAATTTATTTTAATAGTCACCAAAATGTAATGTTCCAGAAACAAGAAAAGAGCAATTTCTTTGTTAAAGAGATCTATAGAAGAACACTAAAACAAATTTAGATCATATAAGATTGAACTTAATTCTACAAATCTTGGAAGCTTATTTCAACTTGAGATAGATTCAACAACAAATAAAGAAACACTTATCTTCTTTAGATTTTTTATTGGATTTATTGCTTTAAATGCTAGCTTCTTAGTTAGATGTAGGAAGTTATAGGTTTAGATGAATGTTTTTTTACGACATTTTTAGGAGAAGCATTGTTAAATGCAATTGGAAAAGACAAAAATAACCAAATGTATCCCATTGTATGAGTTGTTGTTACTAAAGAGAATAAAAAGGACTAGATTTGGTTTTAGAACTATAGCAGTGCAGTTTGAAATTTCCAATGACTTTGGGTGGACTATTATAAGTGACCAACAAAAGATATTTTAACCCATGACAATTTTTCATGCAATTTAATAAACTTAATTATATAAATTCAATGTCACTAACACATTTATGGGTTTTTTTTTATTATATTGTACAGTGTGTGTGATGTAGTCAAGAAAAGGCTACCACTTGCTAAACATTGTAATTATATTAAACTTATTTATGCTAATTAGCACAAAAAATTTAAAGGACGTACTTTAAAGAATTGCTTTTGGGAAGTAGTAAGAAGTACAATTCCATATGATTTTCAAAGTGCACCTAAGGAAATGAAACAATTGAGCCTTAAAACTCATGATGGTTTTACTAATAAGCTAGTGCATAAATTTGTGAAAGTTTTCGTAAGTATGAGGCTAAAATGTAATATGATTGACAATAACATGAATGTTTTAATATTTATATTATGAAGACAAGAACAAAAAACATTATTAACATGCTTGAAGACATAAGGGTAGCGTAGATAAAGAGGGTTTAAGAGAAAAAGAAATGAATAAAGTAATCAAAGGATGTCATTTGTCCTTATTACAGAAGAAGTATGAAAATATAAAATTTGAATCAAGGATTTATATTGTGAAGTCAAATGGGATATTGAAATTTGAGGTTTCATGTTATAATAACAAATATATTGTTAACCTTTATTCCTTTGCAAAAATGCAACTACTTGCATAAATCACCAAAGGATAATTCTAAATAAGTGTTACAAATGGACAACATATTTAGAGGCATATGGTCAAGCCATTGAATGGCTTGAAGATACGGTATATAGTCAAGAACAACACAATGCTATCTTCACCATACAACATAATGCAGGGTAGACTAAAGAAGACGAGGAGAATGAACATGGACGAGTCACCCAAAAGGCATGGAAAGATGTCTAAAGTTAAAGTTTAGATGCAGTGCCAATAATGCTATAAGTCTAGACACAACAAAAGAGGTTGTCCTTGAATTGGCCTTCCATCATTTGTTCTACCACTAAAAAATAGTGCATATAAAGACAAAGAGTACAAATATTTTCATGCAGTATTAATCTCATATCTAGTACGATACTACAATTTTTTTTATTCTTAATTTATAGGCAAGAAAAAGGGGCAAATCACGAAGAGAACCAAATGCTACTCAACAAGGCTAACAAAGCTAGGTGGATAGCGGAATAAGGATTGCAAAACTCAGTTGGACCCAATGCAAAGAAGGTGGGCACAAATTAGTTTTTTGAGTTTTTGATTTCTACTAAAATTTAACTTCAATCATATGATTTTGTTTGTAAGATAGAAGGAGGAGGAGACTAAGGATGGACCATGATGTAACATCTAGCAATTTGGCAACAATAGCACAAGCTAACGAATTTGCTAGTAGGCCTAAAAGAAAAGGGACTGGTAATATGATTGCAAAGGCTAATTCACCATCTGTAGCACATATGAAAAAAGTTGTATAAATGAGGTGAGTCAATAAGGGCTTTGGAGTTTTGACTTCAATAAGACTAACAATGGCTATATAAGGGTACATTTGTCATTTACAAGGTTTTTCCAATTTAATAAAAAATTAAATGCTTGTATTAAACACATGAGTAACAACTTTGTATTGCAATTTCAAATGCCTTCATATCATGCCAGAGCATTAATCATTAGTCCTAACCAAGTCTTGATAGCTGCTACAAAAGCTCGTGAACTAACAATGACCCCTTTAAGAGGATTAGGTATTTTGCAGCATGTTGATATGCATAATACAATTATTGGGAATCAATTATTTAGAAACTTTGGTTAAAATGTATTGTTTTCTTAGCAATTACTTACTGCTTTTGCCACAATTAAAAATTGTGCTTTTCAAACAATTAAAGTTTGTTCTTTGAAACAATTAAGGATTGTGCTTTTCAAACAATTAGGGATTGTGATCTTTTTAGATCCTAATTTCCACTATCCAACCAAAAAACAAAAATAAATAAGAAAAAAGAAGTTATAAATCATTAACTCTTATGTTAATGTGTCTAAGAGTGGAGCTTTTTTCTCTCCATGATCTAGTAGTAGCTGGAAGTTGACATAAAACATCCGTTGTTATGGACATGGGTGCCAAAAGCCCAAACCACCTCTAAATTTAATAAAGCTGGAACAATGAATAACTTAATTCACTCATGATCAACAAACAACATTATCCACGTTTGAACAAATTACTTAGCACTTGCAATTATAAACATACATAACAAATATGTCATACAATTGATAACCTTGCAATAATAGAAATATTACGACAAAAATTATAGTTTTGTCTTTTTCACCAACATTAGGACACAACACAATGTTAATCAAAAGAATACAGGTGTATAACACACAAATACATAACACTAGTTTGTATTTGCTCCTCAAAATTACTTTTTCTTCCAACAGCCTCTTGTTTTCCCTTTTTAACTTAATACAATTAGACAACACTTTAATCATTTTCTCAACCAAAATGTCAATTTTGTTCTTCTTTGACATATTGTCCTCTTTATGATGCTGGATTCAGGTCAAATGAATGGTATTTCTTTCTTTAATCCTAACAAATCTTGCATCTAATTCCTTGTTTTTGTTTCAAAGTGACCTAATAACCACTTTATAAACCTTGCAAACTTTTGGGCTGCACCACTTAGAGAATCTACAATCATTTTGCTTCCAAAACCAACATCTTGAAAATCTTCTGTTAGGCTTGTTTTAATTCCAAGATGTGTAAATATGGGCTGGTACTCCATGCTTGTAAAGGATATGATCCATTCCTAGACTTGTTTGGGAAGATGATGACCCACTATCGAATTTGCCACTTTTAGCAGCCTCCATTGTTTCAATCGCAAAGATATCTCTTCACCCAATCATAGAAGGGCAGAAGCAGCTAAAATTTTGGGAAGAATAAGACACAAAAATGAAAAAAAAAAAACCCATTGAAAGATGACAAAGATAAAGAAGTAGAATGATATAAAAATTGAAGTTCCAAAAATATTTAAGTTTCTTATTTTAGTTCTTCTTTGCTCTAAACTAATGAGATTAATGTATACATTGAAATTGGGTTTATGATATTAATATTTTGATTTGTTATGATATTAATTTGTAATTATAAATGATTACAATTATATAAGTTATATAAGAGAAACTTGTCAATTACTATTTGGGCTTACGTGGCTCCTTGTCACCATCTTGTCTTTTGTACACCTCAACTTCCTTGATTGTCAACACATCACATCAGAAACCTAAACATTATACTTCGACGTTGTTTAATGTTTGAAAAGAATTTTTATAAAAAAAAATTATTAGATTACTAAGTTATTATTTTTCAAAGGTTAGGTTATATTTGAAATATCACATAAAATTGCAAATAAAATTGTATATTAACCTTATATAAGATCAAAAAAAATTATCACCTTTTGACATAGGACTTGTTGTAGACATTACTATTTATTATTCAAGGATTCCCTCCAAAGTTCTAAGGAAAAATTTTATAAGAGTTGATCATCTTTTATTTTTAATAGTAGGTTAAAATCCGTAATTTTTGACATTTTCTTAAAATAAAATATTAAATTATGAATTTAATAGACCTAAAAGTAAAATATGTCATAATGAAAGGATTGTGTACATTAACCTACAAATATGAGATCCAATTAAATAATGAAAATTAATGAAGAATACATTTAGAAGTCTTAGATGTGCAAATTTAATGTTTCTATCTATATTATTTTCTACATTCCCTATAAGAGAAAATTAGAGGTAATGCATTGTAATCAATTAGTCAAGCCAAGGAATATTGATTTTAGTAAAAGACTTTATATTTTTCATTATCTTTCTTTTTGAAAAATTTTGTTTTCTAAGGTTTAATCATGTATTAGCCTTGCTATCATAAGTTGTTGCTTTAAGTGATATAAGAACTTAGATTTTTTTAGCTTGATATTATCCTACATTTATGTACTATTGTTTTTATGTTGGTATCAAAGAAAGTTTTGCTTGTATTGATGTTGTCTTATGAAATTTGAAGCAACCTCTTTAATGATATTTCTTATAAAGGGAAGACTATCTAGAATGATTCTACAAGATTGTGAATACAATAGATCTTTCATTAGAAATATGGTTCATAATCAATTAGTTTGTATACTCATTCTTGATTTTAAAGATATTATTGTCTTTGAAGGAAATTTCTTTATTAAAGATTTTATAAGGTGGTTAGTTGCACTTAAGGCATGTTTTGAATACAATGATGATCCTGAGGAGAAAAGATGAAACTTGCATCTTCAAAACCTTAAGACAAAATAATTGAATGGTTGCCATACTTAATATTATTAGTTAAGATTTGGTAGGACAAAAATTTGGTCATAGGTAAATTTCAAAAATTTACTAGTTATTGAATTTTATGATGATAATAAGTTTGACAAGATTTTAAACTAGGCTTAAAGTGATTCAATTTTTGTTCTTTTTTTCTAGTTAAAGATATTAATCCAACTTTCAAACTTAGAGATGTTATCTCTAATCCTGATACCAAAATTCTCAATCAAACATTAATTCTTGATAAAAAGAGATGAGAGAAAAAACAAGAATCATTAATTGTTGACCACAATATGATTCATCAATTTGATATTTGATGTAAACCCTAAAAGACGGGGTTTAGGGACCCAACATATACAGGGAATCAAATAAGAACCCAAAAAGGCTAAATCAAATTTCAATCGTACAAATCTTAGACCCAATGTTTAAAGGAACATAAACTTAAAGTATAAAGAAGAATACACTTTAGAAAATAATGAATTTGGAAGTGATCAATTGAGTTGAACATTACATGAAGAATTAGTTCTTAATAAGTGCCTTTGTTATAAAGTAAAGACAATGATATATTTCTAAAAGATAGGAACACTTCTATTTTATTATAAACTCTTATTTTATTACAAACTCCTACTTTATAACAAATTTCTACTAAAGGGTGGATTTTATTACTTAACCTTAACCCATTAAGTACTTCAATCATATTAATAAAATCTGTCCTCTTTCAAGTTTGAATTCAAACAATTTGTAATTAGGTTAGCTTGAATTTCATTAATTAGCCCATTTAGTACTTATTTCATCTTTTTAACCATTAAACATGCCATTGGCCCTTCATGTATACTTAATAGATCTTTAAAAGACCTCCATGCATTGGCACCTTTATGGATCTCATTGTCCCTCCTTTCCTTAAAAGGATTTTTCCTCAAATCATCACCTGCATTAAAATAGCTTTAATGTCAATACCTAAAGTATCACACTCAATCTCAAAACTTTTAGTAAAGTTAGGTAAAATAAGTAAGGGTGCAAAACTTAATTTTTCCTTAATCAAATTAAAAGTTTTCTCTCGATCATTATCCCACTTAAAATCAAAATTCCTTTTAACAACCTCAATTAGGGGTGCAATAATGGTACTAAAGTGTCTAACAAAATGTTTATAAAACTAGTTATACTATAAAAATTACGTATATTACTAACTAACTTAAGTGTAAGTCAATCACATATTGCCCTTACCTTTTCCTTGTCAACCTCAATACCTTTAACATTCACAATATAACTAAGAAATATGATCTGATTAGTGGAAAAGGAACATTTCTTAAGATTAGTATATAATTTATCCAAACGTAAACACTTAGAATATAATGTAAATGATTAATATATTCATCTAAGTTTTTGTTATAAATTAAAAATTATCAAAATACACAACCATAGATTTACTAATGAATGCACATAAAACATGATTCATCAGTTTCATAAAAGTACTCAGTATATTCGTGAGACCAAATAACATAACAACCATTCATGTAAATCATACTTAGTTTTAAAAGTTATTTTCCATTTGTCTCCTTCTCTCATTCTAATTTAGTGATATTCACTTTTCAAAACAATTTTAGAAATGACATATGAACCATTTAATTTATCTAACATGTCATCTAATCTAGGTATGGGATGGTGATACTTTATGATGAATTTATTGACTACTCTATAGTCAATGCACTTCCTCTATGTCTTATCCTTCTTGGGCACAAGCAATATTGGAACAATACATGGACTCATACTCTCTTTTGTATATCCATTTGTTATAAGCTCCTCAACTTACCTTTGCAGCTCCTTTGTCTCCTCAGGATTACTTTTATAGGCTAATCAATTTAGAATTATTACACTAAGGATGAATTCAATCTAATGTTCTATTCCTCTTAAAGGTGGCAAACCACTTGGTTCTTCGAGAAAAATATCATCAAATTCTTACAAAAGAGAAATAACAACACTAGATAAAGAGGGGCTAATCTCATTGGTACTGAAATAAGCCTTTTGATCTCATTTCCTTTCTCTCCTTTCTCCTCTTAACCTTAATTTCTTTTTTCCTCTCACTCTCTTTTTTAATCCTCAATTGATTTTCATAAACTTGCTAAGATGTCAAAGGTACAAAAGAAACAAGTTTATCATTTATTACAAAAGAGTACATATTCTTAAACCTATCATATATTATATGTTAATCATATTGTCATGGTTTTCTCAACAAAATATACCCAACTTATATAGGTACAACATCACATAAGATCTTATTAGTATATCTCTTAATAGTAAATAGTACTAACACTTACTTATTTACCTTAATTTCCCTGCATTCATTTAATCATTGAAATTTATATGGTTTAGGGTGTTTTATTGTAGGTAAATTAAGTTTTTCAACCAAAGTAGTGCTAACTACAAACTACCCCCATTAATGATCATGTTACATACTTTATCTTCAATATGACACTGTGTGTGAAAAATATTTTCTCTTTGCACTTCATCATCTTTTTTGGTTTGTGCACTCAATACTCATCTAACTACCAACACATCCCCTATAACTAGGTACTCCTCTCCATCACTTACATCTTCCAATGGTGGCAAAGAGTTATCATTAGTTTCACTTTTGGTCTCAATATCACTATTACACTACAATACCACAATATGCTTTTTTAAATATTGACATGCAATATATCCCCTTCCTAAACACTTAAAACATTTAACATTTCTATTTTTACTAGGTTGGAAATTAGAATTACTTTTCACCTTTCTAGGACTTGCTTCTATGCTTTTATACAATTTAGCATTAGGCTCATAATTAGCCCTCTGTTCCCTTTTACTCTAATTTAGCTTTTAGGATAAAGTGAAACTCGAATTTTATCCAAATCATGTAAAACCCTTCCGTTTGAGTTACCTCTCAACTTTCATTATCACATGCACCATGTCTTCCAACTCAACATAATACTATAATAACTGTGTTGGTGATGTCTCTATTCAACCTTTGTAAGAATTAAGTCATAGTTACTTCTTTATCCTCCTTTACATTAGTCCAAATCATGAAAATCTTCATTTTCTTGTGATAATCTTCCATACTCTTGATGCCTTAAGTGAGCCCTTGTAGCTTTTGGTATAAATCCCTATAATAATCATTAGGGATGAACCTCTCGTCATGATAGCCTTTATCTCTTCCTATGTATCAATAGGCCTCTCATGATTTCTTCTCCTAGTCAAAATAAGTTGATCTCATCAAATAAAAGTATAATTGATAAATTTAATGACATAAAGTTGTACCATGTTCACTTATCAAAGACCAACTCAACCTTTTTTTTTAATTCTAGATAGGTCTTTGGATCGTTTTTCCCTTGAAATGCAAGAATTTTTACTTTAATGCTACCAAAATCACAATCATAGGTGTCTTGCCTCCTAAAATCTCTTTGAACATTTCTATTATTAGCAATTCTAATCAAAAGTAGCTAGATCATCAAATTCATCATTTACATGGCCATAGTCCTAGCTCTCAAACTTTCTTGCATTAAGCACCTCAAGACCCTCATGCCTCTTTTGCAATTCCACTAATATATTGGCTTGCTGCCCCATCTTATCTCTCATATCATTAAATCTAATGTTTATGCGTTTAAATTGTTGTTACATGGTTTTGATCATGAACGACACATTATTACCTCCTTTTTTAGCTCCTATTTCATCTTTTGAAGACATATTGTTAATTTTACACAAAATGACTAAGATACCTCACAAGAGACTCTCTCACGTGCTTCACTCAAAAATGGTGTCACACACCCTTGTGTTTACAATCTTTTTGGTTTTTTCTCAATATGCATTTACACTCCTCCTTTTCACCACTCAAATTTTCTTTCTCAATTATTTATTAAACTAAACAACTTTAAGCAAAGTCATTGTATAACTAACTAATTACAATAAATCAAAATCAAAGAAATTTAGGAAAGTATAATCAATAAAGGTTATAGGTTAAAAGAAAACAATAAGATTAAATTGCAATACATAAAGAAAGAATAATTAGATTTGAATCCTTGTAAAAACTAGAATGTAATAAGGTCTATTTCTTTAATTTAGGATTTATTACGTTGTAAAATGTCTAATTAATAAGAAAATGAAACCTTTATCTCCCTTTGACCTAATCAAACTTGATTTGCTTCTCTCTCTCTCTCTCTTTTTTTTTTCTTTTTCTTCTTTTCTTCTTTCTCTTTTTTTTTGGCACAAATTTAAATAAAAGAAAAGATAAATTTAGAATTTATAGATTCAAGGAACAAAATGATATAAAATGTTGTTAAGAAGAAGAACAAGAGAAGAACTTAAATTTAAATAAGCAAATCTAATTTAGAGTCAAGTTCTAATACCAATTGATGTGAACTCCAAAAGACGAGATTTAAAGACCTAACAGACATAAAGAATCAAGTAAGAATCCAAGAAAATTAAATTAAATTTTAATCATGCAAACCTCAGACCCAAGGTTTAAAGGGATATGAATCTAAGGTATAAAAAAACATATGGATGCCACACTTTAGAAAATAATGAATTTAGGAGTGATAAGTTAAGTTAAATGCTATAAGAAGAGTTAGTTTTTGATAAGTTCTTTAGTTCTTAAAAGAGTTGAAAAAGAAAATTTTCACTTTTCAATTCACATAACCAAAAACCCTAAAAGTAAAGACAATGATATACTCATAAAAAATATGAACACTCATATTTGATTGTAAATTCCTATTTTACAAAAACTCTTATTTTATAACAAACTCTTACTTATGAGTGAATTTGATTACTTATCCTTATCCCATTAAACACTCTAATCATATTAATCACATCTTAGTCTTTTTTCAATTTTGAATTCATGTCATTTGTAACTTGGTTGTTTCAAATATCCTTAATCAGTCCATTTTGTACTTCTTTCATTTTTTTTAGTCCTTGAACATATCATTGGCTCTTTGTGAATACTTAATAGATCCTTAAAAGCCCTCAATGCATCGGCTCCTCCATGTGTCTTATCAATATCATGTCTTCTAATGATGATGCCAATAGGTTGGTCGATTGTGGTGGTGAAAAAATAATTTATCAATAGATTATATCAATTTACAAGTTGGTCACATAACCCATAAGTTCTAGTATCTTATCAATTCTTTACCTAGTACCAAGCTATATTAATTTCATTAAGATTCCTTAATCTAATAAAAGTTCCCTAAAAAAGACAAGGACATCCTACAAGTAAACTGAAGTAATTGCTACATTCACATAACTTATTTCTTTAGCAATGAAGACTTCAACTCATCATTATCAACTCAAGGGTGAATTTCTTTTAAGGGGTTTAACATAAGACATATCATAGAGATTATTATTTATTATTCTATAATTATCATTATAAGTCTAAAGCAGAATTCTAAAAGACTTTGTCCCTAAATATTTTCAAGAATAGTTCATAATATGCAATATTTGGCAATATCTTCAAATAAGATATTGAATAAAGTCCTATTAGGGGGATAAGACTTAAGAACAAGGCAATGTTTAAGGCTAATAAGCAAGGGGTAAAAAGTTAATTTAAGTCAAAAATTAATAATGAACAAAAGCTTTTTTTAACAATAAATGAAAATTTTTGTGAAAAGTGAATGGAAATTTCAATTTTGAAAGTCTGAATTTTGGGAAGAGGAGAGAAGAAAGTCAAAAGTAGATCTCCTTTTTTTACCAACTAAAAAAAACAAAGGTAGATTGTCTCTTCAAATTGGCCCCTGCCTCAACTTAAGAGTATTGGTCTTATAGACTAGTATAGAATAGTATAAGCTTAGTTAGAACTCATCTCCTTAGCCTTTGTTTTGTTAATGAGTGGAATAGGATGGCGTGGACTTTCTATCCTATGATCATAGGATAATACTGTCCTTTTAACATTCATGGGCTAGACTATTCCATCTAATGGGCTAGCACCAATAAATCATGCATTTATTGAAATACCCATTCTGAAAAAAACTCTCCCTCAAATGCTTTTGCCTTTTATGAACTCTCTTCCTTTCACAACATAGATTCTTTGGCCTTATTTTCATACATTGATCATTAAGTCCTCTCTCTCTCTCGATTGTGCTTTGCGACTTACTCTATGTCTCTTTATTTTTCTCTTTTTGCCTGCATTCACACACAACATTACCTTTTATTTGAATTTTAGATCAATTATGTTAGATTTGATTTTGATTTTGGTTTCTAACCTTCAATTTCTTGTAATGTTTCTATTTTTGTGTCATTCTTTAAGCTTGCACAATGAAAATTTTGATATTTTGGTAAAATTCATGCACAAACCAACACCTTTTTGCTACTTGTTTCTATTGAATTTTTTTTCTTTTTTGGGTGGAACCCCATAAATTAAGGCTTGGATAGCCATTGCCCTTTACTTTGTTAAGGTACATTTGCATATTCTCTTCACTTGGTTGCAAATTTCACTAAAAGTCGCCTACCTTGACTACTAGCTATTTTGAAAATCATGAATAAGATGATTTTATTAACTTATGCATCTATTACTATTATTGAGTCAAGTGGACACTGTCTAGTTCAATGTATTGTCAAGTAATGCTAATTATGTTTCAATAATTAATGTTTTTTTTTCTATCAACATAAACAATTAACTTAATTGATATGGTGACTTCAACATTGGTGTTAACCTTAAACTTCATTGCTACCACTTCTATTTTTGGATCAATTATCTATTTACTATAATAATTGTTGCTAGATATTGTTTTAATGGTATCGTACTAGCATTTGCTATTGTTATTCAAACATTCTCCATTTCAATGGGTTTAACATTGGGTTTTTCTTTGTTTATAACAAATGGATTTTGAAAATATGTTGTTATATTTTTGGGTTTTTAAAGTTTTATACTAATTACATTTTCAAGTTTAAGCATATGTTTGAAGAAGACCAACAAAAGGAATTAGCTTAAATGAGCTACAAGTTAATTGGTTCAGTTAAATTGGCATCAAAGGTTCCTTAATTTTCCATAGATTATTTGGATTACAACAATGAAATGAAATGGTTAAATGGAAATATGACTTATTTCATAGCTTGGCCTTAAATCTAAACCTTTTAGAGTTTACAGTGTTTTTGGAATCTTATAGATGTTTAATAAGCAGAAACTAGGTGTGCCAATCTCTTTTGAGTTTGTAATGTTTCATTCATACTTTCTTGGCATTTGGATCCAACTTCTATTCACCTTTTAATCCTAAATATAGAGATCTTAATATAAAAAGATTTAAATATTAACGAATAATATTTTAATTTAACTATTGCAAGAAGTTTGTGAGATACTTGTGATTAATGAATTAAAACTTGCTTTTATCTCTTTTTGTATTAATTATCTCTTCATTTTTTAATTTTCTTTGTATACACTTCCTTGGCTCTAGATTTGAAATTGATACTAAATACTTGCTTAATTTGCTTTTGAATGTCAAGGCCATTTCTTATCTTTTACTTTACTAGGCAAAATTTGAAATTGAAGGATAATCACAATATGTTCATTTATTTTGGGGTTTTAGAGGTTCTCAAAGAGAAGCATTTGTTAAAAGGCTTCTGAAGTTGTTCTTAATGCTTAGTAGATTAAGTGTGATGCAACAAGAATGTGCTCAACTTGGTTTTTATCATTTTTGAGTCATTGATGAAGTGACTTGTATGTAGTTGCTTGTTTTGCTATCCCTCTTCAGCTTCATAGGTCCCAATTGTCTTCATGCCTAGGTTCTTGAGTAGCTTCCCGAATCCAACTATGAGAACGGGGAACATGATTGAGAATGGCAAAGCAGCCAATGCCAAACACCAAGAAAGTATGAAGGAAGTGGCAATGCTTGCAATGAAGGTCAACATGTGAGCCAAGCAATTCAATATCTCTGGGAAGACGTGGCATGCCACGTTGGTGGAGGGGCAGAATGGTAATGCTATTTTTGCATTTTTACTTTGTTGGGCTTCTTGGATTTGGAATAATTACTCACCTCGACTTGTCCTTTCAGGTTTGGCTCCATGGACTTGTGAGCTTAATGTTGGGCTTACTCCTCCACTTGCGCCGTCAGGCTTGGTGGCGCCATCCCTTCTTGGGCCGTGAGGCTTCCTCCTGATTGTTTAAGGTTGTGATGTTTGCTCTTGATGGCTTGAGGCCATGAAGCTTTTGTGGACTTGACTATTAGGCTTATGGGCTTTGACTGTGAGGCTTTAATTGAGAGAACAAATACTACTCTGACTGGCCACAGGCTAGGAAAGGGAGAGCTTGTCCACAGAGTCCGATGTTGATGCTTCACAGCCCTAGGATCCCAAAATAGTTACCTCCTAAGCCTAGTTTGGGGCCTATCAACTAACAGCTCTTATGAGGACCTTTGACATTCTGAGGGTCCAATGACGGATCTGGTTGTGTCTCCTTAACGTTGGAATAATTGTACTTGTCTTTTATTATACTCGGACTGTGGCTAGACATTATAATAAGCATTTGTTATCTTTCTCATTTCATTTTTTTTTTTTTTTGCATTTTTCTTTCCCTTTACGCATTTTTCTCTTCTTTTGTTCTTGTTTTCGTCCAAAATCACAATCTCAAAATACAATTAATAATATAATTACCGTTACAATTGTCCTTGCATTGAGAAATAGAAAAGGAGAAAATAAAACATACTGCATAGCCCGTTCAAATAAGTTAAAAAAAAAATAAGAGCACAACAGCTTCTTACACACGAAACATTACTATTTGTCCGCATAATACTAAAAGTAACATAGAATAATTCTCATTTTAAGTTTACATGTGATCACAAGTTGAGGGTTTGTGACCAAGAAATTCTTCGAGCTATATTTTTGTTACTTTCCAAAGGTCGTGCTACAAGGGCACGACGTGAGAATCCTTTACCCTACAATGGCACTTGCTCGCGAGCATGTATGTACATCAGCAATACTTGAAGGGCAATCGTATAGTCTTAGTATGCAATTTGTTGTACCACATATAAATGAATATTTTTTTTATCCCAAGTGAACGTCTCATTTATGTGGTTTGGGACACTCGTGTGAATATCTTATGTGAACTTAATTATCCATCCAGGCTACGTTTAGTGTATATAGATGTTCATTGTGCACACCATTACTTTTATGACCGATCATTTACTCTAATTGTTCTACTTTACTATTTCTCGATTGTTTGAGTCATACTACTCTATAATTTAGTGAGACATATAACCAGATCTTAGTGTTGTTCATGAGTGGTCAAAATTAATCTATCCATGAAGGGGAATTATATAATAGTTGAGGATACATAACACAACTTTTTTTATATATATATATTTATACCATATATATTAAGTTTTATACCATATTTGTTGTATTTTGTACTAATATTGTGCGGTTATCACACAATAATTACTATACCACATTAAATTTCTCATGTACCACATTAAGAACTTGATTGACTATATTAATGTTTGCATATCTAATGTTGAGGAAAGTATGCAAAATTTCATGCTTGAGCACCACAAAAGACATTAGCTTGTTGGCACATATATAGATTTATAATATGTGAATGACGCTTATGCGGTTTCATTGTACAATGCAATGTATTGATCACAAATGAATGTCTTCTATATTATATTGATTTTTAACTTTATTTCTTAGATCATGCATATATTTCACAGTTAATCAATTGGAAAGTGATCAAATGTCATGGGACTAATATGTAAAGTAGATGTTTATTACATTTCATTTGGACTTCACCTTAGTACATGTAAATCTCTACTTTAAACCTCATTAGTTATGTCCTATCGGTCACTATAATGAAAACACTGGTAAACAAATTTAGTTTACTAATTTTTACACTTTACTTCAGCACAATTGTTAATATTTAATGCAAATGAAGCATACAATCAGATCATAGTGTTGTTCGTGAGTTGTTGAAATTAATTTGTCAATGAAGGGAAATTACATAATAGTTGATGGCGCAGAGTACCGATTCTGTGATATTTATACCGATCTTGAGTGTCACTTATTTTGCTTGTGTATCACGTAATGATTACTGTACCATGTTAGGAACTTGATTTACCATACTAATATTTGCAAGTCTAATGTAGGTGAAAGTATGCAAAATTTCATGTTTGTCCAACACAAAGGCATCATCTTGTTGACTCATTTATACACTTATAACATGTGAAGGATACTTATGTGATCTTATTATGTTATGCATTGCAACAACCACAAATAAATGTCTTCTATACTATATTAACTTTTAACTATAATTTTACAGTTCATCTATATAGTTGATCAATTGCCAAGTGAAAAAATGTGCCTGGCTAATATGTAGTGTACCTGTAAATTACATTTCACTACATTTTGGCATATATTAATCTTTATTTTTTACCTCATTAGTCATAAGCCATTAGTTATTCTAAATTAAAACGCTAGTAAACTGGTTCAATAATTTTCGCAGTTTATTATAACACAATTGTTGGAATTGCACGGCAATACACAAAATATAATGTAGTGAAGGATACAATCAAATCAAGTCACGTTAAACAATTTACCAAAAAAAAGAAAAAGGAATTACACAAAAAGTATATATATATATATATACTTTTTGTAACACATTAAAATTTTAATTTATTATGTCAAAATAGCGGTTTATTTTATGTTTGATGTAGATAAATAAATATATACAAAAATTCATGCTAGGCTACCAAATAACACCTTAGCTGACGTATGTATGATTTATAATTCGAGAGGGGTAGTTATCTGTTATTACTGTAAAATGCATTGTATCGATAACTAATATCAATTCCCCCTCTGTTTGCTTTGGATAAATATTCTGCACAAGTGCTTACATGATTCTAAGTATTTGAACTCTTAAGATATACAAATGAATGCAGAGAAATATATATATATATATATATATATATATATTTTTTTGTACCGTAGTGTTGCCCTTATAAGCCCATAAGTGAAAATTGTAATAAAGTTATCTATCACCTCTTAAAATGAATGTGCCACTTTCCAAATTAGGCGGTGGCCATAATAATAGTAAAGTACAGTCGAGCTAGTAATTAAGTGTGTACACTCCGTGTTTCATTTATTAAAATTAACATTTTGAAACCATGTCACAATAAAGTAATTATATAAGTATTTCTTAAAAAATATCCTTGGAAATTTTTTTACCTTAATTTTCAAAGATCTTGGCATCCATTCATGATAGGTAAACAAACAATGTGTTGATAAGGTAAGGAAAATCTGGCACAATTGACAATATTATTATTCTTCTTTTCGCAAGCATTAGATCCAAGAAAGGAAAGAACTCATAAACGTACTAAAAGTAAACCAAGTCCACTACCTGGACGTATAAAGACTTTAATTTGTATAATGGTGGCAAATTGTTGCCGAAAAAGTTTTCAAATTTTGGATTGAAAAAATTTTATATGTGCATGTTTTCATATTTTCGTTTAAACATATATGATTTTCATCTCAAACATATATTTTCAACAAAAATCAAACTAAACAAAACGAATTAGGGATTGAAAATTTTTAGCTTACAGAAAGAATTTTAGACTTCTAAGCGAATTGATTGAATTGGGTTAATTTCGCTAGGTGCAATTTTTTAGTCTTGTTTTTCTGATGTTCTTAAATAAAAATCATTGGGTCAATAAAATAAATAAAGCCCATATTGGAAATAATAATAATAATAATAGTTATTGGATTGAAATGTAATTTGTAATAGTAGTAAGTGGTACCAAAATAATTAATCCTAAAAGTTTGAGAATTTTTGGTCGATTAGAGACGTATCATACAAAATAGATGAAAGCTACGGAATTGGTAAGTTACGGGGTTAGTACAACATGTATAAAAGGTCAAAGTCAAACTAAAATTTTTAACTTAAAAAATAAGAAGACCCTAATTTTCATCTTATCATTTTATTTCGAAATTAAAAACCTGAAAAATTCATCACAACATATAAAAGAGATACAACTTTCTTAAAGACTGTTAAACTAAGATCGTAGTCCTCGGAATGTCTCTCATTTCTGGTCCCCTTCAATTATTTATCCCGTCCTTGTTCAAGTTTTTAATTTGTAGATAACATATTAATCTGTTAATTAAGCCTTGGCACTTGGGTTGAACAACTGCTGCTTACTGGATTGGTTTGTAGATCTATGCGAATATGATATGATAGATATATATGACCTCCGATTTCATGGGTCTCCCCCATTCGTCCCAGCATTTTTACGAAAATACAAGTAATTGAAGCTTTATGCACTGCAACCGTGAGGTAATGTTATAAATTATTATATTTTTAAAAGTTAATTATTATATTTTAAAATTTAGTCAAATTAGTTGTTTTATAACTATTAAACTAATTATTTGATAACTATTAAATTAACCATTATATAATTACTAAAATAGTTATTATGTGTCTATTACTAATTATTATACATTATAATAATATTAATTATTTATTACTATTAAAATTTATATTTATTATTTTATTTAATTATGAATTATTAAATTATAACTAATATAAATTCATCTCTTCTTCTCCTTCTTTAGAGAAAGTATATAGGATGAGAGGATATAGAAAGAAAGGATACATCATTTTTTTTGAATAATTTGTGGCTTATTGTTGAGTTAATCAAAAAATTGTGCTATTCTTATTACCTTATAATTTGAAGTATACATTAATAAAAAACTTGTCATATTCTTGAGGATAATCATTATAATATACTGCATTGAGATAGTTTGTCTATGAAGGTAGAAATTATCCTTAAAAACAATATTTAATATATTTTAGATATAATATCTTTTTGTTAATTTACTTTTATTACAATATTATATTATTTTATTAATTATTTTTTCAACAATCTTAAAGATAGTTTGTTTAATTTCAAGTTTAATATATTTATTTAAAGTTGACATTAAGTTATTCTCATGGGTTATGACAATTTTGATTATAGAGTGATTATCAATAACAAAATTCATTCTTATTTAACTGATTCATTATTTAAAAAACTTACTTTGTGATGCTAATTTAAGGTAAATTGTGTCTATTATCATTCTTTTATATTTTGAGTATTGTTACTTATTTAAAAGTTAAAAAAAAAAGAGTTTTCTATGTTTATTAGGGGATGACAAGTTTTGAAAAAGAAAAAGGTAAATTAAAATTTTCATTGCATGTCTCTTGTAACACCTAAATGTTAAAATATAAAAACTTTGTTATGGTTTTAAATTGATTTTCTTTCCTTTCAAATTTGTTGGATGTTACTTTATTATGTTATTATGGATGTAAGCTTTGGTCTCTTTTTGCAATACTAATTTTCATGACAAGGAAAGATGAGTTATTAAACATTTGTGATACTTAAGGGCCTAGTAAGGATTTGCTCGAGATAATTTTGGTGAGATGTTCTTTGGTTATTGATAGTTTTTGCACCATGTAACGCTTATAGGTTTGATCATTTTAAGTTTTAGCAAATATTAATTATCATAATATTGTGTTAATATTATGGTATATAGTTAATAGAAATTTGATGTAACCTAAGGAAAATGAGAAAAAAAAATAGTATTTTGAATTTATGAGATATAATTATGAGAATTAGTTGACATTTGGAATGCAGCAAATTGTGGCTACTGATAAAGTGTACTAGTTTGCCTTCGAAGGGCATTGATTTAATCCATAAGCTACGTGCTTGCAACCAATTATAATATATTTTATAGTGGATTTTATTTGTATTGAAAGAGTATGATGATGTTAACTAAATTTTTGATTCAGATGAGATATATTCATTTATAAAAGTGAAATGAGGGGTTAAAAGTTTGATAAACAAACAACTTTTACTCAATTGACATTAAATCTGAGTTATAGCCATAAAGATGACTAATTTTAAGACAAATTGGCCAATAAATTTTTTAATAGATACTCTATTATAGATGAAATCGACACTATAAGTGTTGATATATTATGATAGTTAAGTCTTTAGTACTCGCATCAAGTCATATGATAGAGAGAATAAACATATTTATCTAAAATATGAAAAATAGTTAAGTAATGAAGTAATATTACTTTAATTTGTATGGTTAGAGATGAATTGAGATATCCTTTGACTTAATTACTAAGTAAAAAGTTAATGCAAATTACATTAAAGGGAATGAGGCTAATGCCTATAAAGTATGGTCAAAGGTGATAGGAACTCAATTTATGTGAAAAGATATCTCTTAAAGTAAGTTTATATAAATAATAACAATTTACTGATTGGCTTTGTGTGAACTATTAAAATTGTAAAGTCTCTTCCTATAATGTAAATAGTGTAATAATTCCAAGGTTTAAAATTGAGTTATACTTTTAACGAATTCTATAACTTTTATGGGTGGTGTGTTATTAGAATGCACACTTGATAGGTTCAATTATATGAGAGCAGAGTGGGACTACTTCTATGAGATCTAAGGTAAGATCTTTTGAGCTCTCATAAAAATAAACTAAGTGTGTACATAACCAAATAGTGCCTAAGTGCATTAAACAACATGATCTTAGAGAATATAACATAAAGGCAACTTTATTGCTATTCATTAAAAAGTCATGATACATAGAAATTTTTATTTCATCTTCCTTCTAAATATCAAAACTTGAACATGTTAATCTTTGGTTCAGAGCCCTATAGGCACTAAAGATGATGTGTTATATTCTTATTAATCTAGTAGAATTAATTTTTTAATATAGTGAGAGATTGTTATAAATTATTGTATTTTTAAAAACTAATTATCATGTTTTTAAACTTAGTCAATTAGTCATTTTATGATCATTAGACTAATCGTTTTATGACTATCAGAATAATCATTATATCATCATTGGAATAGTCATTATGTATCCATTATGCCCAAAATCGTGGTGCTTTATAAAAATGATTGTAATCCTAACTTTCTTAAAACTGACATGGTTGAAATTGTTTATTATCATTGGGATTCATGTCCAACATTATTCCACATTATGAGTTATTAAGTTATGACTAATATAAATGAGTCTCTTCTTCTCCTTTGTGTGAGAGAGGATACATAGTGAGATGATACAGGAAGAAAATATACACTATTTTTTCAATAATTCATGGCTTATTACTAGGTTAATCAAAAGATTAAGTTGTTTTTGTTATCTTACTATTTGAAGTGCACATTAGTAGAAAGGTTTGTCATATCATAAGAGGATAACTACTATAAACTACTGTAATGTGATAATTTGTTTATGTGGGTAAAAGCTATTTTTAAGAATAATGTTTAATACACTTCAAACACAATATCCTTTTATTAATTTATTTTTATTACAATATTATTTTATTTTATTAATTGATTTTCTAACAACCAATTTGCAACTAAGTATTGAAGATCCTTATGCAAAAGGCTACATGTAGGCAATAAACTCTATTAGTTTGCTTATTTTGTCCTATATGATTCGCTTATAGCATAACCATATAGTGTTAGCTTTGGGTACGATTTAACACCACTTATTGAATTTTGGAAATGTGTTTTGAGTGTGAGATCTAAATGTATTTTGTTGTAACTAGTAAGTGTTTAAGTGAGTAAGTAAGAAAAAGAGATAAATTCACTTAAAATTATTCTTTGTATTGATTTGTTCTTATTGAACTTGCCTTCAATTGGTCTAGCTTGGGTGGCTTAATTACATTTCTACTGCATAGCTTGATTATATATAGATCTCACATACAAATATCTTACTTAAATCCAAATTTTAAATGCACATTATTACTTGTATTTTATTACTTGTATTTTAAGTAATTTCTCATACAAGTAAATGTTTATTGTAGATGTGATTTACTTATAAAAACTTCTTAACACCTCTATGTTGCAATTGCAACTCCATTTTGACACAATTTACTATTTGTTTACCTTGTTTATTAGAGAAACGAGAAATCAAGAGTTACAAAAAGCTTCTTTTATTGCAGTTGTTACCTCATATTTGATTCATTACAAACTTTAGCTAGGATTTAGATTCTTTGAACATGGATTTCAAAGTCTGATATTATATTTAAACCCACAACCTAAATTATTATTTGTTAATGTGAAGAAAAATCCTGTAAAAATAAAAATTAAATAACTATTTTCTTTAACCAAATACCTATAGCATAGCTTGTTTTGATGACACTTTAGTTTTTAATAAGTTTTAGTTATATTTTTCAGTTATCTTGAGCTTGTAGGAGAGAAAAAAAAACACATTATTATCTTCAATTTTAAATTCCTTAAAGGGAAGAAAGGAGTGTTTAATGGAATAGAGAGGGGAAGACAAAGAAAGAAACTACCAAACCAACGACTTAGGAGGAAAGTCCCAGTTACAAGTCTTAGGAACATCCTATTTACAAGATATAGTGGCTAGCCAAGCTCTCTTTTTTATTTACTAATCTATTGTAAATGAATTAATGAACCATTTTCACTTTTGGTTTGGAAGACAAGCCATGCAATTGGTTCGAAAGGCATTGCTTTTCGTATTATCCAAACAGCCCTTTAACTAGTCTGACTAGTTTCGTGTAATTTATTTTTTGTTTCTTTAAGCTTCCAAGACCATACGAGAAAGAGCGACAACTGCTCCTTACATTCTTTCTCTTTCTCATTTATGTATGATAAATAAAAAGAAAAATTAGCTATTTGCCAAAATAATTATCGTGTGTGTGTAGGTGACACTTGCCAAATGCTTTGTTCTCTCTTTCTTTGCCAAATTATTATTTTCAATTTCCTTTTTTTAAATTTTTATATTTTTTAAAAAAAATTTTCTTTTTTTAATTTATAAATTTTTTATATTTTTAAGATTTCTTTAAAGAGTGTTCGATGACATGGTATCTTTATTAGCATCAACAAATTGACATGGCATACTATATGACACATTTGATCATGTGATACTTTTCAAAAAATTTCAAAATTTTTTTAACACAATTATAAACACATCTCTTTGCAAGGAATGCAGTAGAACTTATCTTTAACAAATGCAATGATCTTATTTCTTCCTAAATGATGAGCTGACCCATAAACATGTATTTTTCAAACTAAAAAGTTGCAAAGTGATGTGTGTAGGATGCACAAATTGTTAACCTTAAACAAATAACCATTATAAATCACAAAATCAACATATTTCCTATGGTAACCATTATTAATAAACTGGAATATAAGGTTAAAATAGGAATATGTAAGGTACTCTTCATACAATCTTTCAGACACTATGACATAATCATTCATCATTTGAAAGACACAAACAAGTCAACTTAGAGTGTTAGTTGCTTTGTTTTTTTTATACTTGAATAATGCTTATGTACAAAAATACTCATTAAAAACCTCAATCCATTTAGCATGTTTACCATTTAATTTCTTTTGAAAATTCTAATAATACACTACTTGATGATTAGAAAACAAAACAAATTCTTAAGGAAAAAGATACTAACTTTAATGGCAAAGAGACTAAACAACATCATAAAACTCTTTATTATATAAATTGAATATTTTTGTTTTGCTTCATTGACTTTTTTATCAAAAAATGCAATGAGATATCCTTCCTGACTTAAAACTCCCCGTATACTAATACCAAATAAATCTTTAAATTTTTTAGATTTCTTTAAAGAGTGTTATGTCATCAAATGATGACATGGTATTTAAATTAGCATCAACAAATTGACATGGTATGTGACACATTTGATCATGTGATACTTTTCAAAAAATTTCAAATATTTTTTAACACAATTATAAACACATCTCTTTGCAAGGAATGTAGTAGAACTTATCTTTAACAAATGCAATGATCTTATTTCTTCTTAAATGATGAGCTGATCCATAAACTTGTATTTTTCGAACTAAAAAGTTGCAAAGTGATGTGCGTAGGATGCACAAATTGTTAACCTTAAACAAATAACCATTATAAATCACAAAATCAACATATTTCCTATGATAACCATTATTAATAAATTGGAATATAAGGTTAAAATAGGAATATGTAAGGTACTCTTCATACAATCTTTTAGACACTATGACATAATCATTCATCATTTGAAAGACACGAACAAATTAACTCAGAGTGTTAGTTGCTTTGTTTTTTTTATACTTGAATAATGCTTATGTACAAAAAATACTCATTAAAAAACTTAATTCATTTAGCATGTTTACCATTTAATTTCTTTTGAAAATTCCAATAATACACTACTTGATGATTAGAAAACAAAACAAATTCTTGAGGAAAAAGATACTAACTCTAATGGCAAAGAGACTAAACAACATCATAAAACTCTTTATTATAAGTTGAATATTTTTGTTTTGCTTCATTGACTTTTTTGTCAAAAAATAAAATGAGATGTCCTTATTAACTCAAAACTCCTCGTATACCAATACTTGATGCATTATAAGTAACTTCAAATGCCTTATTAAAGTTGGGATTCTTCAAAACAAGAGCTTTATTAATTTGCTTTGTAATGTCATAAAAAACTATAGTAATTTTACTAAACCATAAAATTCTCTCTCTTTTTTTTAAACAATTAGTGATAGGGATCATAATGGTACTCAATCTATTGATGAATCTCTTATAAAAAGAGGCTAAGTTATTGAAATTAAGGGTATTTATTTTATTATAGGTGCAACTCTTAGCTTGTGAGATACAAATGCGAGATTTAAGTTTGGGTACCAAGTACAAGATTCCCAGTTATAGGTAATTTCTCACCATATAAGAAATGTTTCTTTCCATAGATGTAAACAAGATTTTATCCAACCAAGTTAGATTTTGTTGTACACATTCATCTTAATTATTTTCTTTATGGAGATTTCTAATTCAATTCACTTAAAAAAGTGAGTTAAGGTAACTTAATGTTATATATAAAGAAAAATAAAAATGTTAAATGGGATCCAACTGAAATAAGAAAAAAAATGTGTAATTCAAGATAATGAATTTGTTATACTCACAAAAAATGCAAGTAAAATATGGTATATATCTTTTCTTATTTCCATTGTTATGCATATTCCCAACACTTTCCATTGAACTCCTTCTACCCATCAAATAAAGCATTATCTTTTTAAAGTAACTCTCTTATAACAAAAAGGGTTAATATACAAAAAAGATCATCACCTTTATACCTTTTTTTTTTTTTTGAAATTTAGCTCTATT
This sequence comes from Bruguiera gymnorhiza, assembly GCA_020883675.1. Classification (NCBI taxonomy): domain Eukaryota; kingdom Viridiplantae; phylum Streptophyta; class Magnoliopsida; order Malpighiales; family Rhizophoraceae; genus Bruguiera; species Bruguiera gymnorhiza. The sequence continues at coordinate 940,421 of JAIRCJ010000160.1, read as the reverse complement.
TCTCAAAGTAATAATTTTCATTTTGTAACAAATTTAGCACATTGTTAAATCCTATTAATAAAATCTATCAAAGCCATGGACATAACATGTTAAGGCAATAAAAACTCTAACATGTATATAAATATATAAAAGTTTAACCATACTTTACATCATTAAGGCTTTATTATGTGTCAATTGAACTTAGAAGCCTAAAGTCCAAATCATCTATATTCATCTAAAAAAAAATTAAAATGTTTAAAAATTTTCTAAAATCTCTCTCTCTTCTCTCCTTCCCTCTCCTTTTCCACCACCCCTCTCATCCGCCTTAAAGTCTTAATTTCCAATGCTCCCTCTCCCTCTCTCTCTCTCTTTCTCTATCTATTCTTACCTCTTAATTTTTTTGCCTTAATCCCTTATTTTACCATTTTCAATATTCATTTGAAAAAACATTCCAAAAAAGAAAGAAAATTTAATATGGCTTTTAAGAAGATCAAGGTCACCAATCCCATTATCGAAATGGATAGTGAGATTTTTTCTAATCTTGTGTCCTTCTTGTTTTCATTTTTTTCCTTTTTAGAAATTTTTTATGCTTCTCTCATTGCTTCAGAGTTGGGTTTCATCTTTTCTTTTCTTTTTTTTCCTTATTTTCTTCTTCTTCTTCATCTTCTTCATTAACACTCATCATTATATATCATAATCTTCTTCCTCTTCTTTGCAAATTTAGTTTTTTTTTTCTTGAAGATTTATTCACATATTTATTTTGTATACCACTAAGATATGCTTTTAAATATTGACCTCTTTCTCATTCTTTTCCTTTTTTTTTATTATAAACTATTAAAAAAATATAAGAGTTCAAAATTTAAGTAGGATTTAAGTAAATAACACATTTATATATTATTTACTCATCTTTTTCAATTCTAATATGAGATTTTTTTAATTATATAACTCACACTTAAAATTTCAATAATCTCCATTTTTAGTATAAATCTCTTTTACATTGGTTTACTCTTCTTAATCATGCTAAGAGCTCATTACTATTTCATAATACTCATTTGCGAGCCAACCTAACTTTGCTTGATCTAGAGTGTATGTTTGCCGATACTCTAAAAGTCATATTCAGTCACACATGTATTATTACTCTTATTTTGGAACTACACTTTATCTCTCTATCTAGGGAGAAATCCGAATAGACTCTAAGTACGTAATAGATTTATAAATTTAATACTATATCTCAATTCAAAATTTAAGATATTAAATTAATGAGTTTTTTTCCACTTATACATAGTACTCCATCCTCTTACTTCTAATATGAAATTTTTTAAGTACATGACTTACATTTAAAATCATGATAAGAACTAATAATAGTGATGTGAGTAAAAGAAAAGCATTGTTTCATTATGAGTGGATCCATTGCTTGTTGGATAACAAGGTCTAGAAAAGTTAATAGGGTAAGAAGGATTTTTGATGAGATTAAAACAATTAGAAGGAGAGAAGGAGAGAGGAAATAGAAATGGAAGAGGAGAGAAAATGGAAGAGTAAAATAAAAAAAGATTGTAGAAAAATTTTAAATATATGTATATTTTTAATTTTTTTTGGTTAAGGAGATTATAAATTATTTGGACTTTAGATTAGTCCAAATAGTCATAATAAATTCTTCTTGTTGTAAAACTTAGTTAAACTTTTAATTGATATACAAATTAGTGTTTTTATCATGTTAGTACGTCATATTAGCAAGTTTGACAAATTGTCAATAAAATTTAACAGTATACTAGATTTGTTAAAAAGCAATTTTACAAAATGCTTACTATTATTTTAAAAATTCATACTAAATTTGAAAAAATAAGCAAAAGTAACGATTTTTTTTTTTATTTACCCTAACAACCACAAAGTAAAATCACCACCAAGAATTATCCATAATTCTCAATTCAATCTCTAAGAAACATTTATCAAACAGGTGATCAGCAAAATCCTATGCACCTTCCTTTCCAGCTTTTTTTGCAATTCATTGGGGAGAGAGAGAGAGAGAGAGAGAGAGAGAGAGAGAGAGAAATAGAGAGATAGGGAGAGAGAGAGAGAGAGGATGAAAATTTATAAAATTTACAAAATTTTTATTTTTTGAAAGAAAAACAAAATAATACTTCATTAATTTTTGGTGCTAGCTTATGTTTGCATGGCGTGCACGTGGCCATAATTAATAAAAAAGTGGGTTGGTGGGCCAACTTTTGACAGAGAAGTAACTTAAAAGGTCAATTTCAGAAAAGAGAAAAAAAAGGTAGACACTGTGAAACTTAGAAGACTGATTTTTTTGGGCCTGAAATAAACTTATGGCCGGAGGGTGGATATTTAGTATTGATTTTTTTTTAATAAACGCCCCAATTCATACGTTATGCAAATGCCCTGCATATTTGCTAGAAACCACGACTACATCCCGGAAGAGAACTATGCCCAAGCCAGTAATGGCAACATCATCACTAAAAGAGTTTGCTAGTGGAGACATAAAATCTGCGAATTATTGAAAGAAACAGAAGCTCCCAACTGCAAAGTCAGTAAGGACAATAGCCAGTTGGTAATATAGCATAGCAAGCTCATCACTTCCACTTCTTAAACTTTCCTCCAAACATTCCTTTCTTTCCACCAAACATTCCATGCTTTCCAAACTTTCCATGCTTGAACTTGCCTCCATGGTGCTTAAATTTGCCACCATGCTTGAACTTTCCATGGCCATGCCCATACCCATACCCATACCCATGACCATAGTGGGTACCGTGAGGCAAGTGGTGAGCACCAAAAGCGGCAGCTGCAGCAGCAGCGCCTCCAGCAATCATTGCCCCTAATCCACCGCCTAAAGATAGATAAGGGGACCGAATTAACTTTGTGAGCACACGCAAGAGACCGACAAAATTCTGAAATGTTGATAACAATCAGCAGGGATACCTGGATTGTGTGGAGCAGATGGACCGGGAGGATAGCCAGACGGCGGGTACCCAGCTGGAGGATAGCCAGCGGGAGGGTAGCCCTGTGGAGGGTACCCTTGAGGGGATATCCTTGTGGTGGATAGCCGTGTGGGGGATACGCTCCGGGTGGTGGCGGGTGCTGTCCTGGATGGTATCCAGGAATACCATGACCATGTCCGAAAAGACCCTTCTCAAGTTCATCATGCTTGTCCTTGCCCCCTCCCATATTTGTTTACTTAGAAAACTAATTCTGCATGTATAAGCAGACGGATGGATGAAATGGACATTCGATCAGCTGGCTACTAGTTTTAGATCTTCGAAAATACACACACACACACACACACACACACACACACACACACACACACACACACACACACACAAGAAGAAAAAGGACAAAAAGCCCAAAAAACAAAAAAAAGAGGCTGAGGAATGTAATAGTAAACAGTAAGACAATAACCTACATAGATTATGAGTCATGGCCATTTGAGTGTAACTCGAGGCTCCAGAATATGATTAATTAACATCTAACACCATAATGTAGAATAGGTCGACATGCTCAGCACATTTGCTTTGTTTTGGGTGAATCGAGACAGGGTAGGATCGATTAAGTTTTTGATTTGCTTATAAACGAAATATTATCCGGTGGACACAGAGCAACAAATATAGAAAGAATATATCTATATATATATAATTTTTTATATGAAATAAAAAAAAAAAAACCCCAAGTGAATCCATGGGCAAGAAGAAAGAAGGTCAAGAAAGCCACCATGCAACGAACAGAAAATAAGAATCAACAACACCCCCCCTCCCCCAAAAAATCCTTTATTTCTCGAGTAAATAAATTCTTTTATTTGGAGATTAATATCAAATAAAGGCACAACAAACTTTGTTTATAAGAAAAGAAATAAGCGAATCTCAACAAACAAATTGCAAACAAAGGCCTAAACTGATTCAGATCAGATCAAATTCAAACAAATTCTAAGAGATTTATCGAAAGAAAGAGCTGAGACGAAAACACAGAATTTATTACCTGGACCGGACGTACGATTTGCGTCGCCGAAAAAACACCCTAAGGTTGCAGAGAAAGAAACTGATTTTAGGGGCCTCTCGTCCTCTTAGGCTACAAGAGGTATATATTTATAATCCAGTTCCTCCTCCTCTCTCTCTCTCTCTCTCTCTCTCTATTTATATATGTATATGGGCGTGTGTGGTGTCATGAACGCGGCGGAACGAGCGGTGAAACGAGGAGGAGAAGGAGGCGGTAGGCTAAGTTAGCTGGACGCATCAAACAACTGAATCGACACGTTTACATGACGCGATTTTGACGCGTATCCGCGTAATCTTTGTCCTCCTATCTTAACTTTTGCCAGTCTTATTGCTTTATTTTTAAGCAATAGAAGAAAAAACAAAAGGAATCCTATTGCTTTATTTACTTTATAATAATTATCCGTTTCTTTTCAACCTATTCAATTGCGAATTCTATATTAAAGATCTCTTATCTCTAAATTAGTTTGAAATTAGATTCTCCTCAAAACATCTATGATATATTACGGAAGAAGAAGAATAAGAATAAGCAAAGCATTTGCAATAATATCTTTGTACCGTTGCATTTAACCAAAAAGGAAGAATTACGGCTATTGCACATCTATTTTGTTCGCTTTGATTAGGAGAGGATGTCACTCTTACTCACTTTTGTATTTAGGTAGGTTTATGCAAAGTTAATTTGCCAGTTAAGTACAATTGTAATTAGATTACGATTATTCATTTAGATTGGAAGAAGAAAACCGAGAAAAAAAATGTAGAACAAAAAATAATTAAATTACTGCAAATTAATGTACAATATCTAATATATTGTTACAAATCTAATACACAAAGTACATCTCATACAAGAAAGGAAGGGTTAATAATTCTCTCGATTCTCAAATTAAACTTAAATTAAAAAAAAAACTTTTGATTATAAGTCGCATTATCAAATTATGAGAATGACTCTAAAGATACAAGTTTAGTAATATTAGTACGACGATTGTCTTTTCAAGGCCTAATGGTCTGACATAAGTACAAAGCGCATAAGATATTAGACTTAAAAGGTAAGTTAATCTCAACCATTTATCAAAAAGCAACAGAAATCAAGAATAGAGATCAAGCAAGTTTCACTATAAAAGGACCTTTACATTAGAGAGGGGATAAAAGACAAAAAAAATTTAATGAAAAGGGGCATCAACGGATAGAAAAAAACAAATTAAGAGAGGGGGAGCATGCACAAAAAAAGAGTATTAATGTCAAGAGAGATCCAAAAAAGGGTCAGAAGCATTTAGGAGTAAGAAACAACGAGGGAGAATAGAAGAGATCATTTAAGGATAAAGAGAGAGAGAGAGAGAGAGATTAGGAATAAAGAGATAATATCACTTAAACACTCAAAAGAATGTCTAAACAACCACCTAGTAGGACGAGCAACTCCTTGCGCCCAACAATGGTGAAAACAATGGTACTTATAATAGAACTATAAGACCCTTTAATTCTTCCCTTCATTTTTATTGCAAAATAGAGCCCCCCCTTGCAAACTAAAAAATAAAAAAGTATAAAGTTAGCATCTTGTGGTTTTTTTATCATGCACTAAAAAACTAAGAAAATAAGAGAATAACAATAAAAAAAAGGCATAAAAGTGACTAAAGAGGTTGAGAAAGTACCCTAATATGGGTATTTTGCTCTTGGAAGGTTCGTCGACGTCATCATCAACACGATTGGAAAACACAATTGGCACCATCATTAGAGTCCTCTAGCACCGATCTACATGTGTTTTAAAGGTTGTGAAGCATGTGAACTGACAGAAAAGCCCAAGGTCAGTTGATGCGCTACAACTGCTTGCACCGCCACCTGCCGCCATCTCCACCTGAGACCATCACTGTTCGACAAAAGTGCCCTTCATGCGTTGATCGAAACATGGAAAGGCAATGACTGCGGGTTTGAAGCCCGCCTTTGGAATCCATTTCTCCCTTCGCATGTGCAACCTCTGAAGGTCATTGCTACATGAAACTATCATTGATCAACTTGCCAGATGACGTTCTACCTAATGGTGCTTCCTACATACCGATTGGAGGCCGACGACAGGATGCTGTTAGTTACAACTAGTTGCTCTCTTTACCACACCTAATCCAAAAATTAGCAAAAATCAACATTTTCAAAGTCAAATCTTGGCTTCCCTTACTAGAAATCATATCCAAAATCTATGATTGAGACGTTTCTAAGCTTAAAATGTGAAAAAATGGCTAGAGGAGGAGTGGGTATGGAGAGAGAAGGAGTAGTTTTGGACTCAAAATAAGAAAGAGAAGCATAAATAGGGGTTCTGCCATGAAGCTGAGAAAAGGAAAAGAAAACTAAAGAAAAAGAAAGAAAAAAGAAAAGGAAAAGAAAACTAAAGAAAAAGAAAGAAAAAAGAAAAGGAAAAAAAGAAATAAAATAAGAAACAAAAGGAGAAAAACGGAAAAATAAAAGGGATTGCCAAATTCCTAGCAGTGGTACCATTTCAAATACTCTTAAGTGAGCCCATAGACACCAAACGACATCAATACTCTTTTCAAAATACTCGATGAATTCCTTTTGCTTTCTAGTATATTAGATTACTGTAAAAAATATTTTAATTTCCTCTAAAAATGCCCCGAAAAATCCATTTTCACTTTTTAATGAGCTAAACCATCTTAAAAGGTATCCTAATTCTTTTAAAAGTTTTCAAAAAATTCCCTTTTGTTTTCCACTGGACTAGATCACTATAAAAAGTATTCTATTTTTTTTTTCCAAAAATTCTTTTTTATTTTCAAGGGTGGAGGATTATCTTGAAAAGTATTTGAACCCCTTTATAACATTTTCCAAAAAAAAAAAAAAATCATCCCTTTTGCTTTTTGGCGTAGAGGATCACCATATAAAAATATTTAGACTTTCTTCAAAAATCTCCAAAAGTTCCTTTTTTATTATGTGGTGCATTGAATTATCATAAAGAGTATCTTAATTTTCTTCAAAAATTTTCATAAAAAAATTCCTTTTGACTATGCAGTGTGCTATATTATTATAAAAAAATATCATAATCTTCTTCAAAATTATCCAAAAGATTCCTTTTATTTTTTGGTGCACAAGATTACTATAAAAAAAATCTAAAACAAGCCAAAGACTCAAAAAAAAAAAAAGTCCTTTCCCCAATTTATCCAAATTCCTTAACATCTCAATATGTGTACTTTTGTGACAACTTATAAGAGAGAGAGAGAGAGAGAGAGAGAGGAACAAATAAGGCATCGAAAGAAAAGGTATAAAAACAAAAACGAGTGAACAATGGTACGATCATGTGTGGCAGGCGTTTGGGTTATCCACTGTCTTTGCCAAATGTAATCATATTCTTGGATTTTAAAGACTTTTGGTAAAATAGATTGAGTTACGTACATTGTTTCAATCACACATATACTAATTGGTGGTGATTCCATAGTCATTACATGTGCATGACAACACACCCTTGACTACCCCCAATACCATGAAAAGGTGTTGAATGCTGCACTTTTCCCCGTGTTTGTTGAGCTTCCCAACCTAGGAAGTCTGTTGGAACAACTATCACTAGTCGTAAGAGTTAGTAATAAAATCACATAAAATCTTAGTTTTAGATCTAAGATTTGATCTTTGGTTCCTATAAATTCAAAAAAAAAAATGAAAAGAAGTATTACTACTTTAATTTTTCATTTTCTTTAATTTTTAACAAATATTTTTCTGGTCAAAATTAAACATAGATATTATATGGTTGAACTTAAAAAGTGTAGGGACATTCCTCAAAATATATTAGTACAAGTTCAAATGTTTACAGTAACATTTTGCAATATTATTGTCATTATCTTTCTTTAAAGTACAAACTCTCTCAATTTTGTAAATATATGGATATAATAAAATTGAACACAAGGTTAATGCTCTTTTAATAGTAATTTTACAATGCATTGTTTGAAACTCTCAAAGATACAAGAAGTTCTTCCTAATGCCTTGTTTAAAGCTATCAGGTGGTATCAATAAGTAGGGATGGATCAAAAACTTGAAATTCCTTATAAGGTCGAGATTGAGGATTAAATAGGCAAATAAGTTAGGCATTTTATAGTAGGAAAGGACCCCCAAGATTCACCAACAATTTTAGGCATGAACATTTAATTCCAAGAGTACCACAGAGGGAATAATTGTATCTCCCTAGAGTAAAGAGGTCCTTCTAAGAGCAAATAACAAAAAATAGTTTATCATGATTATAATCATTTTGGGTTTAGGTATGAAGCAATCCAAGAGATAGAAAGAGGGTCTCCTTAGTTGGGAGACAAGCCAAAGAATGCATAAAGTCTAGGAAAAACACTACATGCAGGACATGTTATAAGCTATAAAGGTTAGCAAAAAAGGCTTTAAATAGCAAAATTGAAAAAGAAAGACGGGGGCAAAGTAAAATCAAAAGGCATGACAGGAAGTGAGAAACTCCAAAACTAAGAAAGAACATCAACTATGATAAGGTAGAACTAAAAAGATTCCTAGATAATGTCTCTCTTCATAAGAACATTTAGGGAAAAAACAAGAAGTGAGACAAAGGAAGACAAACCCTCAACAATATTGTGTTAGTGCAAGCATGTGTGAACAACCACAATTAATGAAACTAGATCACAATATTAGCTTTAGATGAGTTTGAGAATGTGATATACATTTACAACCTAAGTGAAAGGGTAATGCAACCATCTTAAGTGAGTCATACCACATGTTAGCATGCTTTTGAAATTTTAATAATAAATGGTAGTCAAGAATAATTTTGTACTAGTTTAAGAATGTATTTTGCATTTGCAACTTGAGTGATAAGACAATACTACCATCTTAAGCAAGTTCAAATAACATGCTAGCTCACTTCTCAAATTTCAATTATAAATGATAGTTTGGAGAAATTTTGTGCGAGCTTAAGAATGCATTCTACATTTGCAACTCAAGTAATAAAGTAATGTAGGTATCTTAAGCAAGTCTAGACAATATGTCAACTTACTTTTGAAATTTTAATTATAAATGGTAGTTGAGAGCAATTTTGTGCAAGTTTGATAATGCATTTTTTATTTGCAATTCAAGTGATAAAGTAATGTAGCCATTTGAAGCAAGTATAAGCAACATATTTGCTTAATTTTAAATTTTTCATAGTAAATGGTAGTTAGAAACAATTCTACACAAGTTTGAGAATGTGTTATGCATTTGTAACCCAAGTGAAAGGTGATGCATCCATCTTGAATTAACCCTTAATGGAGCTATCAATTAGGCATTAGTTAAATTATTAACAAGAAAATCCCCAATGGAGAACAATGTAATTTCTATCAACATCATAAATCCCTCGATACGACTTTCACATAATCATCATGGGAAAGGCACACTTAAAATAGAGGCATTATTGCATAGGCATTTGTTAGGCAAACAAAATAGGGATACAAGGTGGTCTTTGGTCGTTCCTTTATGGCAAAATAAGTCATAGAGAGGGGTAACTATTGTATCTTTATTTCGTCCACCCTAATTGAGAAGGACCTTATGCTTACTTACTCTCATGATTCAATGTGGACAATATTAATTTATGGACAAAGTATGATTGCATTTGTATCGTAGTTTGTTTATTTGAATGCATAAAAAGCAAAAGCAAAAGCAAAAGCCAACATAATAATAATTAAATTGTTGTAAATTAATTTACCATGTCTAATATATAGATAAAGGTCCAATATATAGGGTACATCCTACCCAAGAAAGGAAGAGCCAACAACCCTCTTGATTCTTGGACCAAACTTAAAACTAAAGAAATTGCTTTTGAATATAAGTCACGTCATTAAATTGCAAGCGGGGGCCTCCCTATCTTAAAGTCCCTTGACCAAGAATCCAAGTGGTGTAGTATCAGTACACCAATCCTTTTTAAAGGCTTAATAGCTCAATCCAAGTGTGAATCCTACAAGTCAAGAGCCCATAAAATATTAGACATGTGCAAAAAGTTTAATAAAAAGAAAAATCAATGGTTGGGTTCAAGCTTCACTTTTCTATAAAAGGAGAGAGCATGAATGCCAACAAAGGAATGAAGCATTAACCATAAGTAATACCAACCAAAAATCCAAAAAGAAAAAGAGAGCACTAGCAAAAACAATAACACTTGAAGCAACGCCAACACACAACACCACTAATAGGCATGAACAAGGGAGATAACATGAGAAAATAACATACTTTTCTTTTTACTCTAGGCGGATTTTTGTTGCTTTTTCATGTCATCCCTCTTTAAATGTCCACATGTTTACCTAAGAAACTACTTTTTATGTCATTAATGATGGGATTATGAGGTCTTTTTAAAGCTTTCTTCCATTTTTATTAAATATTGCACTTAATACTTTCAAATCGTGAATTCAAGGACATAATCATATAAAAAGAACTAAATTGAACTTAAAATCTTGATCAAAATAAGAAATAAGATTAAAAATCAAGTATTAATGGCTAAATATCCAATCAAAAGACATTGTGTCACCCATCAAAGAAGCATCATGATCATTAAAGAGGTTCAATTAATTTGTCACTAGAAAATGTCATAACCAACAAAAAAAGGATCAAACTTCCTCCTAAATAAATAATACCAACACACAACCACACACACACACACACACACACACACACACACATATAATAACAAAAATTGTTAAAAAATACTTATCTTTAGTAGTGGTAGAGCCTCTTGTATGAAAAAAGATATAACATAAGCACATTTTATTTCTTTTCTTTTCATCAACATATATGGGAAAAATGAAAGAAAATAAGAAAAATATCAACAAAAAACACAAAAGTAGTTAGAAAGGTGGAAAAAGTACCTAAAGTTGAGTATTCTACCTTAAAAGAACTCACCAAAAGTTCACCCTTAGCTACTACTAGCCATCATTGAAAAACATCATAGAAGCTACCCATAAAGTCCCCTCATATTGATCTACACATTGAAAAGAGGTTGAGAAATACAAAAACCAACAAATAGCTTGAGGTTGACCATTGTGCCATTACAACACCTGCTATTAACCAATGATGTTCTAACCTAAAATTAGCACCATTTGATGCATTGGACACTAGTTTGTCCAACGACACTGTTTATATACCAAACAAAGTGCATGCAACCGATGACAATTGATGTGAATCCCAAAAGATATGGCTTAGGGATGTAACACACACAAGAAATCAAATGAGAATGTAAGAAAGCTAAATCAAATTTTAATTATGCAAACCTTAGACCTAATGTTTAAAGGAACATGAACATAAGGTATAAAAAAGGATATGGATACTACACTCTAAAAAAGAACAAATTTGGAAGTGATAAGTTGAGTTGAACATCACAAAAAGAGTTAGTTCTTGATAAATTCTTTAGTTTTTAAAAATATTAAAGGAGAAAATTATCACTTTTTAATTCATATAATAGTCTTTACTTTTAATAATGAAATCAAGTTTATTTATAAGTTGAAATAACAATCTTAAAATCCTAAAAGTAGAGATAATGATATATTCCTAACATATAGGAAAACTCCTATTTTATTGTAAATTCTTATTTTATAACAAACTCCCATTTAAAAGTGGATTTTAGTACTTAACTTTGTCCTATTAAGTACCTCAATCATATTAATGAAGCCTTGCTCCTCTTTCAAGTTTAAATTCACACTATTTGTTACTTAGTTGACCTGAATATCCTTAATCAATCCATTTCGTACTTCTTTCATCTTTTTAACTCTTGAACGTGTCATTAGCCCTTTGTGAATGCTTAATGGATCTTTAGAAGCCCTCCATGCATCAGCTCTACCATGGATCTCATCATTCCCTTTTTCCTTAAAAGGATTTATCCTTGAATCATCACATGCATTAAATGAGAAAGATCAAAAACATTAAATGATGTACTCACATTATACTCATTAGGAAGGTCCAACTTATAGGTATTGTCATTACTTCATACCATTACTTAAAATGGATCATCAATTACTCTAAATTGTAGATTTGAGCACCTTTGAGCTCGAAACCTTTTTTTTTTTTTTTTTGTACATATATACCTAAACCTAATCATTAGGTTCAAACACTACATTCTTTTGCTTTTTGTTGGCATGTTATGCATATTACTCAGTTTGTTTTGCAATTTGTTGCTACACCTTCTCATGTAATTTCTTCATCATTTTAATCTTGTGTTTACCATCTAAATTAGCATACTCATTTATAGAAAAATGCATTAAATCCAAAAGAGTCAAAGGATTATAACTATATATAATTTCAAATGGAGAGTAATTAGTAGTAAAATGAACATTTTTATTATATACAAACTTTACATGCGATAAACAATCTTCCCATATTTTCAAATTCATTTGAATAATAGCATGCAATAAAGTAGTAAGAGTTTGATTAACTACTTCAGTTTACTCATCCATTTGTGGATGATAAGTAGTTGAAAACACTAGTTTAATACCTAGGTTATTCCACAAAGTCTTCCAAAAGTAGTTTAAGAACTTTGTATTTTGATCTGAAACAATGCTTTGAGACATATCGTGTAATACTACCTCTCTAAAAAATAATATAAACATGTTATTTGCATTGTCAATTTTATGACATAAAATGAAATCAATTTGATATTTTATTCCCCTCAAAGGTGGCAAATTGCTTGATTTAAAAAAAAATCACGAAATTCTTATAAAAGAGAAATAATAACAATAAGCAAAGAGAGGTTAAGCTCTTTAGTACTAAAATGAGTCTCTTTGTACAAAAGTACAATTATAGGTTGTTTTGAATAGAAAACTCTCTTAACATCACTCTCTTTTGCATACAAACTCCTATTTTTTTCTTTCTTGCCCTTTTCTTTCATTTCTCTTGGTCTCATCTCCCTTCTTTGCTTTCTTTCCATCCTTTATCCTCTCAGCCTTAATTTATTTTTTCCTGTTACCCTTTTTTTTAATTCTTAATTGATCTTGATAAACTTACTGAGGTGTTAAAAGTATAAGAGTAATAGGTTTACCATTTATTACAAAATAGTACTTATTCTTAAACCCATCATGCATTACACACCGATTATATTGTCATGGTCTTCCCAACAAAATACACCTAATTTGCATGGGTACAACATCACACAAGACCTCATCAATATATCTCCCAATAGTACTTACTTATTTACCTTAACTTTCCTACATTCATTTAACCATTGAAACTTATATAGCCTAAGGTGCTTTATGGTAGGTAAATTAAACTTTTTAACCAAAGTAATGTTAATTACATCTGTATAACTACCCTAATCAATGATCATGCTATAGATCTTATTTTTGATGTGACACCATGTATGAAAGATATTATCTCTTTACACTTAATCATCTTCCTTGGTTTGTGCACTTAATGTTAGTCTAGCCACCAACATATCTTCCTCAATTAGGTATTCCTCTCTATCACTTGCATCCACCAATGATGGCATAGAGTCATCATTAAACTCATTTTCGGTCTCAATATCATTATTACCTTATAACACTATGGTACGCTTATTTGGACATTGAGATGCAATATGTCCTCTTTCCAGACACTTAAAAACATTTAATATCTCTCTTTTTACTAGGTTGGGAATTAAGATTAATTTTCTCTTTACTAGGACATAATATCTCACTCTTGTACGATTTGGCCTTGGGCTTGTAATTAACCCTCTCTTCCCTTTTGCTCAAATTCAATATTTAGGATGAAATAGAATCCCAATTCTATCCAAACCATATAGAACCCTTTTGCTTAAGTTACCTCTTAACTTTCATTGTCATGTGCACTATATCCTCCAACTCCACATAATGCTACAATTCAACTACGTTAAAGATGTCTCTATTTATCCCTTGCAAGAGTCAAGGCATGGTCGCTTCTCCATCCTTTACATTAGCTTGAATCATGGTAATCTCCATCTCTTTATGATTGTTTTTCATACTCTCGATGCCTTGAGTGAGTTTTTGTAGCCCTTTGGGGTAAATCCCTATAATAATAATTAGGGATAAATCTCTTTCTCATTATAACCTTCATCTCTTTCTATGTATCAATAGACCTCTCATGATTCCTTCTCCTAGTCAAAACAAGTTGATCCCACCAAATAATATCATAACTAGTAAACTTAACGATAAGTTTTACCTTTTTGTCTTCAGAGTGGTTGTGACAATCAAATACCAACTTAACCTTCTTCTCCTATTCTAAATAGGTTTTTGGATCATTTTTCCATTGGAATGGAGGAATTGTCATTTTAATGTTGCCTAAATCACGATCATAAGTGTTTTGTCTCTTAAAATCTCTTTAACCATTTCTATTATTGGAAATTTTAACCAATGTAGTTGGATCATTTAATTCATCATCTTTCATATTATTTATATGGCCATAGTCTTATCTTTTAAGCTTTCTTGCATTAGGAAACTTATAGCCCCATGCCTCCTTTGCAATTATGCTATTGTATTGGCTTACTCCTCTATCTTATCCCTCATATCATTAAAGTTGGTGTTCATGTGTTCAAATTATTATTGCATAGTTTTGATCATGAACAACACATCATTAATTCCCTTTTTAGCTTTAACCTTATCTTTGGAAGATATATTGTTAATTTAGTATAAAATGGTTAAGATACCCCATAAAACTCTTCCTCACATGTTTCATTCAAAAATGATGTCGTACATCTTGCCTTTTTTTTCAATATGTATTTACACTCTTACCTTTTACCATTCAAATTTTCTTACTTAATTCTTTATTGAACTAAATAACCTCAATCAAATTCACCTTATAACTAACTAATTCTAACAAATCAAAATCAAAGAAATTTAGGAAAGTATAGTGAATAGAAGTTGTGGATTAGAGGAAAACAATAAGATTAAATCATAATACACAAAGAGAGAATAGTTAGATTTGAATCTTTACAAGAATTGGAAAGTAATAAGGTATACTCCTCTAATTTAGGGTTTTCTTATGTTGTAAGATGTCCAATGAAGGAGGAAATAAAGTCGTTATCTCCCTTTGACCTAATTGGATAGGATTTACTTTGTTTTTTTTTCTCTTTTTCTTCTTTTTTTTCTCTATTTTTCTTTTGTTCTGTCTTTTTCTTTTGTGTTTTTTTATTTTGCATGAATTTAAAGACAAGAAAATATAAGCAAGGGTTTTCAGATTCAAAGAACAAAAGGATATAGAATGTAACCAAGAAGAAATGATAAAGCAAGGGTTTACGAATTTAAGGAACAAATGGTATAGAATGCTGCCAAGAAGAACAAGAGAAAAACTTAAATTTAAATAAGCAAACCTAATTTAGAGTTAGGCTTTGGTACTAACTAATGTGAACCCCAAAAGATGTGACTTAAGGATCGAACACATAAAAGGAATCAAACAAGAACCTAAGAAAGTTAAATTAGATTTCAATCATGCAAACCCTAAACCCAATGTTTAAATGAATATGAACATAAGGTATAAAGAAGGAAATGGATTTGAGAGTGATAAGTTGGGTTGAATGCCATAAAAAGAGTTAGTTCTTGATAAGTTCTTCGGTTCTTAAAAAAATTGAAGGAGAAACTTATTACTTTTTAATTCATATAATTTTCTTTCCTTTTAACAATGAAATAAAACCTATTTATGAGTTGAAATAACAACCCTAAAGCCTTAAAAGTAGAGACAATGATATACTCTTAAAATATAAGAACACACCTATTTTATTGTGAACTCTTATTTTTTTTTAACAAACTCTTACTTTATGACAAACTACTACTTAAAAGTGGATTTTATTATTTAACCCTAATCCATTAAGTACTTCAATCATATTAGTGAAGCCTTGGTTCTCTTTCAAGTTTAAATTCATGTTATTTGTTATTTAGTTGGCTCGAATATCCTTAATCAACATATTTAGTGCTTCTTTCTTCTTTTTTAGCCCTTGAATGTGTCATTGGCCTTTTATGAATTCTTAATGGATCCTTAAAAGTGCTATATGAATCGGCTCATCAGCCATCATAGGAAAAGATCACGGAAGCCACCCATAGGATCCCCTCACATTGATTTACACATTGAAAGGAGGTTGGTAAACATAAGAACTGACATACAGCCTAAGGTTGGTCATTATATGATTGTAGCATGCACTGCTAACTGATGATGTTTTGACCTAAAATTAGCACCATTCAATGCATTGGACACTAATTTGTCCAATGGCACCCTTGACATACCAAATAGAGTGCATGTAAGCAATGACAATTACCTCAAAGTCAAACACTATTGCTCACTCTACCTCCTCCATGTGTTGTTCCAAGCCATTGTTACCGAATGAGACTGGCACCAATAGACTCAATTGATGATGATTTACTTATTGGTACCTCCCACACACTAATCAAAGCCTAGCATTGAGGCATTATCAATGGTAACTATTCTCTCTACCATACTTAGTTTAAGAAAGGAGCAAAAACACTACTTTTGAAACCCAATCTTAGCTTCCCCCACCAGAAATTATACCCAAGATTTGTAATTGAAGTGCTTTAGAGCTTAAAGTGTGGAAAAATGATCGTAAAAGTGGTGGGTGTAGAGAGTTTTCTTCAAGTTAAAACAATTTTCTTTGAGAAAAGAATTAGAAAGGAAGGGGGTTTAAAGGTTGAGGAAAGAAAAGGGAAAAGAAAAGGGAAAAGAAAGAAAAATAATCAATAAAAGAAAACAAAAGAAAATAAAGAAAGAAAAAGGAAAATTAAAAATAAGGGCACTAAGTTCCTAGTGACAGTATTAATTTTGGGACATTTTAGGTGAGCCCACATATATAAAAGAATGTTAGTCAGTTCCAAAAATTTCTTTGTCTTTACAATGCATAGGACCACCGTAAAAAGTATCTGAACCCCTTTTAATTTCCCTCAAAAAATTCCAAAAAATTCTTTTATTTTTTTTTGGTGCTTAAGATCATCCTAAAAGCATTTGAACCCATTTTAATTTTCTTTGAAAATTTCCAAAAAATTCTTTTACATCTTTTTGGTGTGTATGATTACTATAAAAAACATTCAAACCCATTTAAAATTTTCAAAATCCCCATTCCCAAAAAATTTTTAAGTGCTCAATGTGCTTTTCTATTTTTACCACTAATCCAAATTCCTTAAATCCTAGTGTGTGTGTTTTTGTGATAAATCATACTTATGTAAGAAAGTGAGAAATATATAAAGTATTGGCATGAGAAGTATAGAAGTAAAAACAAGTGAACAACAATACCGTTGTTGTGACGGATATTCGGGTTAGCTACGACTTTTGTCAAAGTTAACCATACTCGTATACTGATAAAGCAAATTGAGTCATTCAAAGTGTTGCAGTTGCACCTAAAATCATTGGTGGCGACTCTTGTATCTTAAGGATGATTTGAGGAGGTGAAACCTCAAATTGATCCAAGTATTACATAGATTGAACAAGTAGCAAGGGCAAATCGAGTAAAGTATCCTATGAGCATGATTTGCCTCCATCATTGATAATTCACCATGGTGACATTGCAACAATTATAGGTAGCTTATCACCCATTATTCATTAGCAGGGCCTCACATTAAACATATCTTGACTACCCTGACACCCCAAAAAAGAGTTGAATGTTGTGCCTCCTTCACATCCACTAAGCTTCCCTTACCAAGAACTTCTCATGATAATGTCTCCCAAGAATAAGTGGAATAGACTAATTTATATTAATTATGACTTAATAACTCATAAAGTGAAATAATGTTGAACATAAATTTTAATGCTAATAAATGACTAGTGTTATAATAATACATAATAACTAGTAACAAACACGTAATGACTAGTTTAATAATCTTAAATGACTAGCCTAATAGTCATAAAATGACTAGTTGATAAAGTCTAAAAGTATGGGAATTAGTTTTTGAAAATACGCTAACTTACAACAATGACCAGCTATTTTAAAAGGCTAATTCTATTTGATTAAATAATAAAAATATAACACATCATCTTTGATACCTTTGGGGCTATGAATCAAAAACTAAAAGTATAAACTTTGATATTCAAAAGCACAGTGAAATAAAAAATTTTAATGGACCATAACTTTTTTTATGAATATCGGTGAACTTACTTTCATATTATATTTTCTAAAATCATACTATTTAATGCAGTTGGGTGTTATTAGGTCATATCTATGCCTGATTTATTTTCATGAGAACTCTAGCAATCTTACATAGGACTTATAGGAGTGGTCTTACTTCACTCTTATATACTTGAATATATCGAGTGTGCATTTAAGTAAGACCACCCATAAAGGGCTATAAAATTCATTAAGAGTATAAATCAACCTCAATCACTAGTATCATTGCACTATCTACACCATAAAAAGGGATTTTACAAATTTTGATATTGTATGTAAGGTCAATTAATGACTTGTTATTGCTTATGTGAACTTACTTCAAGATATCTTTTATCATATAGGTTAGATTCCCATCATTCTTTACCATACTCTATAAGTATTAGTCTTATTCTCCTCAATGTAATTTGCATTAGTTTTCTACTCAGTGACTTAGTTAGAGAATTATATCAATTCATCTTTGACCATATAAAATTAAGTGATATTACTCTATTACTCAACTATTTTAATAATTCATGTCTTAAACAAATATGCTTATTCTCCCTATCATATAACTTGCTCTTGGTAGAAGCAATAGATACTTAACTATCATATTGATACTTATAGTGTTAGCTTCATTCATAATGGAATATCTATTAGAAAATTTTTTAGTCAATTTGTTTCAACATTAGCCATCTTTATGGCTATTTCTCAAATTTCATGTTGAGTAAGAATTATTTGTTTATTAGGCTTTCAAGTTATAACTTCACCTTTAAAAGTAAACACATTTTATTTGAATTAAAGATCTAATTAATATCATTATATTAATTTAGTACAACAAAAATCCACTATAAAATATATCGTAATTGGTTGTAACATAAAGCTTATGGCCTAAACCAATGCCCCTCTTTCCTTGCCCTTGAAGGTAGATTAGCACTCCTTTGCTAAAAGTCTTAATTTACTACCTTACAATAGTGTGCACAATTGAATATGAAGAAGTCTTTTTGGTCCTTTAATTTAATTGCCAATTCCTTCAACATTCCCTCATCAAAATTTCTAGTGAAAACTTAAAGTGCATTGATCCCATGGCTTTACATATTGATCATTCCATCATAGCTCATACCTAGAGATTTTAAATAAAAAATGAAAGTCACACAAGTTAGTCACCAATTGATATATACCATAATTTTCTTATAAAATGAAACTATCCTTAGGATTGTAGGAAAAATGATCAATAAAATTATGTAATACTACAATAAAAATAAATTAACAAAAAGGATATTATGTATAAAGCATGCTTGGCATTGTTCTTAATGATAGTTTTCTCCCTTATTGAAAAATTGTCTTAGCATAATAAGTTATAGTAACTATCCCCTCAAGATACAACAAACCTCCTTACTAGTGTGCACTTCATATAGTGAGGAAACAAAAATAGTTCAATGATGCATGGAATTATTTCACATAATTTGTGTCACAATTTGAGGATTTTTTCTAATTCTTATGTTAAGTAGTCTAAATATTATGGGTTTTAATTGCATTTATCTAACTTTTGGTATTTTGTTATTTTATAGGTTTAAGTGATAAATTGGGTTTCAAAAGGGCTTAAGGAGATAAAGGATTTAGACTAGTAAGCCTTTTATATTTTGGCAAGAATTTTTATTCTGATAGTTTGGACACTATTTGGGTTTGAGCCATAATTAAAGCTATAGACCTTGGATTGGGGCATTCTTTAGCTTTCTAGAAAGTTGAGACATAGGACTACTTTTATAAAGTGCATAACTTAAATTATTGTCATTTTGATATTCAAAAATTGGTTATAAGTTAATGGTGTAAATCTCAATAGAAATTCAAATTATGCTAGGAATTCTAAAAGATAGGAATTAGAGTTGATTTTATAAGGTGTATGTGCTAGCCGAATTAGGGTTTTGAGAAAGATATTTATTAAAGGGAAAATATCACAATGAAGATAAGGGTTTCAAGTGATAGAAAAGCAAGATGAAACAACAAGTAAATGAGTCAAAAGTAACAAAGACTATAGACAAATGTGCAAGACTCAAAGACTATTAGGCTTCCTTCTTTGTTCTCTTCTTCCTTACTATTTATTGATTTGTTTTAGGATGTATTATCAATGTTTAATCATTGAATTCTATTACAACTTGATATTTTAGTTGTTTTGAATGATCTTAGTTAATTTGTTTTGATACTTTTGATTTTCATTTGTGTGAGTAATTAACCATTTTTTTTATGTTTAAGGTATCAAACAATGGAGCGAAAGTAGAAGTTTAAAACTAGTTCGTAAAAAGAATTAAACCTAGGTTGTGTAGTTAGAAATAACCCATATTTGTGATCATTGTTAAGAATTCCAAATCTCAAGGAACTCATGTTAGTTTCTATAATCATGAAAGTAGATATAGGATTAACATAAGTATAGTTGTTGACTCTTGAAAGAGATCATCATATACTTTAGGGAATTTAATCATTATTGTTAATAAGTTTAATTCTAATAATCAGATGTTAAATTTGTTATTGCTATTTAGTTGATGAAATTCAAGTCTTAGAACCCTTATTTTTTGATTTTCATATTGCATTTTAAAATTGATTTTTAATTTCATAACTAAATCAATCTCTCTTCATTTGGTTTATCTAAATAATATAGGAAATTTGCATAATTTGGTACATGAGTTTCCTCCTCATAGGATCGATACTTGAACACACATCCACTTTACTACTTAAACATCTTATACACTTGTGGTGAACTTTACAGAAATCATTCAATCTTTTGATGGATTGAGTAGTAGGCAATGAATTGTTATGACTAGTATCTTCTAAGAATAAGAGGAAGAGACTAATTTATATTAGTTATATCTTAATAACTCATAAAGTGAAATAATGTTGAATATCAATCCTAATGGTAATAAAAGGTTAGCATTATTATGATACACAATAATTAGTCCAATAGTTATAAAATAACTAGTTTAATGGTCATAAAATGACTAGTTAACTAAGTTTAAAAATATGGTAATTAGTTTTTAAAAATACACTAATTTATAATAAATTTTCAATACATATTTGATATTTTGTGCATATTATTAATCAATCAAATACATTCTTTATTTTTAATATTAATTAAATAACAATATAGTAATCAATAAATTCTAAAGATAAAAGTTCATCAAATAAATATACTTTGCAAAGATAATTATGATGAGATCATAATTATAAAATGCTTATTGAATCAAAGCATTATTTCTAAATATTTCTAATTGATGTGCCATCTAGACAAGACATTGATGGAGTTAGAAGATTGACATATATTATATTTTTTTTTCTTATGAGTAAAGTAGTTAATTGCATAGACTAAAGTATGAAGATATCTAAATTAACAAGTAGATACTTGTTAGTTGAATATGTTCATTGAATTGACTTGTTATGGAAATCTCTAAATAGAATATTACTTATGTGTCTAAGGAATTTCATGTGACAATTATGTAAAGGATCTTTAAATTTAAGAAGGTATCTCACATAGAAATTAGTATACTTTAATCTCACTTCTTGGTTATCCTAATTACGGATCACTTATAGGTATGTTGGATATATTATGAACTACTAGGAGATAACTAAATGATTAATAAATGATTCATCACCCTGAAGTAATTATTAGACAATGTTTCATTTGTTCTCAATAAGTATTGATTCAAAAGATTCTTGTCCAATATAAAATGCTAATTCATAAGGAGTTATGATATCATCATGGAATCATTGACCATATGAATGCTTGCAAACTAATATAATTGGATAGTATAGAATAAATAATAATTCCATAGTTTGTTTAATTGGAATATTAGTATGATGAAAGAATCAAATTATAATGAGAGACTATGTACTAAAATGATTAGTCTAACCACTTGGACAATCCTAACATTTGGGTGGCTATGATACATAACTAGAATTCAATCTTCAACTATGAATGTAGATTGATCAATTAGAAAATTAATTAAAAGTTAAATGAATTTAATTTATCTAATCTTTTGAAAAAATAATTTATGTTTATTACCAACATGTTAGAATCCTAGAAAGAGTTCTTTCTTGATGGGTAAATATTGATGGCATAATTTGGTTTGAAGCCAAATTATGGGCAGCGAGCTGTGGGTCATACATAGCCTTGCTGCCGCATATGGCAACCTTAATTTATGAAAGCCATGGTTGCTTGGGTATATATCATCGGAAAAATTACTTGCCTAGAAAAAAACAGCCTGATATATGCCTAAATGATGTGGCAAATAATATAATTCTACTATTTATTAAGTGAGAAAGAGGGTGTTTTTTAGGTAGCTGGCGAAGGAAAAAAATTTCCCCTAAAACCCGAACATTTTTCTCACTACTATGGATAGGTTTTGACATTTGTCTATTTACTATATAGATGCAAATGAGCGGCTAGGCAGAATTTCAATGGTGATGGAGTCAAATTTTGTGAATCCAAGGGTGAATTATCTGGGCGGTTTTCTTACCTTAGCAATTGGTGTGATAATGCAAAGGGAGCAAAGTTGCGAGAGGAAATATGTTGTGAAGATGGTTATAGTGTTTTAAATTTGAAGAATGCAATGGTTAATTTGTAGGAATTAGGTTTGTTAAGCGACGGAGTCATCAAAGAGAGAAGTATTAGAGTTGTTGATTTGTAAATAAGATTTAGTTAGGTCAAAGGAGGAGGTAAGGTGTAGAAAAGGTTGTAGATCATCTTGGGCAGTTATTGAAAAATTAAGAGTTCATTTTTGCCACATTTGGTGATTGATAAGTTAAATTTATGGAAGAAAATGGTTTTAGAAGTTCCATTTTTTGTTGTAATATGATATTGGGCCTTATTTAGAGTTTGGATTACTAAATATTGATGCATGATAAAATATGTGACGAAAAATTAGTGAATGGTAGGGAACTTAGTGGCAAAATTTTGTTGTACCTATCTCCTCTCCTCTTAAGTTGTTTTGAATATAGAAAAGATGACTTAATGTGATTGCAAATTGGCTTGTGCATAAGGAAATCATTAAATCTTTGGAGAATCATCTCTTGAATTAATAAAGATGTGTAAGGCATTGGCTAAGTAGTAAGCCATGGTTGAATTAGGTATGAAACCTTTGGAAACACGAGTAGTAGTTAATGTCATGCTGATGAATTGTAATTTGTCTAGTTTTTATTGCATGTTATGTTTTATTGATTTCACCAATGGCTGAGGTTTCTAAAGCAAATAGGTTTAGAGAAGAAAAGGTTGACAACAATGGCGAAGATGGCCAAAATGGAATAAGAGATATGGGAAAACATTATGAACAAATCGATGAGGGGGAACCTACAGTGGGAATGATATTTAAAGAGATTAAAGAATTGTATGCATTCTATAAGGCCTAGGCAAATTAAAGGGTTTTGAGATTGCTAAGCATGGAGGAAAAAAGGATGAATTGATTTGCCATCATAGTAATAATATATATCTATATATTATAAAACAAAAAATACATGATGTATATAAGAAACACTTTAGTTTCGGACATACAAAGCTTCTTATTTTATGGAGAACAATAAAGTTTAGCGGTCAGTAGTTTTGGATGAGTTCAACTTAGTCGTGACATTTTATAATTGCAAGTCAGCCCGCTTTGCTTCCTCAGTCGTGCCGAGTGAGATTCTACCTTGATATATTCCCTCCTAGGTTGGTTTGACCAGTTTGCATAAGAAGAACAGGATGACTTGAAAAATTAAATCTATTGTATATTTTTGCAGTTCACTTGTAGCTCAGAAGCTTGGACTTCTTTCATAAAAAATTTGAGAGCTAATTTGTGTTTGTGAATTGAATTATGGCTTTTGGGGACCAAGGAACTTACAAGTGAGTGTCGAAAACAGAAGTAGGTCGTGTGAATTTAGCCGAGAGTCATATATCAGCCGTTGGGCTGAAGATTTTGTTTTAAGAAAAGCAGGATTTGAAACTCAAGGTTTGTTGCACATAGCGAGGAAGCAATTGCAATTTAAATGCACTATCTTTCTCTATCTTAAAAAGGAAAAGGAATTGTGACATCTTATTAGTTGGCATGTGCAACCTTTTCTTTGCAAATTATGTTCGGTTGCACATAGATAATAGATAATATTGGGTTGTCGTTGGTGACCATGGCTTAGTGTATTGACCATTATCACTCGCTGCCCCCACCGGGCTTTCTATCTGTGAATTTATATCGGAGGCATATTAATAACGAGTATTGCCCTTCGTTTGGCCACGATACCTCAGGACCTTCTGAATATGGTAAGCCTTTGTTGACTACTTACCATCATTACCACGACACTTCAAATACTATGGTGGAACTATGTTGCCCGTAGCAAGAGGTCCATGGCCAATTGGTTATATTCAATATTAACCGGTTGAAACTCACTGCCATTAGGTGTAACATTTATGAGATTTTAGATCTATTGCAATAAAATAAATCGAGGGAAAATTTTGTTGCAGATTTTTTCCCCTCTTGGCAAGTCCGCTTCAATGTGTGTTGCTTGCTAGTTGTGAAGTTTTCGCACAAGGCTGAGCGAGACTATATAATTGACAGTCTGTTGCATATAGTGAGGAAGCAATTGCTTTTCCTTTTCCATTGTCTTTCTTGATTTGCAAAGATACGTATCTGTGGCTTCATATTCATTGGTATGTGCAGCATATTTGGAAGGGTGCGGTGGGAAGTTCCCATCAGAAGGACAAAGCTCATCTTTGTTAAGTCTTTTGGTTTTTTTCACTGCCGTTGCACATAGGTAATACACTGCTACACATGGATGAATTTTCACTGCAAAGAAAACTCCTTTTGGCTTAGTGCTTTGGGCATGACAACTCGCTTTGCTCGGTGGTTTTTTAAACCATAATGTAACGGGAATCCTAGTTATACGTGAATTTATACTGAATCATAGTAATAACTCGAAATATCTGTATGTTGGCTGCAAGACCTCGTGAGCTTCTGAAAATGATGAAGGTATGGTTGATTGATTCCCATCATGAAGATGAAGTTTCAAATACCATAGCAAGAGTTCCATGATGGATGGATGGTACTCAGTTCCAAGTAGTTGAAACTTACTCGCAGTAGATGTAACACTTGGGCGATTTCAAAGTTGTTGAGATCGAAAAGTCCTGGGATAAATGTGTTGGTGGTCTGTTTCTTGTTTTATCAAGTCCGCTTCATTGCGTGATGCTTTGGAGTTTTCGCAATAAGTAGAGCAGGCCTATGAAAATGGAGGTTGGTTGCATTTAGTGAGGGAGCGATTGCATTTCAGCTCCCCCGGCTGTCTTTATTTACTGGAATACATATTTGCGTCATCGTATTATTGGCGTGTGAAGCCTATTTGGAAGGGTGAGGTGGGAAGTTCCCATCGGAAGAACAAAGCTAACCTTTACAAATATTTTTTTTCACAGCCATTTCACATAGATTAAATACTGTTGCACATCGCATGGTCCTATGGGCACGATAACTCACTTTGGCTAAGGGTTTCTGAAACCATAATGAAGGCGAATCTTAGTTATATTAGAATTTAAAGCGGATTCATGGCAATAACTCGTGATGTCCGTATGTTGGCTGTTGGACCTCGTGACCTTCTGAATATGGCGAAGGTATGGTTGATTGATTCCCATCATGTAGATGAAGCTTCAAACACCATGGTGGAACTATGGTGTCCATAGCAAGAGGAGTGTGCCATGTAGATTGCACTCAGTTGCAACTAGTTGACGCTCACTTGCAATAGACGTAACACCTGGGGGATTCGAGAGTTATTGCAATCAAAAAATCGAAGAAAAATAAAGTGCTATCGCCTGTTTCCCCTCTTAGCAAGTCTGCTTCATTGTGTGTTGCTTCCTTTTTTGAAGTGTTTGCACAAAGTGCAACAAGACAGCAAAAATAAAGGTTTGTTCCAAATCGTGAGGAAGCAATTTCATCTCCTCTTCCATTGTCTTTCTTTTTGCAAGAATACATATTTGTGGCATCATATTATTGGCAGGTGCTGATGGGAGAAAGGAGGTGCAATGGAGTATAAATAGCCCTAAAAAAAAACTTCTCCCACTTGTTTGAACTTATGAGGAGATGATTGAATAACAAAATGACAATGCAAATAAATCACGCAAGAGAACACACCAATTTTATATAGAAAATCCCTTCAAATTAAAAGAGAGGAAAAATCACGAATACTCTGAATTAGAGGTCAGCTCCACTATAATCAAGTGAGTACAATAGAGGTATACAACCTCAATTACATCAAACAAATTGAACAAAATTCAATTTGGATTAAACAAGAGACTTGTGAGTTAAGTAAGACAAACCAACCACGTTCTGTCAACTACAACTCAACAAGTAGACCTCAAAGCAGTAATCCAACCGTTTAAGATGAACCTCCAGATGTCCCCTACCAACTGTTCAAATTTCAGCTCAATCGGACCATGGATCAATAATCATCCACACAGTTTACCAATTCTGCCACAGATGAGAGAGTAGAGAGTTACCAGAATTGAGAGACTTGGGTTTGAATGAAAAACCTGCCCTTTCAGTTTACAAAAACCCAATCCAACCGTTCACAAATAAGATCTATGTGTCCTCCAACTACTGACCAAAAATCCGCTTGATCGGACCACAAACAATCTTTCCATTATATCATTGATCAAAACTGCCACAGATGAGAGAATAGAGAGTTACCAGAATTGAGAGGCTTTTTTTCGAATAGAAAACCTGCCCTTGCAGTTCACAGAAACCCAATCCAACCGTTCACAAACAAAATCTATGTGTCCTCCAACTACTGACCAAAAATCAGCTAAATTGGACCACAAACAATCTTTCAATTACACAGTTGATCAAAACTGTACACAGAAAATTGCCCAGAGTATAGACCTAAGAAAACTGAAGAGAAGTAGGACTTACAGTGCTCAAAATCCAATCTCTACCGTTCAGCAATAAGAACCAAACGTCCTCTATCAACCAGCCAAGTTTAAAACTCATCGAACACCGATATCTCCTCTAAACGCAAGATCAAAAAGCCTGCCTCTTTTTTTTCTTTTCTTTTCTTTCTCTCGGCCGACGGCTCTCTCTCTCTGTTTTTTTTTCTCTCTCGGTCGACGGCTATCTCACCTATTAGGTTTTTCTTTTTCCAGCCAAAAGGTATTTATACTCCTTTAATATATTTTTAGGTTATGGTCCCAAAATATTTGGGTTATTAATCCACATAGGAATGCACCAATAAACCCAACAGGTGCAGCCCATTCGGGAGGGTAAAGTGCAAGATGAACCTCCAAATGTCCCCTACCAGCTATCCAAATTTCAACTCAATCGGACGACGGATCAATAATCATTCACACAGTTTACCAATTCTGCCACAAATGAGAGAGCAGAGAGTTACCAGAATTGAGAGGTTTCGGTTTGAATGGAAAACCTGTCCTTGCAATTCACAGAAACCCAATCCAAATGTTCACAAACAAGATCTATGTGTCCTCTAACTACTGACCAAAAATCAGCTAAATCGGATCACAAACAATCTTTCAATTACACGGTTGATCAAAACTGCACACAAAAAATTGCTCAGAGTATAGACCTACGAAAACTGAAGAGAAGTAGGACTTACAACTCTTGAAATCCAATCTCCACCGTTCTGAAATAAGAACCAAACGCCCTCTATTAACCAGCCAAGTTTGAAACTGATCGAACACCGATATCACTTATAAACGCAAGATCAAAGTGCCTGCCTCCTTTTTTTTTTCTTTTCTTTCTCTCGGTCGACGGCTCTCTCTCTCTTTGTTTTTTTTTCTCTCTCGGGCGATGGCTGTCTCACCCATTAGGTGTTTTGTTTTTTATCCAAAGGCTATTTATACCCCTTTAATATATTTTTAGGTTATGATTCCAAAATATTTGGGTTATTGATCCACATAGGAAGGGACCAATAAACCCAACAGGTGCAGCCCCTTTGGGAGGGTAAAGTGCAAGATGAACCTCCAGATGTCCCCTACCAGTTATCCAAATTTCAACTCAATCGGACCATATATCAATAATCATCCACACAGTTTACCAATTTTGCCACAGATGAGAGAGCAAAGAGTTACCAGAATTAAAAGGTTTCGGTTTGAATGGAAAACCTACCCTTGCAGTTCACAGAAACCAAATCCAACCGTTCACAAATAAGATCTATGTGTCCTCCAACTACTGACCAAAAATCAGCTAAATCGGACCACAAACAATCTTTCAATTACACGGTTGATCAAAACTGCACACAGAACATTGCCCAGAGTATAGACAAAAGAAAACTGAAGAGAAGTAGTACTTACAGTACTCGAAATCCAATTTCCACCATTCAGAAACAAGAACCAAATGCCCTCTATCAACCAGCCAAGTTTGAAACTGATCGGACACCGATATCTCTTCTAAACGCAAGATTAAAGAGTCTACCTCCTTTTTGTTTTTTTCTTTTCTTCCTCTCGGCCGACAGCTCTCTCTGTTTTTTTTTTTTTCTCTCTTGGGCAACGACTGTCTCACCTATTAGGTTTTTTTTTTTCAGCCAAAGGGTATTTATACCCCTTTAATATATTTTTTGATTATGATTCCAAAATATTTGGATTATTGATCCACATAGGAAGAAACCAATAAACCCAACAGGTGTAGCCCATTGGGAGGGTAAAGTGCAAGATGAACCTCCAGATGTCCCCTACTAGCTGTCCAAATTTCAGCTCAATCGGACCACGGATCAATAATCATCCACACAGTTTACCAATTCTGCCACAAATGAGAGAGTAGAGAGTTACCAGAATTGAGAGGCTTCGATGTGAATGGAAAACCTGCACTTGCAGTTCACAGAAACCCAATCCAACCGTGCACGAACAAGATCTATGTGTCCTCCAACTACTAACCAAAAATCAGCTAAATCGGACCACAAACAATCTTCTAATTACACAATTGATCAAAACTGCACACATAACATTACCCAGAGTATAGAACTACGAAAACTAAAGAGAAGTAGTACTTATAGTCCTTGAAATCCAATCTCCACCGTTCAGAAATAAGAACCAAACACCCTCTATCAACCAGCCAAGTTTGAAGTTAATCGGACACTGATATCTCTTCTAAACGCAAAATCAAAGAGCCTACCTCCTTTTTTTTTTTTTCTTTCTCTCGGCCAACAGCTCTCTCTGTTTTTTTTTTCTCTCTCTCGTGGGACCGCTGTCTCACCTATTAGGTTTTTTTTTTTTTCAGCCAAAGGGTATATATACTTCTTTAATATATTTTTAGGTTATGGTCTCAAAATATTTGGGTTATTGATCCACATAGGAAGGGACCAATAAACCCAACAGGTGCAGCCCATTCGGGAGGGTAAAGTGCAAGATGAACCTCCAGATGTCCCCTACCAGTTGTCCAAATTTCAGTTTAATCGGACCACAGATCAATAATCATCCACACAATTTACCAATTTTGCCACAGATGAGAGCGCAGAGACTTACCAGAATTGAGAGGTTTCGGTTTAAATCGAAAACCTGCCCTTGCAGTTCACAGAAATCTAATCCAACCGTTCACAAACAAGATCAAACAAGATCTATGTGTCCTCCAACTACTGACCAAAAATCAGCTAAATCAAACCACAAATAGTCTTTCAATTATACGGTTGATCAAAACTGCACACAGAACATTACCCAGAGTATAAACCTACGAAAATTGAAGAGAAGTAGTACTTATAGTTCTCGAAATCCAATCTCCACCATTCATAAACAAGAACCAAATGCCCTCTATCAACCAGCCAAGTTTGAAGCTGATCAGACACCGATATCTCTTCTAAACGCAAGATCAAAGAGTCTGCCTCCTTTTTTTTTTTCTTTTCTTTTTCTTAGCCGACGGCTCTCTCTGTTTTCTTTTTTCTCTCTCGGGCGATAGCTGTCTCACCTATTAGGTTTTTTTTTTTTTTCAACCAAAGGGTATTTATACCCTTTAATATATTTTTAGATTATGGTTCCAAAATATTTGGGTTATCGATCCACATAGGAAAGGACAAATAAACCTAACAGGTGCAACCCATTCGGGAGGGTACAGTGTAAGATGAACCTCCAGATGTCCCCTACTAGCTGTCCAAATTTCAGCTCAATCAGACCATGCATCAATAATCGTCCACACAGTTTACCAATTTTGCCACAGATGAGAGAGCAGAGAGTTACCAGAATTGAGAGGTTTCGGTGTAAATGGAAAACCTGCCCTTGCAGTACAGAGAAATCCAATCCAACCGTTCACAAACAAGATCTATGTGTCTTCCAACTACTGACCAAAAATCAGTTAAATCGGACCACAACAATCTTTCAATTACACAGTTGATCAAAACTGCACACAGAAAATTGCCCAAAGTATAGACCTACGAAAACTGAAGAGAAGCACTTACAGTACTTGAAATCCAATCTCCACCGTTCAGAAACAAGAACCAAACGCCCTCTATCAACCAGCCAAGCTTGAAACCAATCGGATACCGATATCTCTTCTAAACGCAAGATCAAAGAGTCTGCCTCCTTTTTTATTTTTCTTTTTTTTCTCTCGGCTGATGGCTCTCTCTGTTTTTTTTCTCTCTCTCGGGTGATGGCTATCTCACCTATTAGGTTTTTTGTTTTTTTTTTTCAGCCAAAGGGTATATATACTCCTTTAATATATTTTTAGGTTATGGTCTCAAAATATTTAGGTTATCGATCCACATAGGAAGGGACCAATAAACCCAACAGGTGCAGCCCATTCGGGAGGGTAAAGTGCAAGATGAACATCCAGATGTCCCTTACCAGCTATCCAAATTTCAGCTCAATCAGACCATACATCAATAATCATCCACACAGTTTACCAATTCTGCCACAGATGAGAGTGCAGAGAGTTACCAGAATTGAGAGGTTTCTGTTTGAATGGAAAACCTACACTTGCAGTTCACAGAAACCCAATCCAATCGTTCACAAACAAGATCTATGTGTCCTCCAACCACTGACCAAAAATCAGCTAAATCGGACAACAAACAGTATTTCAATTACAAGGTTGATTAAAACTGCACACAGAACATTGCCTAGAGTATAGACCTACGGAAATTGAAGAGAAGTAGTACTTACAGTGCTCGAAATCCAATATCCACCATTCAGAAATAAGAACCAAACGCCCTCTATCAACCAGCCAAGTTTGAAACTAATCGGACACCGATATCTTTTCCAAACGCAAGATCAAAGAGCCTGCCTCTTTTTTTTTTCTTTTCTTTCTCTCGGTCGACGGCTCTCTTTGTTTTTTTTTTCTTTTCTCTCTCAGCGACGACTGTTTCACCTATTAGTTTTTTTTTTTCTTCAACCAAAGGGTATTTATACTCCTTTAATATATTTTTAGTTTATGATCTCAAAATATTTGGGTTATTGATCCACATAGGAAGGGACCAATAAACCCAACAAGTGCAGCCTATTCGGGAGGGTAAAGTCCAAGATGAACATCCAGATGTCCCCTACCAGCTATCCAAATTTTAGCTCAATCGGATCACGAATTAATAATCATCCATACAGTTTACCAATTCTGTCACATATGAGAGAGCAGAGAGTTACCAGAATTAAGAGGCTTCGGTATGAATGAAAAACCTGCCCTTGCAGTCAGAGAAACCCAATCCAACCGTTCATAAACAAAAGCTATGTGTCCTCCAACTATTGACCAAAAATCAGGTAAATCGAACCACAAACAATCTTTCAATTACACGGTTGATCAAAACTGCACATAGAAAATTGCCAAGAGTATAGACCTACGAAAACTGAAGAGAAGTAGTACTTACAGTGCTCGAAATCCAATCTGCACCATTCAAAAATAAAAACCAAACGCCCTCTATCAACCAGGCAATTTTGAAGCTGATCGGACACCGATATCTTTTCTAAACGCAAGATTAAAGAGCCTGCATCCTTTTTTTTATTTCTTTTCTTTCTCTCGGCCGACGGCTCTCTCTTTCTTTTTGTTTTTTTTTTCTCTCTCGGGCGATGACTATCTCACCCATTAGGTTTTTTTTTTTTTTTTAGCAAAAGGATATTTATACTCCTTTAAAGGTGAATAGATTTATGTCTTTATTTGTTTTGACCGGCTCCGTATCATAAAGGTGAATGACTCGGCTATCTCACCTAACCGAGCCAGAAAAAAATAGATTAGATCTAAATGAGTTGAAAAGAAAAAGGAATACTTTTTAAGATCTACCCAATCTTGAAAAGAAAAAGGAATACTTTTTAAGATCTACCCAATCAATATGTATGGTATGGTAGACTCAAATTGATTCCTACTCCAATCAAGTATTGGATCTCTTGTTTCAGTTAGTTAAGAGGAGTCATGGAAAGAACAGGTTCAAAATCACGATCAATGCCTTTTTCAAATCTTGCTGCAGCTGCACGAGCTCTTCCTGCGTGCCATAAATGACCTATAAATAGGAAGAACCCTAGAACAAAATGAGAGGTAGCTAGCCAACTTCTAGGAGAGACATAATTAACTGCATTGATCTCGGTAGCTACGCCACCTAAGAAATTTAACGAACCTAAAGGCGCATGGGTCATATACTCCGTAGAACGTTGTTCTTGCTAAGGTTGTATGTCTTTTTTCAACCTACTCAAGTCCAAACCATTTGGACCCCTCAGAGGTTTTAACCAAGGAGCACGCAGATCCCAAAAACGCATAGTTTCTCCTCCAAAAATAACTTCTCCGATAGGTGAACGCATTAGATATTTACCTAAGCCGGTAGATCCTTGAGCAGATCCCACGTTAGCTCCAAGACGCTGGTCTCGAACTAAAAAAGTAAAAGCTTTAGCTTGCGAAGCTTCTGGTCCAGTGGGCCCATAAAACTCACTGGGATAAGCAATATTATTGAACCAGACAAAGCAACAAGCAATGAAACCAAAAACGGATAAAACACCTAAACTATAAGACAAATAAGCTCCCCTAGACCATACAAGTGCACGAAGAGCCCATGCAAAGGGTTTGGTTAAGATATGCTAGATTTCGCCAAGTATACAAATGGAACCTAACCATACATGTCCACCAATTATATCTTCCAAAT
This sequence comes from Bruguiera gymnorhiza, assembly GCA_020883675.1. NCBI lineage: Eukaryota > Viridiplantae > Streptophyta > Magnoliopsida > Malpighiales > Rhizophoraceae > Bruguiera > Bruguiera gymnorhiza. The sequence goes on along the minus strand of JAIRCJ010000160.1, from coordinate 907,361 downwards.
CATCCACACTAACAATCCATCCTTTTCCTCCAAAGGGGGATTTTAGTAAATAACCAAAAATAACACTTGGGCTAAGGGTCAAGTTGGTAATTTTTCTTCCATCCCCCCGGGGCCCAGGTATCATATATGCCCCCAAAATAAAGAGCCTTGAATACTAGAAGAAAAGCACCTATACCTAATAAGATTAAGTGAATACCTAAAATTGTTGTCATTTTATTTCTATCTTTCCATACATAACCAAAAAATGGAAAAGATTCTTCAAGAGTTTCAGGCCCCAAAAGTGCATGATAAATACCGCCAAAGCCCAATACTGCAGAGGAAATTAAGTGAAGTATGTCGGATACAAAGTATGGAAAGGTGTCTATAACTTCCCTACCGGGTCCTACCCCCCAACCTAGAGTCGCTAAGTAGGGAAGTAAAATGAGTCCTTGTTTATACATTGGCTTTTCCGGTACGAAATGGGCCACTTCAAATAGGTTCATTGCTCCAGCCCAGAATACGATTAATCCAGCATGGGCTACATGAGCTCCTAGTAGTTTATCGGATAAATTAATAAGTCGAGCATTTCCGGCCCACCAAGCAAACCCGGTGGTTTCTTGGTCACGACTGGCTAAAGCTAAAGTTCCATTGAAGAGCGTTTCCACGGGGTAAAACCTCCTCAGGGAATATAAGATTTTCATGAGGCTGATCTTGAGCCGCCATCCAAGCACGAATACCTTCATTTAAGAGAATATTTTTGGTGTAAAAAGTCTCAAATTCAGGATCTTCCGCTGCACGGATTTCCTAAGAAACGAAGTCATAGGCATGTAAGTTCAGAGCCAGACCGACTACTCCAAGCGCACTCATCCATAAACCACTTACTAGTACAAATAACATAAAGAAATGTAACCAACATTTATTGGAAAAAGCAACCCCAAATATTTGGGACCAAAAACGGTTAGCGGTGACCATTGAATAAGTTTCTTCAGCTTGAGTTGGGTGAAAGGCACGAAATGTATTTGCGCCATCACCATCTTCAAATAAGGTATTTTCTACAGTAGCGCCATGAATAGCACATAGTAGAGCAGCGCCCAATACACCGACAACTCCCATCATATGAAATGGGTTCAATGTCCAATTATGAAACCCTTGGAAAAAGCAGATGAATCGAAATATAGCTGCTACACCAAAACTAGGCGCAAAGAACCAACCAGACTGACCTAGTGGATAAATCAAGAATACAGAAACAAAAACAGCAATTGGAGCAGAGAATGCGATTGCATTATAAGGTCGCAATTGCACGGATCGAGCAAGTTCGAATTGACGTAACATAAAACCTATTAGCCTGAAAGCGCCGTGGAGAGCAACAAAAGTCCACAGACCACCTAATTGACACCAACGAGTAAAATCTCCTTGTGCTTCAGGACCCGATAGTAACAATAAAGAATGTGCTAAACTATTAGCAGAAGTAGAAACTGTGGCGGTTAAGAAGTTGCAACCTTCCAAATAGGAACTGGCCAATCCATGGGTATACCTTGATGTTACAAAGGTTGTACCTGTGAACCAACCCCCTAAGGCGAAATAGGCACAAGGAAAGAGCAATAGGCCAGACCAACCTACAAAAACGAAACGGTCCCTCCGTAACCAGTCATCCATAATATCAAATAAATCATTTTCGTCTTTGGTAAATTTCCCAAGGGCTATAGTCATAGTGATCCTCCTATTCAATTACTTTAATCATTTTCATTTTTAGACACCTCATAACATTTTCAGGGCCTTTGAAGTTTTGATCATTTATGTATGATTTGATTTCTTGTACATTGCATTCCCCTTCTAATTTCTAAGGGATTTCGAACAAAAAAACCGGTGTATAACCTAACTTAAGGAATAGGTAAAGTCATCAACTCAATTCGGTTATTCCTTCTTAGTCTTAATAATCCTATAAACCATGAATTTTTTTAAGACTCATCAATCAGATAGATAGATAGATGCATTTTTTGTTTTTTGAAAGAACTGTTCAAAGAATTTGAAAGAACTGTTGAAAGAACAAGTGATTCCCTCTCTTGTTACCAGTTGATCCTCCGACTTTCTTCGCCCATTTTATTAAACTAATCTTATTCTTGGATCTTGTTCGTAAGATTTATACAAAGAAACACTTTTATCTATTCTTAAAATTTTTATGTGCATTAAAATTAAATTAGTAAAATTAAAGTATCATATATTTTATTATTCTATTTTATTATTTTTTTAATATTTTATTCTTTTTTATTGTCATCTTTGTTATATTTCTTTTTTTTTTTCAGATGAATATAAAACACCGGAGTATGGCTTTTAACAGATCAAAGCCAAAAAGGCACTTTGAATATTTTCTATTGACTTTATATCTGTCAGAAAAGAAAACACATAAGGGGAATGAATTTTCCTATTATCCATTTCACTACAATATTAAAGAATAAAGAATATCAGAATAAATAATATCAATACAATATTAAATAATAGGAAACTTGAAATGAAAGTATTTTTCTTACACCTATTCTACATTACAATTACAATGTCGGAATAAATATATTGTATGCATTGATATGGAAATATTTGGTACATGAAACCATGATCTAATAGTCTAATAGATATATAAATCTTGTTTATTATGTTTATTTTTATTATGTTTAATATATATTATATAAATATAAGTATAGATATCAATATAAATTTATCTTGTGTTCTGGAATCAAAGAAAGATATTTAAGTCCAAGATGAACATCCAAATGTCCCCTACCAGCTGTCCAAATTTCAGCTCAATCGGACCATAGATCAATAATCATCCATACAGTTTACCAATTCTGCCACAGATGAGAGAGTAGAGAGTTACCAGAATTGAAGGGCTTCGGTTTGAATAGAAAACCTGCCCTTGCAGTTCACAGAGATCCTATCCAACCGTTCACAAACAAGATCTATGTGTCTTCCAACTACTGACCAAAAATCAGCTATATTAGACCACAGACAATCTTTCAATTACACAGTTGATCAAAACTGCACACAAAAAATTGCTCAGAGTATATACCTACGAAAACTGAAGAGAAGTAAGACTTATAGTGCTCGAAATCCAATCTCCACCGTTCAGAAAGAAGAACCAAACGCCCTCTATCAACCAGCCAAGTTTGAAGCTGATTGGACACCGATATATCTTCTAAACGCAAGATTAAAGAGCCTGCCTCCTCTTTTTTTTTCTTTTCTTTCTCTCGGCCGACGACTCTCTCTCTCTCTCTCTTTTTTCTCTCTCGGGCGACGACTGTCTCACCTATTAGACTTTTTTTTTTTTCAGCCAAAGGGTATTTATACCCCTTTAAGATATTTTTAGGTGATGGTCCCAAAATATTTGGGTTATTAATCCACATAGGAAGGGACCAATAAACCCAACAAGTGCAGCTCATTCGGGAGGGTAAAGTGCAAAATGAATCTCCAGATGTCCCCCACCAATTGTCCAAATTTCAGCTCAACCGAACCACGGATCAATAATTATCTACACAGTTTACCAATTCTGTCACAGATGAGAGAGCAGAGAGTTATCAAAATTAAAATGTTTCGGTTTGAATGGAAAACCTGCCTTTGCAATTCATAGAAGTCCAATGCAACCGTTCAAAAACAAGATCTATGTGTCCTCTAACTACTAACCAAAAATCAGCTAAATCGGATCACAAAAATTCTTTCAAATTACACGGTTGATCAAAACTGCACACAGAAAATTGCCCAGAGTATAGACCAACGAAAACTGAAGAGAAGTAGGACGTATAGTGCTAGAAATCCAATCTCGACTATTCGGAAATAAGAACCAAACGCCCTCTATCAACCAACCAAGTTTGAAACTCATCGAACACCGATATCTCTTCTAAACGCAAGATCAAAGAACCTGCCTCCTTTTTTTTTTTCATTTCTTTCTCTCGGCCAACGGCTTTCTTTTTTTTCTTTTTTTTCTCTCTCGGGCAATGGCTGTCTCACCTATTAGGCTTTTTTTTTTTTAGCCAAAAGGTATTTATACCCCTTTAATAAATTTTTTGGTTATGGTCCCAAAATATTTGGGTTATTGATTTACATAAGAAGGGACCAATAAACCCAATAAGTGTAGCCCATTCGGGAAGGTAAAGTGCAAGATGAACATCCAGATGTCCCCTACCAGATGTCCAAATTTCAGCTCAATCGAACCACGGATCAATAATCATCCACACAGTTTACCAATTCTGCCACAGGTGAGAGAGCAGAGAGTTACCAGAATTGAGAGGCTTCGTTTTGAATGGAAAACCTACACTTGCAGTTCACAAAAACCCAATCCAACCGTTCACAAACAAGATCTATGTGTCCTCCAACCACTGACCAAAAATCAGCTAAATCGGACCACAAACAGTCTTTCAATTACAAGGTTGATTAAAACTGCAAACAGAACATTGCCCAAAGTATAGACCTACGGAAACTGAAGAGAAGTAGTACTTACAGTGCTCGAAATCCAATCTCCACCGTTCAAAAAATAGAACCAAATGCCCTCTATCAACTAGCCAAGTTTGAAACTGGTCGGACACCGATATCTCTTCCAAACTCAAGATCAAAGAGTCTGCCTCCTTTTTTTCTTTTCTTTTCTTTCTCTCGGCCGACGACTCTCTTTGTATTTTTTTTTCTTTTCTCTCTCGGGCGATGGCTGTCTCACCTATTAGGTTTTTTTTTTTTTTGAGCCAAAGGGTATTTATACTCCTTTAATATATTTTTACTTTTGTGGTCCCAAAATATTTGGGTTATTGATCCACATAGGAAGGGACCAATAAACCCAACAGGTGCAGCCCATTCGGGTGGGCAAAGTGCAAGATGAACATCCATATGTCTCCTACCAACTGTCCAAATTTCAACTTAATCAGACCACGGATCAACAATCATCCACACAGTTTACCAATTCTACCACAGATGAGAGAGCAGAGAGTTACCAGAATTAAGAGGCTTTGATTTGAATGGAAAACCTGCCCTTGTAGTTCAGAGAAACCCAATCCAACCGTTCACAATCAAAATTTATGAGTCCTCCAACAACTGACCAAAAATCAGCCAAATCGGACCACAAACAATCTTTCAACTACACAGTAGATCAAAATTGCACATAGAAAGTTGCCTAGTATATAGACCTACGAAAACTGAAGAGAAGTAGCACTTACAGTGCTCGAAGTCCAATCTCCACCGTTCAGAAATAAGAACCAAACGCCCTCTATCAACCAGCCAAATTTGAAACTGATCGGACACTGATATTTCTTCTAAACGCAAGATCAAAGAGCCTGCCTCTATTTTTTTTTTCTTTTCTTTCTCTCGGTCGACGGCTCTCTCTGTTTTTTTTTCTTCTCTCTCGGGCGACGGCTACATCACCTATTAGGTTTTTTTTTTTTTCAGCCAAAGGGTATTTATACCCCTTTAATATATTTTTATGTTCTGATCCCAAAATATTTGGGTTATTAATCCACATAGGAAGGAACTAATAAACCCAACAAATGCAGCCCATTCGGGAGGGTAAAGTACAAGATGAACATCCAGATGTCCCCTACCAGCTGTCCAAATTTCAGCTCAATCAGACCATAGATCAATAATCATCCACACAGTTTGCCCATTCTGCCACAGATGAGAGAGCAGAGAGTTACCAGAATTGAGAGGTTTCGATTTGAATGGAAAACCTGTCCTTGCAGTTCATAGAGACCCTATCCAACCGTTCACAAATAAGATCTATGTGTCTTCTAACTACTAACCAAAAATCAGGTAAATCAGACCACAGACAATCTTTCAATTACACGGTTGATTAAAACTGCACACAAAAAATTGCTCAGAGTATATACCTACGAAAACTGAAGAGAAGTATGACTTATAGTGCTCGAAATCCAATCTCTACCGTTCAGAAGGAAGAACCAAACGTCCTCTATCAACCAACCAAGTTTGAAGTTGATCGGATACCGATATCTCTTCTAAACGTAAGATCGAAGAGCCTGCCTCTTTTTTTGTTCTTTTCTTTCTCTCGGCCGACGGCTCTCTCTGCTTTTTTTTTTCTGTCTCAGGCGACGGCTGTCTCACCTATTAGGCTTTTTTTTTTTTCATCCAAAGGGTATTTATACCCCTTTAAGATATTTTTAGGTTATGGTCCCAAAATATTTGGGTTATTAAACCACATAGGATGAGGTCAATAAACCCAATAAGTGCAGTTCATTCGGGAGGGTAAAGTGCAAGATGAACCTCCAAATGTCCCCTACCAGCTATCAAAATTTCAGCTCAACCAAACCACGGATCAATAATCATCCACACAGTTTACCAATTCTGCCACAGATAAGAGAGCAGAGAGTTACCAAAATTAAGAAGTTTCGATTCGAATGGAAAACTTGCCCTTGCAGTTCAGAGAAATCCAATGCAACCATTCAGAAACAAGATCTATGTGTCCTCCAACTACTAACCAAAAATCAGCTAAATCGGACCCCAAACAATTTTTCAATTACACGGTTGATCAAAACTGCACACAGAAAATTGCCCAAAGTATAGACCTACGAAAACTAAAGAGAAGTAGAATGTACAGTGATCGAAACCCAATCTCGACCATTTGGAAACAAGAACCAAACGCCCTCTATCAACCAGCCAAGTTTGAAACTGATCGGACACTGATATCTCTTCTAAACGCAAGATCAAAGAGCCTGCCTCCTTTTTTTTTTTTCTTTCTCTCGACCGACGGTTCTCTCTGTTTTTTTTTCTCTCTCGGGCGATGGCTGTCTCACATATTAGGTTTTTCTTTTTTTTTTCAGCCAAAGGGTATTTATACTTCTTTAATATATTTTTAGGTTATGGTCACAAAATATTTGGGTTATTGATTCACATAGGAAGGGACCAATAAACCCAATAGGTGCAACTCATTCGGGAGGGTAAAGTGCAAGATGATCCTTCAGATGTCCCCTACCAGCTGTCCAAATTTCAATTCAATCGGACCACGAATCAATAATCATCCACACAGTTTACCAATTCTACCACAGATGAGAGAGCAGAGAGTTACCAGAATTGAGAGGCTTCGGTTTGGATGGAAAACCTGCATTTGTAGTTCATAGAAACCCAACCAAACCATTTACAAACAAGATCAATGTGTTCTCCAACTACTAACCAAAAATTAGGTAAATCAGACCACAAACAATCTTTCAATTACACGGTTAATCAAAACTACACACAGAAAATTACCAAGAGTATAGACTTACGAAAACTGAAGAGAAGTAGTACTTACAGTGCTCGAAATCCAATCTTTACAGTTCAGAAACAAGAACCAAACGCCCTCTATCAACCAGCCATGTTTAAAGCTGATCGAACACTAATATCTCTTCTAAACGCAAGATCAAAGGGCCTGCCTCTTTTTTTTTTCTTTTCTTTCTCTCAGCCGACGACTCTCTTTGTTTTTTTTTCTCCCTCGGGCGACGGTTGTCTCACCTATTAGGTTTTTTTTTTTTTTTTCAGCCAAAGGGTATTTATACCCCTTTAATATATTTTTAGGTTATGGTCCCAATATATTTGGGCTATTAATCCACATAGGAAGGGACCAATAAACCCAACAGGTGCAGCTCATTCGGGAGGGTAAAGTGCAAGATGATCCTCCAGATGTCCCCTACTAGCTGTCCAAATTTCTGTTCAATCGGACCACGGATCAATAATCATCCACACAGTTTACCAACTTTGCCACAGATGAAAGAGCAGAGAGTTACCAAAATTGAGAGGCTTCGGTTTGGATGGAAAACCTGCATTTGTAATTCACAGAAACCCAATCAAACCATTTACAAACAAGATCAATGTGTCCTCCAACTACTAACCAAAAATCAGGTAAATCAGACCACAAACAATCTTTCAATTAAACGGTTGATCAAAACTCCACATAGAAAATTGCCAAGAGTATAGACCTACGAAAACTGAAGAGAAGTAGTACTTACAGTGCTCAAAATCCAATGTCCACCGTTAAGAAATAAGAACGAAATGCCCTCTATCAACCAGGCAAGTTTGAAGCTGATCGGACACCGATATTTCTTTTAAACGCAAGATCAATGGGTCTGCCTCCTTTTTTTTTTTTCATATCTTTCTCTCGGCCAACGACTCTCTTATTTATCTTTTATTTTTCTCTCTCAGGCGACGACTATCTCACATATTAGGTTTTTCTTTTTTTTCAGCCAAAGGGTATTTATACTTCTTTAATATGTTTTTAGGTTATGGTCCCAAAATATTTGGGTTATTGATCCACATAGGAAGGGACCAATAAACCCAACAGGTGCATCTCATTCGGGAGGGTAAAGTGCAAGATGAACCACCAGATGTCCCTACCAGCTGTCCAAATTTCAGCTCAATCGGACCACGGATCAATAATTATCCACACAGTTTACCAATTCTGCTGCAGATGAGAGAGTAGAGAGTTACCAGAATTGAGAGGCTTCCGTTGAAATAGAAAACCAACCCTTGCAGTTCACAGAAACCCAATCCAACCATTCACAAATAAGATCTATGTGAACTCCAACTACTGACCAAAAATCAGCTAAATCGGACTACAAACAATCTTTCAATTACACGGTTGATCAAAACTACACACAGTAAATTGCCAACAGTATAGACCTACGAAAACTGAAGAGAAGTAGTACTTAGAGTGCTCGAAATCCAATCTCCACCGTTTAGAAAGAAGAACCAAACGCCCTCTATCAACTAGCCATGTTTGAAGCTAATCGGACACTGATATCTCTTCTAAACACAAGATCAAAGGGTCTGCCTCCTTTTTTTTTTTCATTTCTTTCTCTCGGCCGACGGTTCTCTCTGTTTTTTTTTCTCTCTCAGGGGACGACTGTCTCACATATTAGGTTTTTTCTTTTTTTCAGCCAGAGGGTATTTATACTCCTTTAATATATTTTTAGGTTATGATCCCAAAATATTTAGGTTATTGATCCACATAGGAAGGGACCAATAAACCTAACAGGTGCAACCCATTTGGAGGGTAAAGTACAAGATGAACCTCTAAATGTCCCCTACCAGCTGTCCACATTTCAGCTCAATCAGATTATGAATCAATAATCATCCACACAGTTTACTAATTCTGTCACATATGAAAGAGCAGAGAGTTACCAGAATTAAGAGGCTTCGGTTTGAATGGAAAACCTGCCCTTGTAGTTCAGAGAAACCCAATCTAACCGTTCACAAACAAAATCTATGTGTCCTCCAACTACTGACCAAAAATCAGGTAAATCGGACCACAAATAATCTTTCAATTACACGGTTGATCAAAACTGCACATAGAAAATTGCCAAGAGTATAGACCTACGAAAACTGAAGAGAAGCAGTACTTACAGTGCTTGAAATCCAATCTGCACCATTCTGAAATAAGAACCAAACGCCCTCTATCAACCAGGCAAGTTTGAAGCTGATCGGACACCGATATCTTTTCTAAACGCAAGATTAAAAAGCCTGTATCCTTTTTTTTATTTCTTTTCTTTCTCTCGGCCGACAACTCTCTCTTTCTTTCTGTTTTTTTTTTTCTCTCTCGGGCAATGACTATCTCACCCATTAGGTTTTTTTTTTTTTTTTTCAGCCAAAGGGTATTTATACTCCTTTAAAGGTGAATAGATTTATGTCTTTATTTGTTTTGACCGGCTCCGTATCATAAAGGAGAATGACTCGGCTATCTCACCTAACCGAGCCAGAAAAAAATAGATTAGATCTAAATGAGTTAAAAAGAAAAAGGAATACTTTTTAAGATCTACCCAATCAATATGTATGGTATGGTAGACTCAAATTGATTCCTACTCCAATCAAGTATTGGATCTCTTGTTTCAGTTAGTTAAGAGGAGTCATGGAAAGAACAGGTTCAAAATCACGATCAATGCCTTTTTCAAATCTTGCTGCAGCTGCACGAGCCCTTCCCGCGTGCCATAAATGACCTATAAATAGGAAGAACCCTAGAACAAAATGAGAGGTAGCTAGCCAACTTCTAGGAGAGACATAATTAACTGCATTGATCTCGGTAACTACGCCACCTAAGAAATTTAACGAACCTAAAGGCGCATAGGTCATATACTCCATAGAACGCTGTTCTTGCCAAGGTTGTATGTCTTTTTTCAACCTACTCAAGTCCAAACCATTTGGACCCCTCAGAGGTTTTAACCAAGGAGCACGCAGATCCCAAAAACGCATAGTTTCTCCTCCAAAAATAACTTCTCCGATAGGTGAACGCATTAGATATTTACCTAAGCCGGTAGATCCTTGAGCAGATCCCACGTTAGCTCCAAGACGCTGGTCTCGAACTAGAAAAGTAAAAGCTTGAGCTTGCGAAGCTTCTGGTCCAGTGGGCCCATAAAACTCACTGGGATAAGCAATATTATTGAACCAGACAAAGCAACAAGCAATGAAACCAAAAACGGATAAAGCACCTAAACTATAAGACAAATAAGCTTCCCTAGACCATACAAGTGCACGGCAAGCCCATGCAAAGGGTTTGGTTAAGATATGCTAGATTTCGCCAAGTATACAAACGGAACCTAACCATACATGTCCACCAATTATATCTTCCAAATCATCCACACTAACAATCCATCCTTTTCCTCCAAAGGGGGATTTTAGTAAATAACCAAAAATAACACTTGGGCTAAGGGTCAAGTTAGTAATTTTTCTTACATCCCCCCCGGGGCCCAGGTATCATATATGCCCCCAAAATAAAGAGCCTTGAATACTAGAAGAAAAGCACCTATACCTAATCAGATTAAGTGAATACCTAAAATTGTTGTCATTTTATTTCTATCTTTCCATACATAACCAAAAAATGGAAAAGATTCTTCAAGAGTTTCAGGCCCCAAAAGTGCATGATAAATACCGCCAAAGCCCAAAACTGCAGAGGAAATTAAGTGAAGTACGCCGGATACAAAGTATGGAAAGGTGTCTATAACTTCCCTACCGGGTCCTACCCCCCAACCTAGAGTCCCTAAGTGGGGAAGTAAAATGAGTCCTTGTTTATACATTGGCTTTTCCGGTACGAAATGGGCCACTTCAAATAGGTTCATTGCTCCAGCCCAGAATACGATTAATCCAGCATGGGCTACATGAGCTCCCAGTAGTTTATCGGATAAATTAATAAGTCGAGCATTTCCGGCCCACCAAGCGAACCCGGTGGTTTCTTGGTGACGACTGGCTAAAGCTAAAGTTCGATTAAAGAGCGTTTCCACAGGGTAAAACCTCCTCAGGGAATATAAGATTTTCATGAGGCTGATCTTGAGCCGCCATCCAAGCACGAATACCTTCATTTAAGAGAATATTTTTGGTGTAAAAAGTCTCAAATTCAGGATCTTCCGCTGCACGGATTTCCTAAGAAACGAAGTCATAGGCATGTAAGTTCAGAGCCAGACCGACTACTCCAAGCGCACTCATCCATAAACCAGTTACTAGTACAAATAATATAAAGAAATGTAACCAACATTTATTGGAAAAAGCAACCCCAAATATTTGGGACCAAAAACGGTTAGCGGTGACCATTGAATAAGTTTCTTCAGCTTGAGTTGGGTGAAAGGCACGGAATGTATTTGCGCCATCACCATCTTCAAATAAGGTATTTTCTACAGTAGCGCCATGAATAGCACATAGCAGAGCAGCGCCCAATACACCGGCAACTCCCATCATATGAAATGGGTTCAATGTCCAATTATGAAACCCTTGCAAAAAGAGGATGAATTGAAATATAGTTGCTACACCAAAACTAGGTACAAAGAACCAACTAGACTGACATAGTGGATAAATCAAGAATACAGAAACAAAAACAACAATTGGAGCAGAGAATGCGATTGCATTATAAGGTCGCAATTGCAGGGATTGAGCAAGTTTGAATTGACGTAACAGAAAACCTATTAGCCTGAAAGTGCCGTGGAGAGCAACAAAAGTCCACAGACCACCTAATTGACACCAACGAGTAAAATCTCCTTGTGCTTCAGGACCCGATAGTAACAATAAAGAATGTGCTAAACTATTAGCAGGAGTAGAAACTGTGGCGGTTAAGAAGTTGCAACCTTCCAAATAGGAACTGGCCAACCCATGGGTATACCATGAAGTTACAAAGGTTGTACCTGTGAACCAACCCCCTAAGGCGAAATAGGCACAAGGAAAGAGCAATAGGCCAGACCAACCTACAAAAACGAAACGGTCCCTCCGTAACCAGTCATCCATAATATCAAATAAATCATTTTCGTCTTTGGTAAATTTCCCAAGGGCTATAGTCATAGTGATCCTCCTATTCAATTACTTTAATCATTTCCATTTTCAGACACCTCATAACATTTTCAGGGCCTTTGAAGTTTTGATCATTTATGTATGATTTGATTTCTTGTACATTGCATTCCCCCTTTAATTTCTAAGGGATTTCGAACAAAAAAACTGGTTTATAACCTGACTTAAGGAATAGGTAAAGTCATGAACTCAATTCGGTTATTCCTTCTTAGTCTTAATAATCCTATAAACCATGAATTTTTTTAAGACTCATCAATTAGATAGATAGATTGATGCATTTTTTGTTTTTTGAAAGAACTGTTCAAAGAATTTGAAAGAACTGTTGAAAGAACAGTGATTCCCTCTCTTGTTACCAGTTGATCCTCTGACTTTCTTCGCCCATTTTATTAAACTAATCTTATTCTTGGATCTTGTTTGTAAGATTTATACAAAGAAACACTTTTATCTATTCTTAAAATTTTTATATGCATTAAAATAAAATTAGTAAAGTTAAAGTATCATATATTTTATTATTCTATTTTATTATTTTTTCAATATTTTATTCTTTTTTATTGTCATCTTTGTTATATTTCTTTTTTTTTTCAGATGAATATAAAACACCGGAGTATGGCTTTTAACAGATCAAAGCAAAAAAGGCACTTTGAATATTTTTTATTGACTTTATATCTGTCAGAAAAGAAAACGCATAAGGGGAATGAATTTTCCTATTATCCACTTCACTACAATATTAAAGAATAAAGAATATCAGAATAAATAATATCAATACAATATTAAACAATAGGAAACTTGAAATGAAAGTATTTTTCTTACACCTATTCTACATTACAATTACATTGTCGGAATAAATATATTGTATGCATTGATATGGAAATATTTGGTACATGAAACCATGATCTAATAGTCTAATAGATATATAAATCTTGTTTATTATGTTTATTTTTATTATGTTTAATATATATTATATAAATATAAGTATAGATATCAATATAAATTTATCTTGTGTTCTGGAATCAAAGAAAGATATTTAAGATCTCTCTTATATATTATATGTCTTATGTTATGACTTCAACTAAACTTTTCTGTGGAGGAAAGAAATATTAATTTATTCTTATAGAATAACTAGGAACAAGAAGATTTAATCAGAAATATCGACAGATTTTTTCAGAGTTCAAAGAAAAAGAAATATAAAAATGAAAGAAAAAGCAGATATACTGTTCGAATTTCATCTATATAAAATTTGAATATCAAAATAGTGGATATAGTAATGACTCAATGGGTTAGGTCTACTTACCTTTTTTTTTATTAATTTCTAATTTAATCTTTATAATTGATTAGATTAGAATAATATAAAATAGAAAAATTCAGAGATTTAAGAGTCAACTTATCATTAAAACTTATCATTAACTTATTATATTATTATTTATTTTATATTCATTTTATATTCTTATTTATTATAGTAAAATACTTTATAATATATTATTATTTAATTTATTTAATATAATAAATATAAAATAATATATAAAATAATGAATATAATAAAATACTTTTCTAATTTATATTATTTTTCTAATTTATATTAAATTTATATTATTTAAAATTTAATAACTAATTATAATGTAATCTAATTATAATGTAATAATTTTTATTATAATTTATAATTAAATTATATAATTAATATAATTTGATTTTAATAATTGAATTTTAGAATTAATTATAGATATTATAGTAGATAATATAGATATTATAGATATAATTATAGATATTATACATTATAGATATTATAGATATAGAATATAGAAATAGAATATAGAATTTCTTACTTTTTTGATTACAAATTATTTCAAATATCAACAATATTTCTATTCTCCTTGCAAATAGAAATACTACCGTTGGAGTTTTATCAAAAAACTGCACACAAAAAATTGCTCAGAGTATATACCTACGAAAACTGAAGAGAAGTAAGACTTATAGTGCTCGAAATCTAATCTCTACCGTTCAGAAAGAAGAACCAAACGTCCTCTATCAACCAGCCAAGTTTGAAGTTGATCGGACACCGATATCTCTTCTAAATGTAAGATCGAAGAGCCTGCCTCCTTTTTTTTTTTTTCCTTTTCTTTCTCTCGGCCGACGGCTCTCTCTGCTTTTTTTTTTCTCTCTCGGGCGACAGTTGTCTCACCTATTAGGCTTTTTTTTTTTCATCCAAAGGGTATTTATACCCCTTTAAGATATTTTTAGGTTATGGTCCCAAAATATTTGGGTTATTAAACCACATAGGATGAGGTCAATAAACCCAATAGGTACAGTTCATTCGGGAGGGTAAAGTGCAAGATGAACCTCTAGATGTCCCCTACCAGCTATCAAAATTCCAGCTCAACCAAACCACGGATCAATAATCATCCACACAGTTTATTAATTCTGCCACAGATAAGAGAGCAGAGAGTTACCAAAATTAAGAGGCTTCGATTCGAATGGAAAACTTGCCCTTGCAGTTCAGAGAAATCCAATGCAACCGTTTAGAAATAAGATTTATGTGTCATCCAACTACTAACCAAAAATCAGCTAAATCAGACCACAAACAATCTTTCAATTACACGGTTGATCAAAACTGCACACAGAAAATTGCCTAGAGTATAGACCTACGAAAACTAAAGAGAAGTAGAATGTACAGTGATCGAAATCCAATCTCGACCATTTGGAAATAAGAACCAAACGCCCTCTATCAACCAGCCAAGTTTGAAACTGATCGGACACTGATATCTCTTCTAAACGCAAGATCAAAGAGTCTGCCTCCTTTTTTTTTTCTTTCTCTCGGCCGACGGTTCTCTCTGTTTTTTTTTCTCTCTCGGGCGACGGCTGTCTCACATATTAGGTTTTTCTTTTTTTTTTCAGCCAAAGGGTATTTATACTTCTTTAATATATTTTTAGGTTATGGTCACAAAATATTTGGGTTATTGATTCACATAGGAAGGGACCAATAAACCCAACAGGTGTAACTCATTCGGGAGGGTAAAGTGCAAGATGATCCTTCAGATGTCCCCTACCAGCTGTCCAAATTTCAATTCAATCGGACCACGAATCAATAATCATCCACACAGTTTACCAATTCTACCACAGATGAGAGAGCAGAGAGTTACTAGAATTGAGAGATTTCGGTTTGGATGGAAAACCTGCATTTGTAGTTCATAGAAACCCAACCAAACCATTTACAAACAAGATCAATGTGTCCTCCAACTACTAACCAAAAATTAGGTAAATCGTACCACAAACAATCTTTCAATTACACGGTTGATCAAAACTACACACAGAAAATTACCAAGAGTATAAACTTACGAAAACTAAAGAGAAGTAGTACTTACAGTGCTCGAAATCCAATCTTCACAGTTCAGAAACAAGAACCAAACGCCCTCTATCAACCAGCCATGTTTGAAGCTGATCAGACACTAATATCTCTTCTAAACGCAAGATTAAAGGGCCTGCCTCCTTTTTTCTTTTTTTCTTTTCTTTCTCTCGGCCGACGACTCTCTTTGTTTTTTTTTTTCTCTCTCGGGCGACGATTGTCTCACCTATTAGGTTTTTTTTTTTTTTTAGCCAAAGGGTATTTATACCCCTTTAATATATTTTTAGGTTATAGTCCCAAAATGTTTGGGCTATTAATCCACATAGGAAGGGACCAATAAACCCAACAGGTGCAGCTCATTCGGGAGGGTAAAGTGCAAGATGATCCTCCAGATGTCCCCTACCAACTATCCAAATTTCAGTTCAATCGGACTACGGATAAATAATCATCCACACAGTTTTCCAATTTTGCCATAGATAAGAGAGCAGAGAGTTACCAGAATTGAGAAGCTTCGATTTGAATGGAAAACCTACACTTGCTGTTCAGAGAAACCCAATCCAACCGTTCACAAACAAGATATATGTGTCCTCCAACTACTGACCAAAAATCAGCTAAATCGGAGTACAAACAATCTTTCAATTACACGGTTAATCAAAACTGCACACAAAATATTGCCCAGAGTATAGACCTACGAAAACCGAAGAGAAGTAGTACTTACAGTGCTTGAACATTGCCCAGAGTATTTCTCTCGGCCGACGGTTCTCTCTGTTTTTTTTTTCTTTCTTGGGCGACGACTGTCTCACATAATAGGTTTTTTCTTTTTTTCAACCAAAGGGTATTTATACTCCTTTAATATATTTTTAAGTTATGGTCCTAAAATATTTGGGTTATTGATCCACATAGGAAGGGACCAATAAATCCAATAGGTGCAACCCATTTGGGAGGGTAAAGTGCAAGATGAACCTCCAGATGTCCCTACCAGCTGTCCAAATTTCAGTTCAATCGGACCACGGATCAACAATCATCCACACAGTTTACCAATTCTGCCACAGATGAGAGAGCAGAGAGTTATCAGAATTGAGAGGCTTCGGTTTGAATGGAAAACCTGCCCTTACAGTTCACAGAAACCCAATCCAACCGTTCACAAACAAGATTTATGTGTCCTCCAACTACTGACCAAAAATCAGCTAAATCGGACCACAAACAATCTTTCAATTATATAGTTGATCAAAACTGCACACAGTAAATTGCCCCAGAGTATAGTCCTATGAAAACTGAAGAGAAGTAGTACTTACGGTGCTCGAAATCCAATCTCCACCGTTCAAAAACAAGAACCAAAAGCCCTCTATCAACCAGCCAATTGAAGCTGATCGGACACCGATATCTCTTCTAAACGCAAGATCAAAAAGCTTGTCTCCTTTTTTTTTGTTCTTTTCTTTCTCTCAGCCAACGGCTCTCTTTGTTTTTTTTTTTCTCTCTGGTGACGACTGTCTCACCTATTAGGTTTTTTTTTTTTTTCAGCCAAAGGATATTTATAGCCCTTTAATATATTTTCAGTTTATAGTCCCAAAGTATTTGGGTTTATTCATCCATATATGAAGGGACCAATAAACCCAACAGGTGCAGCTTATTCGGGAGGGTAAAATGCAAGATGAACCTCCAGATGTCCCCTACCAGCTGTCTAAATTTCAGCTCAATCGAACCACAGATCGATAATCATCCACACAGTTTACCAATTCTGCCACAGATGAGAGAGTAGAGAGTTACCAGAATTGAAAGGTTTCGGTTTGAATGGAAAACCTGCACTTGCAGTTCACAGAATCCCAATCTAACTGTTCACAAACAAGATCTATGTGTCCTCTAACTATTGACCAAAAATCAACTAAATTGGACCACAAACAATTTTTCAATTACACGATTGATCAAAACTGCACACTGAACATTGCTCAGAGTATAGACCTATGAAAACAGAAGAGAAGTAGTACTTATAGTACTCAAAATCCAATCTCCACCGTTCAGAAAGAAGAACCAAATGCCCTCTATCAACCAGCCAAGTTTGAAATTGATCGAACATCGATATCTCTTCTAAATGCAAGATCAAAAAGCCTGCCTCCTTTTTTTTTTCTTTCTCTCGGCCGACGGCTCTCTCTCTCTATTTTTTTTTTCTCTCTCGGATGACGAGTATCTCACCTATTAGGTTTTTTTTTTTTTTTTCAGCCAAAGGGTATTCCCTTTAATATATATTTTTAGGTTATGGTCATAAAATATTTGGGTTATTGATCTACTTAGGAAAGGACCAATAAACCCAATAGGTGCAGCCCATTCGAGAGGGTAAAGTGCAAGATGAACCTCCAGATGTCCCTTACCAACTGTCCAAATTTCAGCTCAATCGGACTATGGATTAATAATCATTCACACAGTTTACCAATTCTACCACAGATGAGAGAGCAGAGAGTTACCAGAATTGAGAGACTTCGGTTTGAATGGAAAACCTACACTTGTAGTTCACAAAAACCCAATCAACCGTTCACAAACAAGATCTATGTGTCCTCCAACTACTAACCAAAAATCAGTTAACTTGCAATACAAACAATCTTTCAATTATACGGTTGATCAAAACTGCACATAAAAAATTGCCTAGAGTATAGACCTACGAAAACTAAAGAGAAGTAGAACTTACAGTACTCGAAATCCAATCTCCACCATTTAGAAAGAAAAACCAAACGCCCTCTATCAACCAGCTAAGTTTGAAACTTATCGGATACCGATATCTGTTCTAAACGCAAGATCAAAGAGTCTACCTCCTTTTTTTTTTCTTTTCTTTCTCTCGACCGACGGCTCTCTCTCTCTCTGTTTTTTTTTTCTCTCTCGGGCGATAACTGTCTCACCTATTAGGGTTTTTTTTTTTTCAGCCAAAAGGTATTTATACCTTTAATATATTTTTAGGTTATAATTCCAAAATATTTGTATTATTAATTCATATAGGAAGAGACCAACAAACCCAGTAGCCTATTCGGAAGGGTAAAGTGTTAGGTTTCCACCTGAATAACAAAGCTCGCCTTTACAAAGTTTTTTGTTTCGTGCCATTGGACATAGATTAACAACTTTTGCATATAGACGAACTTTCTTTGTTGTTGGTTGATTTTGGCTTAGTGCTTTGGGCATGACCACTCACTTTGCCTGGGGGTTTTTAAACCATAATATGTAGCATTTTGTACGTAAAACATACCTGCAGTAGACGCAACACTCGTAAAGGTTTCAAAGTTATCGTGATCGAACAATCGAAGGAAAAATGCGTCGCAGCCTATTTCCCCTCTTAGCAGGTTTGCTTCATTGCGTGTTGCTTGCTAGTTTTGAAGTACAGTAGAACTGCAAAGGATTCTAGCAGCCAACATTTGCGATTGTGAGTCACAAATACTATCTTTTCTAGGAATACAATCTTTCGGTTGTGGCTTACTGTTACCAAATTATCGCAGACAATATTTGCAGAGTGGCATACAAAAATAGGAAACATTTAACTATTATTAAATGTTTGGTCAGTTTATAAATTATCCTTCCTTGGCATTCTGAAGGAACTATGAGTACCCCCCCAAAACAATCAAAGCACTACGTCGTGTTTTAATTTAGCATACATAAAAAGTTGCTTGGTGGTTGCGTGTCATTACCTTGGAATACAATTTGTTAAACGGTAGCATATGAATACTTAAATATGACATACAATGAATGCATAATGGCGTATCAGAACTCAAAACTGGAATAAGATTTTTGCTTGGTTAACAAGCTATCATTCATTAGATTGTAAGTTGCATCAGGAGGACCATGAGAGACGTAACCCGTAAGTGTTAAAAGAGTAGAACGTTTGGTTTGCTGATACAATCCTTTATTTGAGTTTTCGCGCGATTATCCGGATCGTGTCAAATGCAACTCCGAAACCACCAGGCAAAAATCGTCACAACACGAGTTAGCCCACATAAAGTAGTTAGGACGTCCCACCCATTATTTTTTTAGAGGGATCATTGCAGATGGATCCTATAAGCGATAGCATAGAACATTTGGTTAGTCGGATTGTGAGAACTGTACCTCCGAAATGACTAGGTAAAAGTTGTCGCTGTGTAATTTAGTTTGTTGGGAATACAATTTTTTGACTGCCGAATAACATTATTGGATTTATCACTTAGAATATTTAGAGAGTGGCATACGGAAACTTAAAGCTAGAACAATATTTGGTCAATTTACAGAGTGTCCTTTTCTAGCATTCTCGCAATACTAGGAAGATCGTGTCAAGTTAAACGCTGAAACAACCGAAGCAGTGTGCTGTGATCCAACTTAGCTCACATAAAGTAGTCAGGAGGTTGGACGTCTGACTTTTTTTTCGGAATACAATTTTTTTAAACATGACATACTATTATTAAACTATGACATACACTATTTTAAAAGTGACGTATAAAATTAAATTTCTAGGGCATTCCGTCTGATTGGACGGAAGAATAAATTTTGAGTCTGGCATAGAATTTGAAAACTGTGTTGTGTAATTATCAAAAAGTGTCATAAAACAACTAGAATGTAGTGAAACAAGTTTGGTTGCTAGTTTCCCTTCATTGATTGTCGTTCTTCAATAAGAATGTGAGAGTTAGACTCTACATATTACGTTGGAGGAAAATATTTGGCAGGTTAACAGCAAAGAATGTGGACGGCACATCACCTGCACCATTGGAGCATTACATTGTAGTCAATTGGATCCCCCGAAATTAAATATTTGTAACTTTTTGTTTTATTGGATAGATAACTAATTTTTTATTTTGGCATATAATTTTGGAACAGTGTCGTATAAATTTTGAAAAGCTCCATACAATTACTCAAAAGTGATGTAGCACGTTTGATAGTTTCACAAGTTGCCTTTCTTAGTTGTCTCTTCTTTAGTAGTAAGAGTATAAGAGATTAACCTGAAATCTTACACTTGAGTTGCCTCAGACCACTCAAACATTACGTTGTGGTTAAATGAATCCACATGATCAAATGTTTGAGTTATACTCCAGGAGTGCTCTCACTCTACAATCCAAAAAAACGAAGCTGACACAAAACATTGTAAGATGGAAGATTGAATCTGCATAGTTCCTTTTTCTTTTTGATTCCTTTTCAATTCTTTTTTTTTTCTTTTTACCGAAATTATCAGAAATAATACTTTAGTCATTCCTGGAAGATTGAACCTAGACAAAATAACAGAGCTGACACAAACCATTGGCAAGGAAGGAAAAGAAATGGACCAATGGAAAATATGCGAGAATTCATACCTTTTGGTTGCTACTGGCATTTGGTGATAAGAATTTGTGGAAGCTAATTGTGACAAGTCTGGCAACCCAATTGGCATCAAATATTCTTTATGATAATATCTTTTTACCATTAAATGCTTTTAATTGTATTTCTTTGTTGATGCAAATATAGGTATGCCAACATTTTAGTACAAAAAGTAGATCAAGTATTAAATTCGGTGATAGTTAAAGAAAAGCCTTAAAGTGAGAAGAACTTGAGGAATAAAGAAATTGTTTTAGCTCAAAACTCAGACTCATCAGTTAGAAACTATTTCTTAGTTGACATTATGAAAATTTAGAAGAGGAAAAAAGGGGAAAGGAGCAAATAATATGTTTATACAAGGAGCATAGTTACAATTTTAGAACATCTTGGATAAGTACGAAAGTTACATATAATCCTCTATAGCTAGTTATACATCCAAAAATATTATGTATAATTTATCTAAGCCAGACATGATTACATGCAAATCTGCTATGTGTTCAATACTGAGATAGATTGATACGTAAGCTTTAGTAAAGGGATTGATACAAATTAGCATCGGTAAGAACCAGCCGATGACACTGAGAGAATATTGGTATTCAGTGGAGCAAGCATTCTAGCATTATCAGGAGCGAAAATCATGCCTCACCGTTCTAGGTAGTCATACTGCAGTTCACACTATGTTATAAGGTTAACATCGAGAATGAGAGCTTGCAGGGAAAAAATTTTATATAACTACCATAACTCAAGGGACTATCACATCAAAGCCTTATATATATGCTAAGTAGAGTTGTAGTATAAATTAACATCACGAATTTTGTTCAGAAATGATCTCCCAGCATCAAGATCAATAACCACTAGCGTCTACCATGTAAACAGAACAAATTAGCACAATGCAACATGACAAGATATGTGTGTGCTGAAGATGAAGGGGAAAGCATTAATGACACATTCAATTGCATGTTACAGACAGAAAATAAAAAGCAGACGAAGTTCAAGAATTATCAAAACAGAAATCAAAGAACACAACTTTAACAAATTGAATTCAACCATGACATAAAAAGAATTACTTATTGAGAGTGACTTATGATAGGTGATGTAGGGAGCACGTGAATGGCCATATAAGTCTTCCTTAATTGGCAGCCGTATAAATCTACAGTAAGAATGTGGGTGCACAAGGATGGTCAGGTATCCACTAAAATTACAAAACAAATCATTCATCTTGAATAACAAGAATTGAATCAGATTCAATGAAATCACGTGTAATTATCAATGATGGTCGCTTTCTGTCTCAGAGACTGCGTAGCAATTGTGATCAATAACCATAGCCCACGGCTGCTGCAGAATTACAGGATGCTTCGCTTAAAAGAAACTATTTAAAAAAGAAAAAAGAAAAAAAAAGAAAGCGAAATGCCTTACTAAATTTGCACCAACCTTATCAAAGTCAACTCCACATTCTGTAGCAATGCTCTTGATCAAATCAGACGTAGAAGAATCAGCGGCTATGATCAAGTCGTGAAAGGAGTCAACGAAGTCAAGTACAGCCTTTAAATCCAACGCACCTTCAGATTCGAACCATCCAAACAGCAAAAATCACAAATTAATCCATGTACACATAGAACTTGCTTTCGTAGGAGGGTGAGAAGAGAACTAATCCATCGTAAGAGTACTGGCCGTAGTTTTGGAGCGAGAGGCCTTTATTGTTGTCGAGCTGGAAGTCGAGCTCGAATCCGCGGGATGTGAGGGAGTTGAAGACTATGGGGTGGGAGGATCTTATGGTCGCTTTATTTGCCCTAAAATATTTTTTCATAATTATTTTTTATTGTTTTGTGTTTAATAAATTGAAAAGATATAGTCAATAGAAAGTAATTGTAAAATCGATGAGTGAAAGGGAGAGAGTGCGAGTTAAAGAGACAAAAGGGTCATCTTCGAGTTGTTGATTTCACTAATTATTGACAAATTCCATCGTCGCCCTTCCTAGTCACTAATCGCAGATCATTAATCGCAAGTCAACTTCATCACAATTACTGGAAGCCCCTTTTTCTTTTTTATTTTTGGCAATTTGGTATTAAAATCTATTCTATCTTATGAATAACTAGTTGATTTTTTTTTTTCATTTTACTTAATAATAGTAATAAATTTATATCAAAACTCTTTATTTTATTATTTTGGTTTCACTCTACAACAACCAAAACCAAGTGTTCTTTCATTGCTTGATTCTCGTTTGAGCCACTAGTAAGAAAGATGTCAATTAGCAAACTTGTTTATATTTATGCCTCTTTTGATTCTTTTAAATGATTCTTTCACTAAGATTCAGCTTGAATCTTAATGATCTAGCTTGTTTGTTAAGTTCATAAATAATCATAATTTAGAGGGTCTTATATTGAGTACCGACACTGGCAATGGTGTTGCTGCTCTTTTTTTATCAACCCCAACTAGTAGTGTTAGGCTATAGCTGCTACTACTCCTACTGTAAATGAGAGGAAAGAACCAATAAAAAAAAAGAAGAGATTAACGACGACATAAATTTTAGCTTGTGGGATTTGGATTTCATTCATTACAATTGAATTCTAAACTTATTTTAATAATTTAAGTTAAAAACTAACACTAAAAGAAACTTTATTTGTTAAAATTTATTCATTGAATTTTATTTGTTAAGAACCTTATGTAGCACATATTGCAAAATACTAAAATAATTATCTTCTTTTTGCAGTAAGTTTAATAGCATTAAAAAGAATTATTTGTTATTTTAAAAAAAAATTACAATTTTCTTATAGTTGCACTAAGCACAATAAAATATTTATTAATAACATAGTCAAATAGTAAAAAATAATTTATTTTTTTATAAAATTTTTTTAATAAAATTTTTTATGAATAAATTATTTTTCAACAAATAAATAGATTTTTAAGCTAATATTGATCTCAAACAACATAAGAATCTAGGTTCTTAGCTATTTGGTTCATAAGCTCCACAAAAAGGATGATTGACGAGTACATTAACAATTTGATTTTCACTCTTGGCTATTTCTTTCATTGGCTATCCAGCTCCTTTCTATATGAAGCAGAAGTTTGATGAGACGGACGTAGAGGGGGTGATGAGATTGAGAAGTACGCGGTGCAAAAGATAAATGGTGTAAAAGACAGGGTTTTCCCCTTTTGAGTGCAAATCTCGATTTTACCCCTTATTCTTCATTTCCCTTAATTTTCGAAAATATCATAACATTTATTTCTAAGGCACTTGACCCATTCTACCAAAAACTACCACGTCCCATGTGGCTTTCATGCGCTTCCCCTTGTGTTATCATTTAGTATTTTTATAATTCATATGGTTTGAAAGTAATAAATTTAAAAAATACATAGTTAAATATAAGTGACTATCAAAAAAATATTGTCCTAATAATATATTGAGATATTTGCTTGTAATGCCATGGGGTTAATTTTTAGTATCAAAATTTTTTGCCTATAATTGTACCAAGACACTTTTTATTTTCAGCTAAACCAATTCATAGTTACATACAAGAAAAGCATTTTTACTCAAGCATTCATAATTGCTTAAGTGTGGAGGGATATCAATATATATAAGAACTTTTTTCAACTTTTCTCACAAAAATACAAAGAAAATAGAATGTCAAGATCTCTTCCACAAGTGTTTCACCTCACACTTTTTCCCACATTTGAGCTCTTAGTTTCTCATACCTATTTATAAAATTGATAGTTGACAATTCTTACTATGTAGGAACTTATATGATTTAATTATCAAGTTAATCATGTCTCAGTGGTTAAGTGGTTACATAGTTTAATGGTCTATAAGAATAGCCCCACTTTTCATATTTTTGCACTTCATATTAATGTCATAGGCCTAATGAATTTAGTACTCCCGTGCGGTCTTGAGAATTCCTCTCAAACAACCTTTTTCACACATGCCTTGCAAGAACTTTTCAAGAGAGTAATTCTAGAGAGAAAAGACTTACAAGTGTATTTCTCTTTAAATTGGGTGATACAAATGAGGGGAGGAGGTTCTCCTGTATATAAGTATTGGACAAGTTACAATCGTTAGATTCCTCTTTAATTTAATGGTGTATATCACATTCTTGCAACTTTCATCTACTCTTATTTATTACATGACACATTTCAATATATTAGCCTTCCCTAGAAGCTTTCTACAAGACCGTGACATTAGCATGCCTTAGATAATACTTTTGACCCATTTTCTCTTACTTGTATAATACAATCTATCCACTCCAAATTTCTAATAGTTGTTCTCACATTTTTGGCTAGCGACTCTACCCTGCCTTGTTATCTTTGAGGAGAATTTCTCGTCCAACCAAGACTTGGTTAGTACACATGTTTCAGTAGTTTCTCAAAACGATTCTGCCACCAAGTGCTTTTGGACAACACTATAGTTTGGCTGCTCATTTTGCCCAGCTAACATGTCTCGCGTTTTTAGAGAGAGTGGCGCTATCCATGATCTTCTTATTTTTTCTGTACTTGGTGTCTACATTGATTTTATCCGCACTCCAAACTCTTACCTTACTAACTAACCTGCAATTAGATCTGCACAATGTTAGCCCAGGCTGTAAGCCCGTGTACCAACAAATCATTGGTGCCGTAGTCGATCTTTGAGGTTTAGCCACTTGTAATAAATTCTCATTGACTGTCTATTAGGATAAAATATTGTTGTGTTTGAGCTTGTCACTTTGCTGTCTAGTGCATGCTACTGCAATACCAGTGCAAACTACTGCGATGCCAGTGCACGCTGTGACATAGCACCCATACTTCAACCTCCAACTTTTTGTCTACTTGATGCTAATACCATGACCTGATGTCTAGCCTCCCTTGATTTGTTACCATGGACTTTAACTCTATGTTTATCTTACTTCCTAGATGTACCCGATTCACACAATTTCCCCTACCAAATATTGGTGTAAAGTGTCACCAATTACTTGCACTCTCATATTAAAAGACTTAAGGGCTAACATGTGTCATCATAGACTTAGTCATCTCTAATAGTATTCTATATCTTTTCTCTACAGGCCATTTTGCTTGAATCCTTGTTTGTGAGCAATTTTGAATTGTCATAGATGAAAATATAAATCATACCTGCATTGTTTTGGCATGCAATATTTTCGGCATGGATTTAAAGCTTGTGCGCCTCATGACATTGGTTACGGGTACACAAACGTTCTTTCTCTTTCCTTTATCATCAGTTTTTACGGTATAATTGTGGTCAACTTCATGCTTGTCTTGTTGTATACTATCTTAACTTGACAGTGTGTTTGTTTTTATCACACTTAGTTACTTCATGCTTGTTCTGTTGCATCAAATTTTATCTCAACAATTTTGTTTGTTTTCATCACACTCGGTTATAATTTTTAAGTCCCTCTGCTATTTGTTGAAGATATATGTGTGTGTGCGTGCGCGTGCGCGCGCGCGCGCGCGTGTACGTATGTATGTATAAAACATATCAACTTGGTGTTTTAGTTGATGGAAGGGTGAAGATGCCGCTGAGTCCAACAGTAGCAGGTAGCCAACAGTCGACGTTCGGCTTGGGCTGTCTGGGCCGTTGTGGTATCCAGCTTATAGAGTCTTTATGCTCATCGAGTAGTGGTGTTTTGCGTAGTTATTCCTCAAGTAGCTTTGGACAGATGATTGATAGTAGTAGCATGGGGCCCTTCTGGACTCCACACACAGATGCATCTTCAGAGCAGAAGATCACGGTGACCTTAACTCACCACTAGCTGAGGCACACAATGTGAAGGTCTAGGGTATGATCACGCTGAAGTTGTGTTATGGTGACTTCTTTCTTTACCAAATTACATAAGATAAAAAGACCATTTTAAGTTTTTTTCTTTTTCTCAATTTTGAGGCATTCTTTGTACCACAATTGCAAACATTAGTGAACATTAAATAGAATTTTATTTTTATTTGTTTACTCCTTCATATATTAATGCATGTGAATACTAGAACTATCTCCTCAGTTTGATGGAAAAGTTGGGGTTGCATGAAAACATTGTTGACGATGGTGCCATTATAGAAAGTAATTATTAGTTTATTAGAGGTGATTTCCTAAAAGATGGCACTAGTGATTAGAAAAGATACCCAGGACATCAAATTCATGACTGTAGCTGATTAGAAAAGATGTCACCAGTAATTAGTAGTATGTGGTCCTGACATTTTTAGCTTGACATTATGGTTTTATTTTGCTTGTCTCTCATCCAACGAAGGCATCATCAATTGAACAATACCTCTTGTGCGTTCCTATTATTTTCACCATATTACCTGCAATACAAAATTTGATCCCATTTTTAAGTGGTAAACTTCCTTTTTAATTTATTCTAACAGATTCTTCTCAGCAGGAATTCAGCTCTTGTTAACTGGCTTGGCTCGCAAGTTTACCTAGTTTTTACAGGCTTGCATTTATAGGTATTCTGCTAGGCGATTACTGACCTAGTCACTGGTTTGAGTAATCAATTTCTTATTTAGTCAGATAGTAACTTGACATTCCTTGACCCACATGTAGACTTGCCCGCGATTTAGTTTATGGACATGCTATCGAGTTGGTTGAAAGTATTATAAATAATGTATGCCATAATTTGGGTTCTTTTCACAAAGTATGAATGTATAAAATAAGTTTAATAGTTTGTACCATGTTTTCCAGAATTCATATTACATGCATGAAGGTTTTTTCAACATTTTTTAACCTTTGTACCACAGTTAATTTCCCTTGGATTGAAATACTAAATCTTGTATCAAAAACTAGTGTTACGTTTCTTTATAAGTCGTCTTTTATTATAGCTTAGTTGATAGATGGTTATGTATTACTATATACATGTTTACATAATTTTGCTCATGGTAACATATTTTAAAACTCGTTTCAAGTTTACACCACAAGATGATTTGTAGTGTAAAATAATGCGATACTTTATTAAATATCATATGTAACAATACTATAGTTGATGGATTTATACCAAATAGATACATATGCTATCCTGAATTTCTTTCTAAATGATTTTTTTTTTGTTTAGTTAGCTGTATACGTTTTATGGATATACTCTAAATGATTATGCAATTATTTGGGTTGTTTGAACACATTTTGAACTCATCAAATGCTCTTTTAGACCACGTTATTAGTGTGTTAAACTACACGTCGAGTTTTGTTCAACTATGTAAGTGTTCTTTTGTATAACATTTAGTTTGTCAAAAATTATTAGATAATTTTTGTATCATATAATAGCATAGTAATCGAAAATAATTTTTTATTAATTAAGTTTTTTACACTTGCATGTGTAATTATCCATGGCATATATTTTCCATGAAATTTATTTTGACTATAATAAGTCGCTTTATCATGTATAGCCTAATGTTATAAGGATACCTTGATCCAACTCATTCAAGTATTTTTAAAGTGCAAATTTAGGTTAAAACTGAACTTTTACAGGCTGCCAGCATTGCCCAACCTATTTGCTACCTATGGAAGGTCTTGGAATCATGCAAAAGTGTCTTTATCTAGAGACTTCCTACAAAATGTGGTACAGCTAACTAGAGAATTCCAGAAGGGACTGTATTAAATGTATATGTAGAATATTCTTTATAAATATTTAAGATATATCATTCTAGTACCTTTTCTTGAGATGTATAAATAGGTAACCCCTCTCATTTGTACAGTACAAATTCTTTCTCTCAATATAAGCTCACTTGCAAAGCTCTCTTGTACTCTCCCTCTTTTCCTTCAGCACTCCCAACTCACTTACTTGCCTCTCACACGGCTTCAACTGATTCTATCAAACTCCTCAAGGCTTACTTAGCTCATCTTCGTGTGCAAGATCAATTAAGTGTTGCGTGGGTTAACACACATAAAGCCTAACTCCGTAACAAGTGGTATCAGAGCAACGGTTCAAACCTTAGGTACAACTTATTTGTTTGTTATTTACTGAGACAACGAGTATAGCAAGCGAAGAAGGATTTGTTGCGACCACTATGAAGGAACAATAAGTAGGGCAAAAATCTCGTGGGTGTGAGGAGCAGTGTGCTCTAGCCAAGCACAGTAAGTCCAATGCTTCAACAAAAAAAACCATGTACTCTCGTGTTGGTGGCTTGGAAAGGAGTGTCACCGATATAAGCTCCGTTATGGGTGACTTCAGCGATCAAGTTGACAACTTGATCCATGAGAATGTAGAGATCACGCGGGCTGCCAAAGTCATGATTGAAGAGTTAGACCACTCATTTAAGGGAGAACTACGCTCCCTCAATCAAGATATGTCCAACCTGTGCGAGTTCATTGAAGGAGAGATTCACGACCTCCGTAGGGAGATGGATTTGCTACATTGAAACAACTCATTCGTTAGTATAGCTGCCACTACTAGCACCATTGCAATGCATGACTTAAAGATCCCGAAGCCTACCATGTACAACGGCACACGCAATACTACTGCTGTAGAGAACTTTCTATTCGACCTTAAGCAGTATTTGAAGGTTATGGGGGTTGTTGACGACCTTGCTAAGGTAGGCAATACCCCAATCTTCCTAAGGGAGAAGTGCTTATGCATCATTGACACTTAGGAGCAATTCAAGTACGTAGGTACTTCGTGCCTCACAATGCAGGGGAAAGTTGTGTCACCTATGTTAGACAAGTAGTATTTCCGATTACATCAAGGAATTTACTACCTTTATACTTGAAATTGATATGTCCAATAGGGAGCTTCTCTTCTACTTTAAAGATGACTTTAAGGATTGGGCGACAGTCGAGCTGGATAGGCGTGATGTGTAGACCGTGGATACTGCCATTGCCATTGCAGAAACCTTCATCAACTACTCTACCCATTTCAAAAGTAAGAAGCCAAACTTTGGCAAAAGTAGGGAGAGAAAACTGAGCAGAAGAAGCAGAATTCTAGAAACAACGAGGGTAGAAAGCAGAGACCTTTAGGTGGTCGTCCTAAGCATGAGAAGAAGTTTGCAGGTAAACGCAACTCAACTAATCCCTTTAGTCCCTATTTCATTTGTGATGGACCATATTGGGTGAAAGATTGTTTCAAATGTAAAGTAATGAATGCTATGATGGCAGTACTCAATTTGAAAAAGGCTGACAAGTAGTCCTAAACTAACATGAGATGTATCAAACAATTGGATAATCTCTTAAAACATGTCTCCCCGATAGTCTCTAAGGAAAAGGGACTGTTGTATGCTGACATTTTCATCGAGGATAAAGCAGCTTGTGTGATGTTAGATATGAGGGCAATGCACAACTTCATGGATGGGCAAGAGGCCAAACGTCTCAGTCTTAAACTGACAAATGGAAATAGCACCATCAAAGCAGTAAACTCAGAAGTAAAGCCTATCTAAGGCATAACACACGGAGTAGCTGTCCAAATTGGTGAATGGACTGGTAAGTTAGACTTTACCATTGTTCCCATGGATGACTTTAAGGTGATGTTAGGTCTTGCATTTTTCTACGAATCCTTGGCTTTTCCCGTTCTTGCCTTAAGTTCTCTTATGGTCATCAATGCTCATAAGATTCGAGTAGTTCCCTTGAAGCACAAGGAGAAGTCTCAACCATTAATGGTTTCTGTCTTATAATTCAAGCAGGGCTTTAAGTCGGGTTTAGGCTACGTGGCTACCATAAAGGAGCTAAGCAATGGGGAAGATGTAGTAGCACCAACTCTCGTACTGTCGCAACCCATCCAAGTCGTCCTTACCAAGTTCAAGGACATCATACCTTCTGAATTGCCGAAGAAGTTTCCATCAAAGTAAGATGTGGATCACCATATTAAGTTGGAACCCGGTGTCAAACCTCCTACCATGGCCCCTTATCGCATGACACCCCGAGAGCTTGTTGAACTAAGGAAGCAGCTCCATGATCTGATTGATTTGGGCTACATTTGACCATCGAAAGCCCTTTTCGGTGCCCCAGTCCTCTTCTAAAAGAAGAAGGATGAATTGTTGAGCATGTATATCGACTACTGAGCCTTGAACAAGGTCAATATCAAGAATAAGTATTCAATACCCTTGATAGTTGATCTTTTCGACCAACTCGGGAAGGCAAGGTACTTCACCAAGCTAGATTTGTGATCGGGTTACTACCAGGTTCGCGTAGCACAAGGTGATGAGCTAAAGACAACCTACGTAACACGTTATGGAGCATTCGACTTCCTAGTCATGCCTTTTGGCCTCACCAATGTACCCGCCACCTTCTGCACACTTATGAACAAGGTACTACATCAATTCCTTGACAAATTTGTAGTAGTCTACTTGGACAACATTGTGGTGTATAGCAACACACTTGAGGAGCACGTTAAGCACCTCAATCAAGTCTTCCAAGTTCTCTGGGAAAACGAGTTGTTCGTCAAGAAGGAGAAGTGCTTATTCGTCAACTAAGAGGTGGACTTCCTTGGTCATTAAATCTAGGATGGTAGGCTCATGATGGATCAAGCAAAGGTGCAAGTCATCCAATAATGAGGACCTCTAACCAAGGTCTTGGAAATGCGATTCTTCTTAGGACTTGTCAACTACTATTGTCAATTTATCAAGGGATACTCTGTCGTAGCAGCACCCTTAACCGACTTGTTGAAGAAGAACCACCCTTGGCATTGGACGAGAAAATGTCAAGCTTCCTTCGAGAGATTGAAGCAAGCAATCTCCGAGGAACCTATCGTGGTGTTGTCGGACTACAAAAAACCTTTCAAAGTCCACACCGATGCATCCGACTTCACCATTAAGAGAGTTTTAATGCAAGATAGGCATCCTATTGCTTATGAAAGTCGCAAGCTCAACGACATGGAGAGGTGGTACACCATCCAAGACAAGAAGATGATTGCCATCATCCACTACTTGTGCACTTGGAGACACTATCTCATAGGGAGTAAGTTCGTGATCATGACCAACAATGTTGGTACGAGCTACTTCCAGACATAGAAGAAACTCAGCCCCAAGCAAGTTCATTTGCAAGACTTCTTGACAGAATTCAACTACACATTGTGGTGTAAGTAGAGTCAAGCCAATGTTGTTGCTGATGCATTGAGTAGAAAAGTAGAGCTAACTGCCCTTTCAATTAGTATGCCTAAGAGCAATCTCCTTGAACGAATCAAGGAAGGTAAGGGGCAAGATAGCCTAGCCAACAATTTGCTGAGATTGGCTAGTGAGGGGAAGACTCATCGATTTTAGGTGGACGACAAAGTCCTAATGACAATTGGGAACCAAGTCTTTATGCCTAATTGAGGAAACTTATGGAAGAAAATCCTTAAGGAATGTCATGATTTCCTATGAATTGGTTGCCCAAGTATGACATAGACCTTTACTTTTGTCCAACAACATTACTTCTGGCCACATATGTATACGGACGTCAAGGCCTATATGCAAACATGTTTGGTTTGCCAACAAGACAAGGTAAAATAGCAACAACTAGCGGGTCTGCTTGAGCCACTACCTATCCCCGAAAAGTCATGGTCTCAATGGACTTCATTGTAACTTTACCAAAGTTCGAGGGATATGGAAGTATCATGATGGTGGTCGATCGATTCAACAAATATGACATCATCATTCCAACCCCTATTGACTATAAGGTGGATAAAACTACTCGCTTGTTTTTCAAGAACGTAGTAAAGCTGTGAGGTGTGCCAAAGAGCATAATTAGTGACAGAAACCCCCACTTTACAGGCAAATTCTTGCGCAATCTATTCAAGTTACTAGGAACTGACCTAAACTTTTTAACAAACTTCCATCCTCAAAACAATGAGCAGATTGAACGAGTCAATACCTTGCTAGAGCAATACCTTAGGTATTACGTCGGTGCCTACCAATGAGATTTGGCAAAGCTGCTTGACGCTGCCCAATTCTCATATAACCTCCAAAAGAGCGAGGCCATAAACAAAAACCCGTTTGAAATTGTCATGGGACAACAGCTGCTAATGCTAAGTGCTATTGCCTCTTCTTATACTAGCAACAACCCGTTTGCCTTTAAGTTTACAAAAGAATGGTATAAAGAAGTGGACATAATAAGGGGTTGCCTTGACAAAGTGGCCAAAAGGATGAAAAGATGGGCTGATTAAAAAAGATGCCTAAAGGACTACACAGCAAGAGACATGGTGATGGTGAAACTATTGCCCAACCAATTCAAGTCTTTATGCAAAAGTACACAAGGGCTTGGTACAGAAGTACGAAGGGCTGTTTCCTATAGTTAAGCCCATAGGAAAGGCTGCCTACCAAGTCCAACTCCCTCCAAAACTAAAGATCCATAACATTTTCCATGTAAGTCTTCTAAAGCCTTTTCTTTGAGATAAAGAAGATCCAAACTGAAGCGAGTCCAAGCGCGCACCAACGATTGTGGTCACCAAATTCAACAAGGAGGTGGAACAAATCCTTGCTAACTGTGTTATCCAGAGAAGAGGAGTTCTTAACTATAATGAGTACTTGGTGAAATGGAAAGATTTGCTAGACCAAGAGGCTAGCTAGGAACAAGATGAACAATTTTGGCAGTTTGCTGATCACATTCGGCAATATAAGATTAAAATGCGATGAGGACGTCGCAGGATTGAGTGGGGAAGGATGTCATAAGGATATCTTGATCCAGTCCATTCAAGTATCCTTAAAGTGCAAATTCAGGCTAAGATTGAACCTCTGCAGGTTGCCAGCATTGCCCAGCCCGTTTGCTGCCTACAAAAGGTCCTGGAAGCGTGCAGAGGTGTCTTCATCTAGAGACTTCCTGCAGAATGTGATACAGTTGGCTAGAGAATTTCGGAAGGGACTGTATTAAATGCATATCTAGAATATTTCTTGTAAATATCTTGGATATACCATTCTAGTACCTTCTTTTGAGATGTATAAATAAGTGACCCTCTTTCATTTGTATAGCACAAATCCTTTCTCTCAATACAAGTTCATTTGTAAAGCTTTCTTGTACTCTCCCTCTCTTCCTTCAGTACTTCCAACTCACTCACTTGCCTTTCACACGACTTCCACTAATTCTATCAAACTCCTCAAGCCTTACTTAGTTCATTTTCGCACGCAAGATCGACTAAGTGCTGCGCAGGTTAACACGCACATACAAAGCTTAACTCTATGACACTAAAGTTGGCTACTTGGTTTTTTTATAATATATTGTAATTAATCATTTAAGATATACAAATAATATACTATGAATTTGCACTTAGGTCCATATTATAAAACTTACACCAACATCGAAAAACAAAAAAACTATTGCAGTGACATATGGTGTTTGAGCTCGATATGTCATGCATAATCAAATCTTCGAACTTGAATCAAAGTGATGAAAAATAAAAGAATTACAAAATATATATATATAATTACTAAATATATCACATAAATAACAAAAAGGAAAAAACGATAACCCATGGAACCTTGATTCAAACCAAGACTAAATTTTTTAACAAAGTTGTATACATTAAATTCCATTTCCCCTGGCTTCCTTTCGCAAGGAATTTACAGAAGGATCTACATACCATGCATGGTTTATAGCCCCATATAATTGGTGTAAGCCCAAGTAGTTTTCTTTATACTGAATTGTCACATTAGATTAGCCTGCAACGCTACACTTTATAAGGAGCAAATGAAAGATATTCTCACGACCCCATTGGCTAATGGCAAACAAACAAGTCAGACATTGCAATAAATTCAATGGATTCAAACTCCACCACTGAAAGAGGAGTGTTGAAGTGCGATGCTTGATCTAGATGTCAGAGTTCACGGAACCTAAGATGAATCATCTAACTACCAGACAAGGAGTCAACAGATTAAACTACAATACAATCTTAGATTGGAGATGAGAGGCAGCAGAAGGATTTTGATGAACTTCCATGAGAACTAACACAGATTTGCCAATTTACTTGTAGGATGAGATTATCGACTGTTAAGTAACACCGTGTGGTTGGCATGCTGTGTCGCGCATTGGCTTATCCTGATGCAGTAGTTGGATATTCCTGAAATAGTATTTATGATTATTTGACATCAGATTTTTTAGCATTTGTTGAATTAAAAACAGCTTGTAAATAATCAATCTGAAGTCCTATTTCGATTTCCGGATAAAAGGGGTATTCAAATGATTTACGTGAACAAATCTTTTGTCAAACTAACAAGCTTTTTTTTTTATTGGTTACACAAAAAAAAGAAAATTGCTGATGAATAATTTTAGCAACTATGGATATTGCTTCGAAATATAATTAAACAATTGTCAAGTATTTTCGATTTTCCATAAGTAGTAAGATGACAATGTCATAGTAAAGAGTGAAAGTAACCTCCAAAGTGAGCACTGTCATATAAACCTATCGGATCTAGCACAGTAAAATGAGGTTAAAATCTAAACTATGGTTAAGATCTAGTAAAAACTAAAGCATAATATTGATGAGTTAAAGGCTAGATGGACAGACATTCCTAATCTCCATTAAAATAAGACAAGAAGGTTGGTAGGAGGAGTTTCAAATTTTGAAAGCAACTAAAGTAGCTTTTTGGTTTGAACTCTTTATTTTACTAATTTTTCCTGACCCTTACTTTTTGTAAATAGAGTGATGTTTCTTTCAACTTTTTTTTGTAAAAATCTCCTTAACCCACAATTTTATAATTTTTATTGATGAATTTTCACATTAACTTCTATCTCTTTGAGAAAATTTTTTTGATTCTTGATTATTTTCTATGTATTCAAGAACTTTTGTTTTGAAATTTTTTTGTGTCTGCAATTACATTTATAAATTAAATTTTTTCTTTTTCTTTTCTACACAAAAGATTGATATAATTCAGAATATTCAAAAATTTTCATTCATGTTACTTAGTTTAAATTTAAATTTAAATAACTTCGAGAACCTCAATAAATAGAGAAATATATTTGTATTTATTTTTAAATAATTTTTATGATATTTATATTTTATTCTTGCCTATTCATATTATTAAAAATAATATTCCATTCCTAAAATTATTTATTTTATAAATTTTTAAAATATTATATATTGAAGTGAATTAAGTTTGGATATTCTACCAGTTCTGATAATTTAGTTTGATATTTTCTTTTGTTTTAGTTTATCCAATTAAAGTCACACAACATAGGCATATTAGAGGTACCTCTCCTAGCAACGAAATTGTCAAGAATGCAACTATGACAAATAAGAATGTTGGAAGTATAACATACATATACTTTTTAAAGATAAATTACAATCTATATAAACGAAATGAATGACATGTTATGGAAATATTTCGCCTAGATGCATATTTATATCATTTTAGTAACCGAGTCTATGACACATTAGAGGTGGTTTTCTTAGAAACTATGATGTTGAGTACACAACTATAACAAGTATGAATATTTGAAGTATCAAATATGCAATTTTTCTTTATACTTAATCATACATGAAAATGTAGCTCAAAAGAAAAAAAAAAATCATACATGAAAATGGCAAACCACATAAACTTTGAATCTAAGATAGGACAAATCTATTTCAAATATGATCATTCAATATAAGGGCAACGCCTAAATAATGCAAGATACGGACAAGATGTTAGAGTCTATATAACCTAAGTAGAAAACATGTTCTGTTAATATATTATGTAGATCCATGCTTACACCGTTCGAGTAAAAGAGTTTATACCACATTTTCCTAGTCATGATAATGTTGAGTGTACAACTATGGCTAATACGAATGTTTGAAGTACCACATTAATATGTTTTTCTGAAGTAATTTGCATTATGTACAAGTTAAGTAATTTGCATTATGTACAAGTTAAGTAATTTGCATTATGTACAAGTTAAGTGAAAAACATTTTATGGCAATATACCATCTAAATGCATATCTATAGCATTTCAATAAGCATGTATATACCATATTGTGCAAAATTTATACCGAATTTCTTACATATTACTATAAATAGTTTAATGTTGTAAATCAAAGGGGTACAATTCATCTAAACTAAGTGAATTAACATGTCATCATATGAATTTTGGTATGTGATTCATAATTGACATAAAGTAAGCAGGAAAGCTATGCTTGGGCTAGTGCACTTTGTATACATTGAATCAATAGGGTGATGATGTTATTTAATATGCAATACCTATTGTACTTAATCATATGCGAGAATAGCAAACCACTTAAAACCTTTGAATCCAAGATAGGATATTCTCATTGCTAAATTCGTAATTCATTGTAAGGGAAATGCCAAACGAATGCAACATAAATAGAGGGACTGGACGTTACAATGTATGTAAACTAAGAGTAAAACATGTTATTGGTAATATACCATCTATATGCTTGTTTATATTATTTCGGTAAGTAAGTTTATGACATATTAGAGGTTCTTTTGCCGTGTGGAGAGTACAATAAAACAAAATAGAGAAAGCGTAGGCCTTATTAGTTGTTGAGTACATAACTATAACAAGCATTAAAAACAAGCTATATGGGTGTGACTGCAAAATAAGCAACCTGTTGTCGTTTGTCTTACATCTTAATAAAATGCTGGTCCTTCTAGTTTTTTTTTTTTTAATCATCCATAAATAAAAAATCCTAGTTGTTGAACTATACTTAATTATTTTATAATGATATAAACTACCTTTAATGATTAAACAAATAAAATTATATAGGTTGTTCTTAATAAATCATAAATGGATACAATAAGTGCATTCCTTTATTTTAGATTTACCAAAAATCATACCACACCCGGTGTTTTGGATACCACAAGTTGGAACGCTTGTAAGAAATTCGGTATCAATTTTACATAATATGGTATATACTGCTCATTGTATTTTGCCACTATAATTGTATTTTATACAATATATTGTTCGGTTAAAATTAACAAACTAATTTTTGTATGATAAAGTAATGTATCATTTTATTATTTGTCATACAATTATATTTTAATTGAGATATATATTGTCTAATATCTATG
This sequence comes from Bruguiera gymnorhiza, assembly GCA_020883675.1. Taxonomy (NCBI): domain Eukaryota; kingdom Viridiplantae; phylum Streptophyta; class Magnoliopsida; order Malpighiales; family Rhizophoraceae; genus Bruguiera; species Bruguiera gymnorhiza. The sequence goes on along the minus strand of JAIRCJ010000160.1, from coordinate 869,605 downwards.
TTTTGTATAGCTTTGCACATTGTAGGAGAAAGGGGAATGCTCGTTTCAAGTATGATAAACTTGTTGATTGTGTTGTACAAAATGGCAAAACACTATATTCAATAGCTTATTTAATATGTATTAGAATGAACAAATTTATAGCATTAAACTATACAAAAGGAGTTTCTTACATATTGCTATATTAAACAGGAGTTTTGTTTTTTCCACCATAATTGTATTTCATACAATATATTGTTCGGTTAAAATTAACAAACTAATTTTTGTATGATAAAGTAATGTATCATTTTACTATTTTTCATAAAATTATATTTTAATTGAGATATATAATGTATAATATCGATCTAAAGTTTTGTATAGCTTTGCACATAGTAGGAGATAGGGGAGTGCTCGTTTCAAGTATGATAAACGTGTTGATTGTGTTGTACAAAATAGCAAAACACTATATTCAATAGCATATTTAATATGTATTAGAATGAACAAATTTATATTGCACAGCTACTTGTATCTGCATAGATTTTTGTTTATAGCACCATAAATTTTTTTAGTATTGTGGGCACGTTGACTTGTGGTTGAAAGTACTAGAAATGTTCCTTTGATTTGCAAAACATGTGTGTCCCTTATAACACATGCATCTTTATACTATACATAAAATGTGACTTTATACAGTAAAATGTTTAATTAACAATTATATTTTATTATAACCACATTTTATTGTTAACTTAGTTTCAAATATTTTTATAAATATTACGGGAACTTATTTGAATATTGTAGCCATATGTATTCCTTTTAACATAAATATAATAGTAGCTTTAAATAAATTCTTTATTATGCATATAATTATTTGCAACCATTATAATCATAAAATATGTTAAATATTTTGAATTAGTAATTCAATTAGGATTAATGTATTCCCATACATGTTAAATGGTATATTTAACTTTTACAATTTAACAATCTTTTGCTTGAATGATATTTAAGAACTACCATAATTATTGTGGATAAATTGTAATTTTGTTATTGATGGAGGCAAAAAAAGTATTTGTTTAAGGGCCAAAGAAAAAGGGGAAAAATATTTCCCTCCAAAGGCCAAAAAGCAACTGCCTTGGCTAAAAAAGAAATAAAAAGCTTCCGCCACCTCTCTTTTTTTCGTCAATATTTACATTAAATTTTGTTGTAAGTATGTCAATGCAATGTATGGATTTTAAAAGCCTTTATTAGTTTTACCTACATTTTAGGCAATATCTATCCACACTATGGTAGGAACTGTTGAAATATTTTTAAAATGAAAATAAACATGTCCTTTAATTTATTTGATAGTTGTAAAAAATATCTTTTATGAAAAAAATAAGTTAAAATAGTCATATCTATTCATACCAAGAAACCTTTTTTTGACCAAATAACTCTTAAAAGGGTTATATCTATTGATACTAATAGATTTTTTTTGGCAAATGATTCTTAAATGAGTCATATTTATCAGTACCAAGAGACTCCTTTTTGCCAAATAACCCTTGAACCACTGTATATATGATGATTCTTTTTTTTATCAAAAAAGAGAAGATAAATAAAAATATATTATCTATTAATAGAATAATTTTGGATAATATATAAATTTCTTGAAAACTTAATTTTATTGTGCAAACTATGGTTAAGTGTATTTGATTTTATCCTATAAATAAATTCACTAGAACCTAATTGTACTATTATAAGAGTAAATTTGTTGTAAAAAGAGTAACATTTCTTTTAACTTCATTATAGTCCTATTTTTGGTCCAATAATTTTAAGGCAAAATTTTGATTAAAACACTGAAATAATTAATTTTTGACTTCTTAAAAGGTCAAGTAAGTGTTAGTAGATTAAGATATGTTTTTCTTTTTAAATGTGTAATAAGATGACATCCTAAAATCCATGATATTGTTTATGCATATATAATTCATGTTTCATATGAGATATTATGGTATGGTCTAAGAATATAAAATGGTTAAGAGGAAAACCGAGGCCTTATGTTTGTTGTGCCAGTAAAGTACATGGCAATTAAATTATGAAAAGCTAATTCATTCACAACTTAAGGTAAAGACCTTGTTTAGAAATTCTTAATTCCTAAATAAAAGTGAATGATGGTTTGTGTATATATATTTATGACTTTTAATTACAAATTTCATGGTAGTTATTTGCACATGCGTGCGTGCCCCCCCCCCACACATATACACACACACATTTTTTATGCATAATAACTATTTACGTATGGTGGCATTATGATTTGTATGAAATATCATATTCTTTGATGGTTATAGATGGTGAAGGGTTGTATATGAAGGCCTTACATACATTATAGAAATAACATGTCTCTTAAATTACAAAATGTAATACATTGCCAATTAAGAAAGGATGATGATTTAATGGGACGGTGTTCCATTAAAAGAATTGTTGATTCTTGTTATGAAAAAAGGATATTTCCTTTATATATATAAAAAGGAGTTTACGACGTGACAAATAAAAGATTACGATCCATGAGTTTCAAACTCATGAGATATAAGCATGATAAACACTTATGATATCTTAGTAATCGTTAGACCAAGTCACTCAATTGTTATCATTAAATTAACATTCAATATAAATATCTCCTATAGATGTTTTAAGGTTAAAAACCACAAAACAGAATTGCATGCAATAAATTTTAAACTCATGACCTTTCTAGTGAAAGGATGAGATGTTAACTACTGCATCAAAGGTACATGAATGTCAATTGATTAATCAAAAGAGGTTAAAAAAATTTAACAAGAGTCTCATTGAACAAGCCATAAGAGGGATGGGTCAAGGTCATATTTGCGAATCACCCATGATGACAACTCAATTGAATGCTTGATACAACGTTAAGTCTTGAATTCAATAAAGTTAAAGTACATCATCAATGTGATTGGAAGTATTATACCTAATTATTTTCATCCCATGGATATATAGTATTTGGTACCTATAGTAAATTAGGAGAACGAGTCTATAAGACTTTTAACAAACTTGACAAGGTAGTTTATAGCAAGGGCTTTAGTTTGCTTATATAAATATAGAATGTTTAGGTCATTTTAATAAATTAAATGACTTGACTTTAAAACATTCATGAAAGGAAATGGACACAATGACCTTTAATATGTCAATTAATTAAAAAGAGAAATATAATATTGTACAATATGTCAATTAATTAAAAAGAGAAATATAATATTGTACAATCATTTATGTGAATTAGTTCTATAGCTTGTCAATAAGAATAGTTAGTTCAAAATTTATCTACCATATTATTCAAACTTGTTATAATGCACTTTTCATTATATAAAGGTTTAATCTATAAGATACTTTTACTTATGTATTTGACTTTTAGAATTGTAAAGGATTCATTATATTTTAGTATTTTGAAAATAACTAGGGATTGTTAGAACATTTTCAAGATGGAAATAAGACATGTCCTTGATTTATTTAATAGTTATAAAGATGTCATTTTATAAAAAAAAAAAACATATTAAAATGATCATATCTATTGGTACCAAGAGACATCTTATTGGGTCAAATGACTTTTAAAATGGTTGTATCTATTAGTATCAAAAGACATCTTTTTCTTTTGGCCAAATAACTCTTAATAAGGTTGTATCTATTGGTACCAAGAGACATCTTTTTGGCCAAATGACTATTGAATTGTTGTATATATATGGTCCTCCTTTTATCAAAAAAGAGAGATAATAGATGGAAATATGTTATTTTTTAATAAAATAATTATGGATAATATACAAATTTTTCAAGAATTTAATTTTAATAGCACAAATTGTTGTCAAGTGTACTTCATTTTATCATTTTAGAGAATTTGCTACAATCTAATTGCACAATTATAAGGGTGAATTTTGTTTTAAAGAAAGTAACGTTGGATACATGACTTAAAGCAATTCTTTCAATTTCATTATAGTCCTATTTTCAATCTAACAAAAACTTCATTATGTCACCTCTGTTAGAAGACAATGTCATCATATTGAATGAAAATGCCAAATATGAACACCTCAAACATCTAATATTGGTAGACAAATCGTATGGAATTTGGATAGTAACAGATCGATTTATGAAATTGCTAAAAGGAATGTCATAGACATGCTGATTTCTATATAAACAATCAAGTTGTGTTAACTTTTGGGCATGCTTAGATACCTCTTATTGGATTTAATAGAGAATGAGAGAGTTTTGGGATAAAGAGAGTTTTATTCTATTGAATAATTTCTTGCTTGCTTATAATACATTCCCTTTAACTTCTTATAGGGTGTGTTGAGAATGATTTAGATGATAACATTTACTTCATACATTTAGGACTTCTAAAACACTCTCTTCATTTATTTTCATTGCTTGACTCAATCTCTTGGTTTTATGTTCATTGACTCAATCCCCTTCTTTATGAAATATCTTACTTTTGGTCCATTCAATTCGAATTTCAATATTCAACATCATCCTTTAACACTCCTTGATTGTTGGATGTTGAAGTCCTAGCATGATGTTGCAATTGTTGAATGGCTTAGCGAGAATGTCTACAATATTCTTCTTTGAACTATAATGTTGCAAGCTAATTAGATGTAGGCTTTTTGGCTTTGTTGAGGAAATGATATTTTACCCTTATATTCTTTGTTCTTCCATGATCTCGGTTTTCTTTTTTGAACATTTGTAATGAATTTTCCTTTTAATTTTTCCATTATCATCATTTTTCTCTTTCATTTTGATTGCTTCCTTCTTGGTTTGTCTCCAATTTTTGTGATTGGAAGCTTCTTTAAATCTTTAAGGTTCAAACACCACACATCTACAAACTTCTATTTTGTTGGCAACTTGACATGTGTTGGCCAGCAGTTTGGTCCTTAATGCTAAAGATTCTAGTGATGCAACTGCAACTGATGGAGATGGTGATGCTTTTGGAGTTGAATCTAAAGGGATGTTATCGAGGTCATCATCACTGTAATTTTTGTTGTTACTACTGCAACTATTACTTTTGCTGTTTTAATTACTACTTGGTTGAACTAGAGATGGTCGCTTTGTTGTCACTATTTTTTGTGTGATTACGACTTGCCTTTCTTCAATGACAGGATAATTCATCTTTTAAGGAAAACTTTTGTTTACCATTTGCACATTTGTAATTTCAACATTGTTAGGATCATAAATTTTGCATGAATAATGTGCAAAGTGGAGAGAATATCCATGCTATAACATTTGAGCAACGTTAAGCAAGTTGATTGACACTAGGTACTAACAACACATCAGAAATATTTTATTACCTTTCTTTGTTTGGACCGCTGTTGCCTCCTTCCCTGCAACTTCAACATAAACTCCATTTCCCTTCTTCAAAGTTCCTTTATAATTTGGGTCCATGTTTGTACAGATCTCTTCTTTGTTGGACATGGGGTTGAGCAACAACTATTAATGTACCAGATATCATTGTTGTTCTCATCTCCATCTGCTTCATGGCAAGCAGAAAACATATTTTCTCCTCCTCATTGGTAAGGCCTTTGTTGTCGCTACTAATATGGCCGAAGTTGCTGTTGATTTTTAGTTGTTGCAATTGTTGTCCAGGTTGTTGATATTGACATCCGACTATTTTATTCTAGCAATTTTTCTCAAGATGGCCAAATTTCTTGCACAAATGACACTGTGTATTAACTTTGTGCGACAATTCTCTTCCAAATGGTTGGTTCTATTGCAGATCCCAGCACTGAGTTGCTGTGCTTATTTGTTGTCATTTGATGGCTTAATTCCAAAGGCCTTTTGCCGTCTGAACTTGGCTTAGAATGCTCCCTCAATTGCCCCTTCACTTCTCCTCGTGATTTTGTCCTCGTGGGCTTCTAGAGATTCAATGACATCTATGAAGGTGAGTTGTGACAAATCTTTCGGTTGCTCTATTGCTGATGCTATAGAATCAAATCTTTCAGGGAAACTCCTTAGCATCTTTTGAACCACTTTCTTTTCTTCCATTTCTTCTCCATTCAATTTGAGTTGATTCATAACTCCATTTTCTTTACTAGAGGATTCTTGAATGGTCTCTATCACCTTTATCCACAGGTTTTCAAATGCTACTCTTAGTGATTGCAATCTGACTTCCTTGGCTTGGTCAACTCTTCTTTATTGAATTTAAAGCTTGTCCCAATCTTGCTCGGCAATCCTGGCTGTAACAATCTTGAGAAACATTTTTTCAATCGTTGAGGAAAAAATCAAACTGAGAGCTTTGATGTTTTTTGTGGCTTTTTCATTGTTGATGTTTCTCTCCTCCTCGCCGACTTCAGTTCCTTCTTTTGGCGCCACATATCCTTGCTTAACGACATCCCACAGATCATAAACTCTCAAGAAGGATTCCATCTTGACTACCTAGAAATGAGATATTGAGAAGACAAAGAAAAAAAAAACAAAAAAAAAAACAAAAAAGAAAAAAAAAAACAAAAACAGAAGCTGATCTTATGCTAGTAGATGCAATGGTGGAGTTGCTAAAACTAATGGAGGCTACGAATGTATTTGACGATGAAATTTTTGCAATGGTTAGTGCTTGATTGTTTTTTCATTTTGATTGCTGCAAATAGGTCCTGTAAGACCCGATTGATCTCTGATACTATTCATTAACTTTGTGTATACTTAGATACCTCGTAATAGAACTCTTGAAAAATTGTTTGCTCAATTTTTTGTTTGTTTGATTGATTACAATGCATTCCTCCTAACTCGTTCTCGTAAGGAATGTAGAGAATGATCTAGGTAATATCAATTCATACATCTAGGACTTCTAAAAAACTATCCTCATTTATTTTCATTTTTTGACTCAAATCTTTTGGTTCTAGGTTCATTGACACAATCCCCTCATTAGGAGATTTCTTACTTCTAGGGTCATTTAATTTGGACTTCAATATTCAACGTCATCCTCTAACAAGCTTTTATCTAAATCTCAATGCAACGTCATCATAAACAGTAAATGCATACAGAGCAAAATGTATCTCTTTTGTTTATTATATAATTGACATACATATGGTAGTTTTCTGAATATTGGTTTGTAAAAACAATAAAAATTTATAATATAATCTATTTGTATAATGATAAGTCGCACCATCTTATTATGTGTACTCTTAGTTTCACTCCTTGGTTTTAATTTTGTAATTAATGATTTGGGGATAGACATGTTATCCAGAATTCGCCTAGGATGAGACTGTATTATAACACATACTCTAGCATGAGAAAAATTGCAATTGTTTGGATTTTGTGGTGTCTTAATGGCTATAGGGGCTTAACCAAAGATCATTTGTGTGACTCTCCAAAGTGCATGGATTAAAAGTTTCCATAGCATCATTGTTGAATCGGAAGCTTACACTTGATAAACTTTTTAAGGGCGATTGAGAGGAGTCCGATTTGTATCGTCCTCTCTTGGATGAATGCTCTCGATTCCTGAACCAGATATAGGATTGTCAACTACACCATATGCTAAGAGAGGGCAACTATTGTGTGGACTTTCTGGCTAACCTAGGCGCTGCAAGCGATGATGGTATTAAGTTTCTGGGATTCTCCTCCTCCAGGCATTCATAGTTGGTGTAGATGTTCCAAAGGGCGGCTAATTTTGACGTATTAACCTCGCTCATAATAAAATCCTCAATCTTAAATCCAAGTGACGAAAGATAAAATATTTCTATAAACAAAGGCAATATAATTGGTAAATGTATTAGATAAATAAGAAGAAGGAGACAAAGATCGCCTTACAGAACCAAGATTTGAGCTAAGGCTACGCAATCAAACAATAACTGACTTAAGAATGGAAGTGCACTGGTTATGGACATGCCGCACACTATTATAGAGACACGTAAAATAGAAATAAAATGGACATTGACCTATCATATCCACTTCGTTACAGTTGATTATCATGCATGAAAATATGTGTCAACTGCAACCGATAATTATGATAGACCTGTCCATTTCGTGTGTCTCTATAATTACAAGTTGATTGGTTTTATGTGATATGGCCGCACCATACCACAAAACTTACGACACTATATACACGAAATTAAATCGTCAAGTAATATCTCGTTCTAAGTGCGTTAACTAGCATTGAATATGTAAGCACCTAAACCGAAGCATTGTTTTTTATCGAAATGTATTATCGCGTTTATCACACTAGTAATAGTTAATATGTGATCCTGATATCATATAAACGAAGTCACCGGTTGATATCTATCATACTTGTACCACTTCTACTTAGATTATACTACTTACTCGTAATCGAGATACCACTTCGTTGCACTAAGACACCCGAATTGAATGTCCGGCGAATGTTACTAGTAATTATATCCAAAAAAAAAAAAAAGTTCTTAGTAATAAACATAATATATGCGTACTCCTTGCAATAAATGAATATTTACAGTGAATGTCGTCTATCCCTGCAATTGATACATTTGGCTTAATTTTGATATAGTGAATTGTTATAAATGGTTTATATTTCAAATGAGTGGTATGTATAACAGACTTGTTAACTGAGATAGTGTTTCATTTCAAATGATTGCCAAGAAAACAGTCAAATAAATGTGGTATGATCCAAATACATGCAACATCACACCTCTCTGTCGATATGGGCAGTCTATAGGAACATGGTTACATACCAGAGCAACATATAACACGTCTAACACATCTGGATTAGGCAACTTATCTTTGCTTTGATTATGGGTCTTCCAATGCCTGATTTTGTTGTAAGATTTAGCACATAATTTGGCATCAAAAGAACTGTCCACCATTTTGTAACATCGCCAACTTACTAAGAGAACAACACTTCGGCCTCAACTCCATCCACAGATGGTTGCCAATGCAAGAGTACTGTGCACAATTCCTCTAACTTGCAGAAAATAATGGGGACAGAGAAACAACACAAATGTACGAGAGCCCTGTTCAATAAATCAGCCCTTTGTCTGCTGAGGGAGCGAAGTTCATGCTATAATGCTAATGCAGACATTTTGCATGAACAACACACGGTAACATGAAACAGGTAATAATAATAACACAATCCATGCAATAGTTAAACCGAATTTAGTTATAAACTATTTAATAATACAAACCATATGTAAATATTATTAAGTTGGGCCGGCCGCTCATAATGAATTGACCCAATCCATTCAAGAGAAGTCAAAGAGAGTTAAAATTATCTCCCTATTATAAATACAAATTACACAAATTGTGTAAAAAATCGTCTACATTGATAATTTTTTTGTTCCAAATACTTTTAAAAATAGACGAAAGTTAGTCAATGTTTTACTCTTTAACAAATTAAAAAATACTTATTCTCTATTACTGGTCATAATAAGAGGCTTTTGACTTGTGAATAAAGTACTATTTAATATAATAATGTCACCTATATTATAAGAAAATTTTGATTTGTTGGTAATTAATTTACTGTTAAATTCTGAAAGTTATTAAAGATAATTATGATCCTAACTTTTTAATTTTATATTAGTATCAAAACTTTTTTATTGATTTTAACATGAAAAAGAGCATGCAAATTGCTGTTTATACTTTTTTATTATTATTTTATATGTAATTTTTGTATATATTTTGGGTTAATATATTTAGAAATTTGTTTTTCTCACATCTTTTGTTAATTTTTTTATGAATTTTTTCATGTAATGAAACACTAAATTGTACAACAAGCTATAAAAATTTAATATTTTTTAGTTGTGTCTTTAGAGAGAAAATATTTTTCTTACCATACCTTTTTTTTTAAATTAACATTAAAAATGACAATTTCATGACACAAATTTTACATACATAGAAAGTACTCATTATGGACTTTCTAACCATATCTTATTTGTCAATTTTGGATGCATCAATTGAGAGTAATTAAATTTTAAAGTTTTAAATTAAATCTAAAATAAGAAAAAAGGAATAGTTTTCAAAATATACTTTTTTTCAAATACCTTCATATATTATTTTTCAAAACCAACTATTTCAATGAATTAAGGTGGTTAAATTATGATATATATCAAAATTTTACAATTGTTGAAAGTTTAAATGCTGCATTCTTTGAACAAATGAGTGAAATAGATAGTCTATTTGACTAATTGGGTGCAAAAAATATTACTAATACACATGATGACTAAAAAGATTACCATTAATTTTGGTGAACTTGACCAAAATTAAAAAAATGATATTTTGATTCCATATTTTACTAACCAGATAGAGAGTTTCTTCTATCACACACTAACCAATAATAATATGTTTTTTAATATTGTTTTCTAATTATTCTAAAAATGACCTATCTCTTTAAAAAATTCATAATAATTACTAGAAATATTAGAAAAATATGAAATTTACACCAAGATTTTTTTTAAATTTTATATTCTATAAAAATTCTAATATTATATTTCAAAAAATTGGTAGATCATAAAAGTGATTTTTTTTTATATTTGTAATTTTTAATATCCTTTTAGTTTTATTTAAAGATGAAATATGACTTGTATAATACAAACTTCAACTAAATGATTATTAAAGAGTACTTTAGAAGAATGAATTTTGAATTTCTTAAACAATTGACAAATTTGTGTAGCCAACAAATTTTTTTTTGTACTTGTTTAAGTTTCAATTGTGATGGATGATATTATTGTAGTATTATTCAATGTTTGATGTTTTGTTTTTATACTTGTTGTCATGTATGTAAAACTATTGTAAATGTCTATTATGTTGCTATATGTGTTTAGTTATTATTTTCAATGCTTAACACATATATTTTGTATAAATGACAAATTAATTAAAAAGTTAGAGTTGTTAGGTTGGTAAGATTCTCAAAATCTTCATCTAAGAACATAAATTTTGCAAAAATTGAAATAAATTAAAATAATCTAGTATTAGTATGAAAGAAAATGATTGGGAACATTGTGATCTTTTGATTATTTGACTAATTTTAGATTATTGTTAATCTATTTTACTATTAGTGCAAAAATGAATGGTTAAAAGTGCTAGCATTAATCTTTGATAAATGTTACAAGCTTGTTGTAACCATGGTTACAAAGAATATTGTTAATGAGCTTATTAAGGAGGATAAGCCAAATGGTGAAAACTATGACATCTGGTAACATAAGATTTAATATATTTGAAGAGTATGAAATATTAGAAGCCATTAACCACGTAATGGTGGACCTTAAAGAGGTTTTGACAACTCAATAAAGGCAAGATTGAAAGGTCTTTAAGGTTTGAAAAAGAAAGAACAATATGACTCACATAGTTTTGCTTAAAAATATGAAGGATGGTCCCATCCATGAGTTTGAGGAGTATGAAATCGCTAAGGTTTAGGGGTTCTTTGACCATTAGGCTGTGAAAGTTAACAATCTATATGAAGAAGCCATATCACTTGAGGGTGATGTCTAATATGATCAAAGAGTTCAAAATAACTCGTTATACCCTTATAGATAAGCAATAAGTTCAGGCTATCATTCACTCCATTCCTTCGAACTGGGAGCACATGAAAATAAATATGATGCATAATGAGATTATTAAGTCTTTTGAAGATATCTCATGTCATTTGATTTTAGAAAAGAAGGGCCTTAGGGCTACTAAGTCTTTTGGTTAAGTGAATATTGTTGAAGTGAAGACTAATTGAAAGGCTATTTTTGGTTCAAAACATAAGTGGCATTATAAGCATTATAAGAAAGGAAAAAGGAATGGACAACTATGAAATAAGAACAAGAATGATCGCCGCAAAAGACAAGGTGGCAAGAAAAAGGATAAGACCAAAATGACATGTTACAAATGTGACAAATTGACTCATTTTGCTCGTGAATGCATTGAGCCAAAAAAGGTAGCCTTTACTCTTTCTTCTCATTATTTAGCTGATGTTGCCACCTCGGTATTACTTATTGAATTTGATCCTTTATGGATTGTAAACTCAGGGACTATAAACTGTGTAGCTAAATATCAAAAAACATATGTGAAATTTTGTCAAATTGGAGCTAGTTTAAGATGCGTGTTTGTTAGAAACAATGCGAGGGTAGAAGTTAAAGGGATTGACACTTGCAAATTAGTAATGTGAGATGGTCGAACCTTACTGCTTCATGATGTTCTTTATATACATGAAATTTGACAAAATCTTGTTTCTATTCTTATTCTTTTATGCTTAGGCTATGAAATTGTTTTCAAAGGTCATGCTGTAAATATTTATGATGACACTTCTTATGTTGATTATGGACATTTTCAGACAGGTTGTTTGTATTTGATATTAACTATTGTGTGTTTAATATCTATAATACTTGTTTTGCTATTTTGCATCAACCAACAACAATGTCATAGATACAAATATCTAGCATGTTAGACTAGTTCATATTAGGCAAGAAAGAATGAATTAATTAGGTAAAGGGGGCATTTTAGGCTCACTAGCTAAAATTAAATTATGTGTGTCTCAATACTATCTAGTAGGAAAAGTTACTAAAAAAACCATTTGGCAAGACTATTAGAATCAAATTTTCATTGTAATTAGTCTATTCTAACATATGTGGTCTAATGAGTGTAAGGGTGAGGCACGATGTCTCATATTTCATTCTTTAAAAAATGATTATACGTGTTATGATCACATTTGTTTTATCTCTCATAAATTTGAAGCATTAGAATGCTTTAAAAAATATTTATGTATGGTAAAAGATCAGGTAGATAAAACAATTAAAACCTTAGGAATTGATTAAAGAGGTGAATATCTCTCTAAATAGTTCAAGGAACTATGTATTGAAAAAGGTATAATTAGACAACTAATTGTTACTTGGACTTCATGACAAAATAGTATAGTAAAGAGAAGAAACAAAACCCTATTAAAGATATTTAGGTCCATGATGGCATAAGCAAAGCTCCTAATTAATTTTTGAGGTGATGCTTTATTGATAGTTGTGTATGTACTTAACTATGTATCCTTTAAATTTGTTACTTTCATACCATATGAATTATGGTTAGACAAAGTTTGACCTGAATAATTTATGAGTATAGGGGTTAGTAACTCATGTGGGAAATTAGGTCTAAGAGGAAAAAAATGTATCTTTATAAGATATTGTCAACACTCCAAAGGGTATTTGTTTATTAGTGAACAAGTTGATGGAAGTATTTTAGAATTAGAATTAAGTGGTGTCAAATTCTTAGAAAATGAATTTTCTAAATGGTTATAACACGCCAAACGCACTAGCTCAAATGGATGGAGAAATACCTTAACCTATCAATTCAAGTGGGAGCATTATACTACAAATTGCACAAGGTTTGCAAGAACCCATATTGCACAAAAGTATCTTGCATCATCATTTTGAGATTGAAAGGGAAGCTTTTATGATTGTCCCTTATGATGAAGAAGATCCTAAAATTGTAACTAAGACTCTCTCATGCCTTCCTAAGGAACAATGGATGAAGGTAATGGAAAAAGAGATAAAATCCATGAAATCTAACCAAGTCTAGGACTTGGTAAATTTGCCCCAAGGACATAAAGTTACTAAAAACAATTGGGTTCTCAAAATCAAGTGTAAGGTAAATGGATCCATGAAAAGGTATAAGGCCCACTTAGTAGTAAAAGGTTATACTAAATAAAAAGGTATAAATTATAAAAAAATAAACTTTTTCTTTAGTAGTAAGGTTCACTTTAATTTGCCTAATTTTAGGTATAGTAGCAAATATAGATTTAGAATTACATCTTATGGATATTAAAACTACTTTTCTCAATGGACAACTAGATGAAAAAATTTATATGGAATAACTTGTAGGTTTCATTGTTCAAGGATAGGAAAATAAAGTTTGTAAACTCCAAAGATCAATTTATGGCCTAAAACAATTATTTAGGCAATGATATTTAAGATTCCATCGTGTAATACTTTTATATGACTTCACAATGATTGATGAGGATTATTGCATGTATGTTGAGAGATTTGAGAATAAGTTTGTAATTCTATGTCTATATGTAGATGATATTCTACTAGTTAGACATGATAAGGAATATGTCATTACCATCAAGAAATGCTTGTCCACTAATTTTGAAATGAAAGACTTTTGTGAGATGATTTACATATTAGGAGTAAAGGTACATAAGGATCATTGTAAAAGACTCCTAGCTCTATTACAAAAGTCTTATATCCATAAAATCCTTAAATGGTTTAGAATGAAAACTTGTAAATTTATTGACACTCTAGTTACTAAAGGTGATAACATAAGCGTAAAAATATGTCCTAAAACATGATAAAAGTACAAAAAAATGAAAAATATGTCATATTCTAGTGTAGTAGTTAGTCTAACATAAATTATAATGTATACATGCCCTGAAATTTGTTATGTCGTGGAAATGGTGAGTCGATACCAATCAAACCCAAGCAAAGAACATCTACAAGTTATAAAGAGAATACTTTAGTATCTTAAGGGCATTATAGATTATTCCTTGTGTTATTAAGGAAATAATTTATAACTAATTGGTTGTATAAATACTAATTATAAAGGAGATATAAATGAACGTAAATCTATATTAGGATATATATTTTTACTAAATAATGATGTCATATCACGTAGTAGCAAAAAGCAAACCTATATTGTCTTGTCAATGATAAAGGGAGAATTTGTAACTTGCTTAGCTGCAGTGTGCAAGAGGCTATTTGGTTTAAGAGATTTTAGGAACATTTGGGAGTGTATTGTGATTAACAAAATGTAGTTACATTATATTGAAATAGTTAGGCGGCTGCTGTATATGCAAAAGATCCCTAGTATAATTGTAGAATCAAACACAATAATACCAAGTACAAGTTTGTAAAAGACATTGTGTTACAAGAGGATGTGACTTTGTAGTACATTTTGAGACATAAGATGATAATAGATCCACTAACTAAACCAATACCAAGAGATGAATTTCAATCACATGTTAAGTCTTTAGGACTTCATAGAATTTAATGTATTGTGGTACATTGTGATGTGTTATTACATAATTAAAGAATTTGTTTCTTATTACACATGTGTTAGTAATGTTATCCTAAGTGTTGATTATTACATAATGAATTTGATATGAGATTAATGCTCACACAAGTTTCTTTTTATGAGGAGTAAAAATATGTCAGATAGGTTAAGATTGGTCCACCTACATGGACAATTGCCTTTAACATTAAAAGAGTAGGTATAGATGAGACCACCATGTGAGCAAAATTTTATGCATATAGATATGGTGACCTTGAGAATATCATGATTAGGCTAAAATGAGCAAGAGCTAGTATAAAATCTCACTCCTTATGCAACTTGTTAAAAGCTAGATATGAGATCTTAATTTGATATTCATAAGTGAAGGGATCATTTAGAGAACTCAAGTTAGACACTTAAGAGCGACTGAACTAGGATACATACAGTGATGTTATAAGAAAAATGAATGAAATGACATACATTACTTGTAGAGAATAATCACCATAACACATGTTTCATACCATGTGTGTTATTTGACTAATAAGGGAAATAGAAAAAATAATTTTTGCTTCTTCAATATATAAGTACCTTAAGGTATTATTATCTAAAAAATTGTGTCTTATATGACTTTTGACCTTATTCTAAAGTTACAATATGATATTTGCTACTTTAGTTTATTACCTACTGTCAAGAATAATTCAATCCTTTTTGGAATATGTTTAGGAAAGCTATGTATTGTAATCAATTTCAGTGTGAAAGGAAGACTATTATGGTCTAATATCTTCCATATGTATTTATCAATTAATCAATTATCTTTATTCATAATGAATAAAACATAATTATGGATTATATGAGGAAAAGAAAATCTAACTCAGCCTAAGAGAGATATGGTGAGTTGAGATTGATACAACAAAATGCATTTGGGGTATAGTGAGTCACATTTTTTTATAACAGAGCTCACTTTTTTCTTTAGGGTTGTAGTAACTATGTATTTTTAACATGTTCATAAAATATGTTCCTAAGTACAATTGTGCTCATAGGTTGCATGGTCCATTTGTCTGTATGAATTATTTTTGAAGAATTGAAAGTGGAGAATTCTTTTTTAGGTTGTTCCAACTCATTATGTGTGAGTAGGAGATGTAAATATTATTGAATTAGGTTAATCTATCTATGATGGGCTAATCCAACCAATTAAAGGAAAGTTAGAGGGAGTTAAAATCCCCTCCCTACTACAAATATACGTTATAGAAAATGTGTAGAAAATTATTTGGATTAATAAAAATATTTTTCTAGATGCTTTCAAAAAGTAAATGAAGGCTGGTCAATTTCTCATTCTCTAAAAAAATTATAGAATACATATTCTGCATTCATTCTCATAGTAAGAGGTATAATAATATCTGGTATAATGATATCACTTATATCATGAGGAAAACTTGATTTGCTGGTGAACAGTAAACTGCTAAATTCTAGAGGTCATCAAGGATCACTATAATTTTAACCTTTTAATCTTACACCACATACAATTCTAAAGCTAGTCGTCTTTAGCAATAACATCAATGTTCATTAAAGGCGACACAGGAAATTTAAAATGAAAACATTCATGATATGGGCGAAGGAAGGCTCGATCAATAATGTTCGTCCCAACGTTCCTCCCTACCATCAAGCATCGTTTTCAATCTTCCCACATTTAGTAGGGATCCAGGATTGGGCGCATATTTTATATTGGGTTGATTGATTGAATGCGGTACTAGTCATTAAAGTGGGTGTAAACCCCAATGTATGAACTAACCACATCCTGTCACTAGCATAACCAGCAGGCATTGATATCATTAGCGATGTTAAGGCTGTAGAACGTGATGATGCGGGGGGAAATCAGAGAGCTCCTTTCCCAGCTTAAATCATTTGGACAAAGAAGTGACAATTAATGAACTGAATATGTTATCAAGCACAGGCAATAAAATGTTACCAATGACGTGCTTGTGGTGCCACATGTTTGTCAACATGTAGTTTTATGCACAAATATTGTAGCTTTGATTTCTATTACAGACACATGTGAAATGGGCACCAGCCGATCATGACTATTAGTTGTAGATGGCACGTCCTTTCGTAAATAATAACCAATTGCAATGATTTTCATTATTATATTACTTAAATGTGAGACCTAAGCTTAATGTACATATACAACATTTGGCCAGATCTGGCCCTTCACTTTGTTATATATGTCACCGTAGTAGTGACCACCTGTAATGCACTAGAAAAGTTTTGTGCTTTACTCTTTTGAATGATGATTTCAACATATGTTATAATTCATATGATTACTCTTTTGTCTATGAGAAGTCGTATGCCTTTTATCATTTTATAGAAATAGATCTAACTAAAGTCAACATATTCTATCTCTCTTTCTGGTTATGATTTTTTCCATGCAAAAATATTTTGACCTTGTTGTTGCATTATTTTGGCATATATGTCATAACAATAGCCAGCACTTGCAATTTACATGAATTTTGCACATTAGCGAATTTTGGACGATGATTTATAATTATTTGGCAAATCATGTAATTTTTCTCTTGTTTTTGAAAAGCTCTCTGTCCATTACCATTTTATATAAAGAGATCTAACCAACATTAACTTATTATTTATTTTTTCAGACAGAAACATCTACTTATTCCAGCTTCCTCTTTGTTGAAAGAGTATAAAATCCTACATTGCTTACGTATAAGGACCTTCCATGGCTTATAATGCCTATGGGCTTCCACATTTACTAGCTTGAACTTTCAGGTGGAGTTGAGGTTCCAAGGGATTATTTGACATAATATCAGAGTTTGGTTTACTTTCTTATTTGCATTTACCACTCGATGTTTCGGCTTTTTTCTAATCTTTAGACTAATTAGAATAGTCCAGTGGTATTAGGGCCTAGTACTTTGGTTTGATTTGTTCAATCTAATTCCCTTGTATCACGTGCTAATTGGGCCTAACACATGTTAAAAGGACGTATTAAAGAGTATAAAATCCCACATTTCTAAAGAATAAAGATCTAAAATGACTTATAATGTTTATGAACTTCCTCACTTATAAGTTTGTGCTTTCAAATGGATATGAGGTTCTAAATGGATTATTTGACACCATTGATATATGATTTTTTAGCCTGTGTCTAACAACGTGTAGATTGACTTGTAGAGTATCAATGCATTAAGCATATGCCTTAGTTCCTTCTAGGTATAATATGGATAAGTTAACAGATATACATGGTAAAGGATTGCAATGCTGAACTCAAAATAAATCCTTTCTGAGTTCCACCACCCTTTCGATGTGCACTTTGTAAAAACAAAAAACACACAAACAATTCCATCATCACCTCATCCAGTAGCTGGATTGATTGTTTATACACGCAATATCATGATAGTGTGGCTCATAGCAGTTGCAACCAACTATGCAAAATTGTTTGACTGCTCCACCAAGTCGATCCCTTTAAGTTTACCTTTGCTTACATTTGTTGAACCATTTTTTAGTGTGGGTGTTAGCAACACCTCACCTGGATTTGGTTGTGTGCGTGGGGTAACTGAAGCAGAAGGATCTACTATTCCACCTGACTTGGCAGCACTCATCCCTTCACCTAATGGACCCCTAGCAAGTTCTTGAATGGTTAGAAAAAGTAATGGTTGCTTCATTCTGTGCGGCATGTGAGTCAAGAACCGCACTGTCCAGTGCACCCCTAAGTGCTGAACTAGTCCAATGATCATGGTCTTCAATTCGGCTCCCAACGAGAATGCCTCATCTAGAATTTTGCTATACCTGTTGTAAGGCATGCTGAGAGATTATTTATTATCACGCTTGACATCTAGATCATCAATCCAGCATGCCATATTTGCAAACAGTCACAGATGAAGCACCCTTTGTATCAACAAGTAATAAAACTCATTACCCAAGATATGGGTTAAAAATTGACAAAAAATTTAATAGAAAAGAAGGAGGATGCCGGGTTTCCTAGTTACGTTTATTGAGGCGCTAATGTTGCTATGGGGTTGGCAAGGTGTATAGTTGTTCTCTTTTATAAGCAATGCAACCCCTTTGCATTGCTATAACCAATATGAGATCTAAAAAATTCTAGATCTTGCATTGATTTTGAGATAAATCACATCAATACAGTCGTATGGATGTTCTGGCAGAGATGCATGTGTTATTGTTAGCTAACTTTATTGTAAAGCAAATATGGAAGACAAGAGTTCCTACTTGGGGCTTACATGAAATGGACACGAAATGGACATTGGCTCATCTGACTATTAGTTGCAGTTGATTATTATGTACGAAAGTATATATTCTCACATTAGGCTTTTTATAATCTATATGTTGGAAAATCGAAATGATAGATTTCACAAAAGCATTGATGTGTAAATTACCTTGCATTCTTAAAGGTCTTACTTTCGACATGGTTAATGACCGTAAGTGATATAATAATAGTTATGCGCCAAACAGGCAGCTACACATTATATTAACCTTTTTCGATTATAATTATATTTAACTCATTTACTTTAGTACCAATTTTGTGTCTATTTCACATATGGCCTAACCTTGTTGTATTTGAAGTGTATTTTCCCACATCCACCACTTATACAATGACTGCTTAATAATATCAACTTTAATTTGATGTATGATAAATATAGTTTTTTTTTTGTGAGTCAAGATAAATATAGTTTTCTAGAATATACAATAATAGCTATTGTGAAAGGTTTGTAACATTTGGGACAAATAAGTAAATGGGATAGAATAGTAGAATAGGATGATATTATATAATTAAATATTAACCTATATTGCCTTACTTGACTATATAAATTATGCCCAAAGGTGGTTGGAATTATGAACCTATGTTGTCTTAAGCTATTAATTTATCCTTAAAAATATGGTTGTGTATTTGTCAAACAAAACAAATGACTATGATTTTAGGTGAACTTTATCGTATATTTAGTTAATTTAAAATAGGTTTGGGCATCATTTTCCAAAGCCCCAACAAGGCTCTATAACAATTTAATCTTACTCTGGAGCCTAATCAACTTGGTGTCTGTGAAAATGTCAGCTTGCAAATTTGCTTGGTCTGATGATAGAGGGGCCAACAGGCAAGTCTTCTTGAATTCAAGTTGTGATATATTGTTTATGGATCTTGGATGATTCAAATTTCGGGTTTTCCTTATTCCAGGTTAAAAGGGTTTTGGGTATATCAGGTCTCGATTAGTTCGACTTTTAGGTATTTTGAGTGTCAGGTCCTTGGGTTTGTGGCTCATTGGGCCTTCGATACATCGGGTGTCCATGTGCATCGACTTTCATACATATTAAATTTTAGTCTTTCGGGTTTTGGACTCGTTTTTATTCTTGTTTTAGGTTTTGCAGATTTGATTTATTCATTTTTCTTGGTTTTAGGTTAGGAGTTTTTCGAGTGATTCAGTTTATGGGCTTTGACTTTTTCATGCATAATGTAGATTGGTTCGAGTCATGTTGGTGGGCGTCATTCGGGCCAAGTTAGTTTTAGCCATCTCTACTGAGGTAGTTAATGTCAATTTAGCCTTTTCTACCAAAAACTTCCTTAAATTGTTGTTTGTATTGATTAAGGGTATCTAACATCTTGCCGGGGTTAGTTCTCGATTTATACAAAATTTTCACACAAGATCTTGCTAAATCTTTATTTCTCAATCACTCATTTTAGCTCTCAATCTACAGGAGAATTCTTTTTATTTTGATAAACTACAAGCATCTTAATACACAAGCAATTTGTCAAATCTAGATCTAGGCATCCCTTGTAGAAGCTTTTGGATCTTCTGTTACAATTTTTGGTCTAGCTGATTTGATTTGAGCATCAACTTGCTAGGATTATATGCTACGTGTTGGGACTGTAAGCTGGATTCCTTACACGTCCATCTGTTACAAGCATCCAATATTATCTTGCTACTGTCCTCTATAGACATGAAGCTGGATTCTTTACCGATATTTTGATAAGGAAGCCTTCACATCTGCATGGTGAATTCAGACCTCTTTGTTTTTTTTGTCTCATTTCTTCCAAGTCAGACATTTCAAATTCATGCTTCATGTCTTGCTTGAATTTTTGGACTTCTTCTTCACTGCTTTTTCATCATTAGGTGGTCAAGCACATAGAGTGAAATAATGAGAACAAGCCCATTATTCTACTTCGCGTACAAAGTTGGCTTATTAAGACTCCTTCTGAATCTTGGATTAGTGAAGTAAGAGTCAATTTCATTATACCAAGCCTTTAGGGCTTGTTTTAGGCTATAGTGAGCTTTCCTGAGTCTCTAGACCCAATTCTCCTTGCCTTTGACCCTAAAGCCTCGAGACTACTCCATTTGGACTTCTTCCTGCAATATCCATTTTAGAAAAGCTGACTTAACATCTAGTTGGTAGACTTTCCATCCTTTTTAAACTATTAAGGACAATAAGAGTCTACCTATATCAAACCTTACAACTGTAGCAAATATCTCTAAAATATCAGTGTTAGTTTGCTATTCATAGCCTGTAGCTACTGTCTAACCTTGTGTCTATTGATGAAGTCATGAGGATATTAAACTTTATCTTGTAGACTCATTTAACTCCAATCACTTTTTGCTTTTCTTCTTTTGGCACCAACTCTCATGTTTCATTTTTCTTAATCATTTTGTTTTCTTGTTTCATGGCCTGCCTCCATTCTTCATTATTGAAAGCTTCTTCAAAACATTAAGGTTCAAATGATGTAAATATGCAAATCTCTATGTTTCTTGTCGGTTGATATATCTGCTAATGATCTGGTCTGTAGAACTAGAGTTTATAGAGAAGAAAGTACAGCTGGCGATGATGATGGTGCTCTGGGAGCTATGTTTGGGGAGAAGTCATTGTTATCATCATTACCTCTACTTCTGGACTTGCTACTGTAACTGTTGTTATTGTTGCTACTGCTCTTCAGCTAGTCCGTCATCTCCATCTTCTGAGTGACAGTTACTAATCTTCTATCAATGTTGGATGTGCTCCAATCCCAGGTTGCATCATCCACAAATTTGACATCTTTTCCAGTCACAACTTTTTGAGTTTCTAGAACATAAACTCTATAGCCCTTTTTTTTTTTTTAGTGCTACAACCCAGAAAGATGCCTTTTACTAACTTGTCTTCAAGTTAGTATCTTTCTGCATTTGGGACATGGACATAGGAGATTGATACAAAGAGTCTTAGATGCTTCACACTGGCTTGTGATTATAGAAAGCTGTAAACGGCATTTTCTCTTTGACTTCTCTTAATGTACTTACAACCTCTGCCCAAAAGTCTTAGGAAGATTTTTCTTTGCATGCATCTTGTCATCTCCATGGTAGTTCCGTTTTCCTTTCCACAAACATCATTCTTGTTGTTATGTGTAGGCTGCTATGAGCTAATGCTCTACTCCATTTTTAAGAAATTTGTCAAACTTATTTGAGGTATGCTTTGTACCCTTAACCTGCACCCACTTTGATTTTCTGCCATGTTTTTTGAATTTCTTGAGAGCAAAGAAAAGATCGAATTTGAAGCTTATGAAATAAACCCAAGTCATTTGAGTATAATCATTAATAAATAGCAAAAAATCAGCATTTCGGCCGAGTGATTGGGCTCTCATTGGTCCATAGATGTCTGTGTGCACCACTAACTTTGTGTTGAAGAATGAAAGGGTTCTCTATGTTATTTCCCTTGCTAGCAGGGTTGACGCACTCTAATCAAATTAGATAGAGTAGGTATAACCTTTTACTGAGGTCTTTAAGTGTAAGAACTTAGGAGATTCTAGATTATAGTGTCCAAACCTCCTGTGTTATAAATTTGTCTCATCTACATTCATGCTGAGACCAAAAATGATACGATTACCCATCTTTAAAAGAAAGCTTTTGTTCTTTATATGTACGTTAGCAATCTCAACACCATTAGAATCATAAATTTTGCATAAACTACGAGCAAAATGAAGGGAATATCCATGTTATATCATTTGAACAACACTAAACAAGTTTTGATTAACTTTGGGCACTAATAACACAGCATAGATGTATTTAGTACCTTTTTCACTTTGAATTGATACTATTCCCTTGCCAATTATATCAGCACAAGCTCTATTTTCCATCTTCATGGATCCTTTATAATTTGTGTCGATCTCAGTGAACATTTTAGAATTGTTGGTTACGTGGTTTGAATAACCATTGTCTATATACACCATACATCCTTATTATTTTCACCTGCTGTTGCTGCATGTTCAGCAATAAACAAATGTCTTGTACGTTCAGCATATCATGCTTGCTAATTGTTGGTGAAGCCTCTATTGCTGTTGATGTGCCTTTTGTTGCTGTTGATTCCTTTGCTATGGCAGTTGTTGTGAGGGTTGTTATTGTTGACCTCCTGCAACTTTCTTTTGCCAAGCTCTTTCAAAATGACCAAACTTCTTGCAAAATTTGTCCTAGGGCTTGCCTTTCTCCTTGCAATCCTTCTCCAAATTGTTGGTTTTGTTGCAAATCCTACAAATTGGAAATTTCCCCTTTTTTTCTCCTGAATCATTAGTGATAGCCTTTTGTTCTTTTAGCTTACTAGAGATAGAGACCTTCTGCTTGTGTCTGGCTTGTAAAGCTCGTTTAACAAATCATTCACTTCTCCTTTGGATCCTCTGCTCATAGGTTTTAAGTGATCCCATCACTTCAAAGAAAGAGAGAGCTGATGAATCTCTTGATTGTCAATATCAAAGACAATTTCATCAAAATTTTCATGTAAGCTTCTGAACACTTTCTCCACTATTATCTACGTTTTAATGTTCTCTCCATGGAGCTTCATTTGATTGACATTGGCTAAAAGTTCTTTGATTTTCTCTATTTGCAACATTCGGAGATTCTCAAAATCTCTCTTTAAAGTCTGCAACATGATGATTTGGGTCTTATATATGCCTTTAAACTTAAGTTGTAACGTCTCCCATGCTTTTTCTGCGAATGATGCTACTACAATCATTGGAAATACGGTTTCTGAAACTGAGGAGTGAATGAAGGTCAGGGCTTTAATGCCTTTTGTTGTCCTTTCCTTATTTTGTCTTCTTTTTGCATCAGTTAGTTCATCAATGACAATTGGAACATCGCATCCTATCAGGACTAGATCCCAAAGATCAGGAGTTATGAGAAAAGCTTTGATTCTCACAGCCTGGTAGTCGTAGCTTTCTCCAATGAAGATTGCTGGTACTAGGAACATGGCACTGGTTGTGACGAAATTTGTTGTCGTAGTTGCCAAAGCTGCTCCATTTGTAGCAATAGTGTTCCTGCTTGATGCTATTGGATTCGCTATTCTAGCGTGGTTGAATTTGTAATGCTAGAGGTTTGCCATGGTGCAAAAGATTCTAGCCCCTTTAAGATCAATAAATTTTGACACCAGTTGAAGTTTTACAAGCACTATATTATTGCTTTAATATGAGTCCCGCCTAGGTTACTATGTGTTTTGGGAAAGAGTGAGAGAGAAATTAGATTTGAGAAAGCTTGTGGAATTGCTTTTTCTTGTTATATCGAGATCCACTACTTTTACAAGCAAATTTAAAACTCACATCTAATTTATTTCTAGAAGCTTCAATTTTACTTTTGATAGACTTTAGATTTATTTGTTGTAGTTGGCATTCAATTTTGACATAATATTTTGTCTGTTGAGATTGTTGACAGATCGTGATTGAGATCTAGGTTCTTGAATGTGGACTTCATAGGCCCAACATCACACTTATAAACATATATCTTGTAAGCACATATGGATAAGTTTTAATAAGGCGACTCTTTGATGCAGTAGCCAAAAAAGGAAGATTTTTCCGAAAGAAGTATTCTAGAAGATCTTGTTTTACACCAAATTAAGGTTTTCATATATAGATAATTTTGAAAGATTTTGTTTCACACCTAATTAGAATTCTTTTATTTAGAATATTTCTATTTACACACTATTTTTTTATTTGAGAGATTTCTATTTCTTATTAAAGTTATTTTGGGATCTTCTCCCTTTTAATAGAAATTTTCTTTTTATTATTATTTTTATTTTCTTCTTTTGGTCAACTTTAGAAATAGGTTTTAGTATTAACTTTATGAATCAAATTTGTTGTAAGTATTGAAATATTTATTGCATATGTAGTTTACTCTTTAAGTGGATTCTTGTGTAAGTTGCCTAGATCATCTTTTTTGTCCTACATCAATTTGGTAACAAAGCCTAAACCATAATCCAAATTCCCACAAATAGCTTCCAAATTCACATAAACAACCCTAAAATCACACCAAAACTAGCAAATTTTGTTTTTTTTTCTTGTTGTTGTTGTTGTTGTTGTCTTGTCCATCGTCAACCAATGTAGACACCAATATATAGGCTAATGTCACTATTGCTAAGACTTCTTATTGAGGAAAACAATTTCTCTTCTTGGTGGAAGGTGTTGTCATGGGGCCAATTCTTTCACCAAAAAATTTAACTTTGTGATAACACTAAGTCACACTTAGTTTCAGCCACTTTAGCACACATAAGATACTAGCACTCTTATAGGAATCATTTTTTAACTTTTATTACTCTCTCACAAAGTAAAAAGGACTTAGCAAAGACCTCACACTAGTGTTTCTCTCCACAAATATGAAGTCTTAGCTATCACATTACACTTATTTATAAGAGTTATAGTTGACACCCCTAACTACTTAAGGATATGCATGACTTAACTACTAAACTAATCATGCATAGTAGGGTTCTCCTTTCTTAAAAGCACTCCATAAATTTTTTGGCTAGAACATGCATCCATGCTAAAAGAGAACTTGACAACTTATCAGGGCCTTGATTAGCCATTCTTTTTTAGTCTTCTATCCGTATTGCTTTAGATAAAACTCTAACTTGCTTGTTATTTTAGCCACTAACATGTATGCCTATGTTTTGGAATAGTATAACCCCATGTTCCCCCTATTTTATGGGGTATGGAGTATTATCTGACTTGATCTGCATTCTAAACTCTTAACTAGCTAACTTGCCCATAGTTAGACATGTACTACGTCAACCCAAGCTTAGAGCTTGTGCTTTAATAGGTCATTGATTCCGTAGTTGATTTTTGGAGCACTTGTTAGTCACATGCAACAAGCCTTCATAGCATTGGCTTGAATCTTAGTTCATGCACCAATGTTGGCTAACTCTGGTAAGAGACATGTAACACTCCCTAAAGAGTATCAAGGAATTTAACTATCTGGTAATAGAACATATTGTTGTAGTTAAGTGGTTGCTTTGTTACCAATAGCAAGCTAGTGTATATTGTTGTGTTGTCGGTGCATGTTGCTTCATAACTGAATGCCTTTCTTACTTGACTCCAATGATTTTGCCTCCCTTAACATGTTATAATATACATGTTCTTACCTTACTTTGCTTACTTAGGTGTCTCCACTTAAATCCTTTTGCAAGAATTAGTGCAAGGTGTGACCAATTTGCTTCTATTATTAAGCTAACAAGCTTAAGAGATTAACAAATTACCTTGACTAGTTGAAGCTAATATCCTCGTTGGTGGGGTTGATAAGTAGTCTTGGATATACTTTTTGAATTGCCATAGGGTTACATCCCTTTCCCAATTAGCCTTATTATTTAAAGCATTTTTTCATTTTACTAATTATTCAACACGACAATTCTTTTTACTTTACCTTTGTGTTTGATAGTTTAAAATCTTTTTCACTTCACACTGGAACTTCATCTTAATTGTTGGGAGAGCACATCTTGCTTGTCTTTGTGGAGGCTTATCACCATCATTCATATGGAAAGGTTTCAAAAAGCTCACATAAAAGGTTAAATGCACTTTTAACCTCTTTAGTAATTAAAGTCGATAAGTAACATTGTCAAAAGGATTATCATACTTTGGAATCAACCCTCGATGCCTAGTTTTGCTACTGATCTTCTTCTTAATTTAAGGAGTTAGTTTAGTAATAGTTTGTCCCTAACTTGGAACTCAACGCCTTGTCTCCCTTTGTCAACATACCCTTTCATGCATTTGGCTGCCTTATTCAAGTTGTCTTAGGCTTAATCAAACAACTCTTGTTTTGAATGTGTGTACTAATAGGTAGTTGGACATTTCCCTCTAGAACTTGTTCTTACAACTTCTTTAGGAATAAGGAGCTATTGCTTTATAGCCAACTTAAAGGGACTAATAACTATTGAAGAAATTAATGAAGATTATGCCAAAATTGGGTTGAATCCAACAACTTTAACCAATTTCTACCCAATTTAACCAATTTCAACCCAATTTTGTTGGTTAGTAGTCACATAGTGTTGAAGATACTCCTCCAACATGCCATTGATTTGCTTTATTTAGCCATCCATTTAAGGATGGTTGGCAATGAAAAACATTAATTCAGAATCCATTATGTTGAATAAAGTTGTCTAAAACTTGCTTGTGAAGTGAGGATTTTGATTAATCACAATATCATTAGGTAACCCGAAATATTTAACCATTAGCTTGTAAAACAATTCAGTAGTTATCTCCATTTGACATGAGGAAGGGATTAGAATGAACATCGTTTACTTTGAAAATCAATTAACCACTACCATGACAGAATCCATGCTACCAACTTTTGGGAACCCACTAATAAAATCCATAAAAACTAACACCTAATGTTTTGTTAGAACAGGTAATAGTTGTAGTAACCTTAGTTCCTTGCACCAATCTACTTTATCTTGTTAATAGATCATAAATGTTTTCACATATACCCCAACATCATCTTCTATCCTTAGCCAATGATAGCTACAAGACAACAAGGTTATCATCCTTTCTACACCGAGATGACTAGCCCACTAAAATCATGACACTTCTGCAAAATCTCCTTTCTAAGGCTTGTACCACTTGGAACATACAACTAGTTATACTTAGTAGGCAATAACCCATCATCAAGCCAATATCGTCTTACCATACCCTCATTCACGTGTACTAGTTTTTGATAATCCACATAATATAGGGCTTGTGCCTTGACTCTATCTAGCAAATTACTTTAAACTTGGGTAAGGGAAGCAACAACTTCTTGCATCTGTTGACAACTTAGGGCATTTGTTACTTAATTGTGTCTTCCTGGCTTATGTTCCCATAAGAAGTCATACTATACCAAGAACTCTTACTACTAAGCTTGCCTTACAAAGAGTTTCTTCTGAGTTTGAAAAAGTGTTAGTCACATTATCTGTGCAAACCACAAACTTGGTACCTAGCAAATAAACCTACTAAATTTAAAGGCAATGCATAAATAACAAGCATTTCCTTCTTATGAGTTAAGTACTATTGTTCTACCTTGTTAAGTTTTGGTTTTCGTAGGCAATAAGATGGCCTCATTGGACTAACATACCACCAATGGCTTTGTCAGATACATCTATAATAACTTGAAAGGGTAATTCAAAGTTAGGTAGCCATAACACTAGTACCATTGAGATAGCTACCTTCAACTTATTAAAGGCTTTTTAATAGTCTATGGCTTACCTCTATGGTTGATCTTTCCTTAGTAAATTAGTGAGAAGGGCCACCTTTTTAGAGTAACCCTACACAAACTTTATGTAATAGTTAGACAAGTCAAGAAAAGACTATAATTCTGAGACATTAATGGAAGATGTCTATTTTCCAATGACTTCCATCCATTATCATATGTCCTTGACTAATCTTATGTCAAGGGATATGATTTCTTGTTGAGCAAACTCACATTTTTCTTTCTTAACATATAATTAGTGTTCTCTTAATTGAGACAATACCATATAAAGGTGGGACAAGTGATCCTCAAAAGACTCACTATACACAACAATATCATCAAGATATACAACCATGAATTGATTAATAATGTCATGAAATATATCATTCATCAAATTGCAAAAAGTAGCAAGGACATTAGTTAAACTAAAGGGCATCACAAAAAATTTGTAGGAATTATAACGAGTGATGCATATGGTTTTTCCTTCATTTCCTTCCGTAATTTTGACTTGCCAATACCCTAAACATAAATCTAGCTTGTTAAAGAATGATGTTTTGGCTAGTTGATCAAAGAAGTCCATTATCAAAGGGATAAGATACTTGTTCATCATGCTTTTTTTGGAATAACATTGGGGCACCATAAGGTGTTTTAGAGGGCTGAATCAAACTTGTCTCTAGCAACTCATTTTGATTAATTCCATCAAACTCATGTAGTGAAGGGCTTAAGTTAGAGGTTTGGAACCCAAAACCAAATCAATTTTATGGTCGGTAGCATGCCTAAAGGGAAGGCACTTTGTTAGCTCCAAAGGCATCATATCTACAAAGTCACGTAATAGTTTAGCAACATTATTAGACACCTTAATGACAACCCCTTCCTTTATTTCGATTAGGACAACCAAATAAGTGGCCTCACCCTTCTTTAAGCCTTTAAGCCATGCTTCACCTATACAGTAGAGAGAATATCACTTACCTATTAACGTTAATTAGGAGAGTGATCTTACTTTTAACAAAGTAAAGATAGTTCTCATGCATAATCATTAGCCCACCTAAATGAGACAACAAAACAACTTTTGCATGTATAAAGAACTTAACATCCAAAATGATATCAAAATCATCTAATAGTCCAACCGTAAAAATAAGATTGCTAACCCAATTTCTAATGGTACCTTCACATTTGTTGTCATGCCAAACACCTTATGAACTGTCAAGTTGACTGCCTTTATTTGGCTACCACTCTTAGTGATTTTTAGCTCAAGTGACTTCATTGTTCATTTAACAATAAAGTTGTGTGTGGCGCTAGTGTTGGTTATTGCCATTAACTCTTGATTGCTAAGCCTAATCTTTATATATATTAGGCCAAATTTTTAGGAACATTTCATTTAAACCACATTCACTAACTATAAAGGATTGATGTGAGAGGGGCCACTACCATCTATGATAGAGCTTTTTCCACTCCCCTTAGTAACCATGTTTCTTAACATTTCTCGCTTGGGGCATTCCTTAGTACGATGAGGGTCATTATAAATAAAACAACTAGAATTGGACTTATTTTTTCCTTGCTCTTAAACAACTTTTCCTTTGTCTGTGCACTCCTCCTTATGCTTTTCTTTCTTCTTCTTCCTTTTGCCTTTTTCTTTAGGTTACTTTCACACATTAAAATCATAGGACTTATTGATCTTAAAATCAACCAATCCATTGGCAACGACCATAGCTAAAGACAAATCTTTGACATCTTGCCTTTGTAACTCAATTTGAGCCCATGGTTCACTTGATAGAAAGTTAAAGAGCTTGTCTTCATCTGACGTGTTATGGATATCAAGTATTACGGAGGTAAATTCTTTCACACAAGTTCGCATTGTGCCATTGTGTTTTAATTTTTTTAAGGATTTCCTTTCAACCTAAGATGTGTTGTAAGGAAGAAATTGATCCTTCAATTCCTTCTTTAAGCTTTCCCATATCTCTATCCAAGATTTGGCGATGGTTGCATCATCATCAAGCCTAATCTACCACCACAACTTGGAATCCTTAGCAAGATACATGCTAGTAAATGTCACCTTTTTCTTGTTTAATACCCAAGTAGCCATAAAGTATTACTCCATATCCCATAAGAAATTTTTAATCACCTTAGCCTTATGCTCTTCCTTAAAGGCTTTCGGCTTTGACACCTTCATGTTTCTAAAGGTATCAGTAACCCTACTTAGTTGGCTACCTATTTCCTTCTTGAGGATAGTAATGTCTCCTTTTATATCACCAAAGTGATTAATTCATGCAGAATTAAGACTATCATAAATATATTGAAAAAAATGTACCGATATTTCTAACTCCTTAACTTTTGCTAAAACTAAGAGAGCTTGATCCTTAAGGACACTACCAAGAGCCTTTCTAATGTTGGTCACCTCTTCTTACACCATATCAAGACCTAATCCACCAACCATAAATCAAACTTTAATACTCTGATACCAGTTGTCATAAGGCCAATCTTTTCACCAAAATTTTTTACCTTGTAATACTACTAAGTTTCACTTAGTCTTAACTACTCTAGCACACACAAGGCACTAATACTCTTATGGGAATCAATTCTCCACCTTTATTACTTTCTCACAAAGTACAAAGGACTTGTCAAAGGACTCACATTAGTGTTTCTCTCCATAATTTTGTAGGGAGCCTTGACCACCACATTGCACCTATTTATAAAAGTTATAGTTGACACCCCTAACTACCTAGGCATATGCATGATTGGTTAGTAAGACTCCCTTCTCTTAAGAGCACTCCCTAACTTTTTGGTTAGAACATGTAATTATATTAGAGGAGAACTTGACACCTTATCAAGGCCTTGTTTGGCCACACTCTTTTGGCTGCCCATGTTCTCCTTCTCTTAAAGAGAACACATAAACACATCACTTTAGATAAGGCTCTAGTTTGCTTGCTATTTTCACAACCAACATGTGTGCCCATATTTTAGGATAACGTAACCTCATGTTAGGGTATGGATCACCATTTGACTTGGTTTTCACTTTAGGCCCTTGTCTTGCTAGCTTTCCCATAATTAAATTTGTATAGTATCAACCTGAGGTTAAAGCCTGTGCTTTAATGGTTCATCAATGCCACGATCGATCCTTGGAGTACTTGTTAGCCATTTCTAACAAGCCCTCATAGTGTTAGCTTGAATCTTAGTTCATGTGGCAACATTGATAAACTATAGTATACACTACCTGCCCAAAGAGTATTAGGGAATTTAATCATCTAGTAAGAAGAGATATTACTATGCTTAAGTAGGCACTTTGTTGTCGACACCATATTGGTGCACATTGTTGTGTCGTTGGGTTGTTACATATCCAAATGCCCTTCCTACTTGACTCTACTAATTTTGCCTCCTTTAACATGCTTCAATATATATGTTTTTGCCTCACCTTGCTTAATTGGGTGTTCACACCTAAATATTTATGCAAGAATTAATGTAAGATGCCACCAATTTACTTGCATTCTCAAGTCAACAAGCTTAAAGGACTAACGATATCCTCTCAAGTATATTTTCTCTCTAAAAATTGGGATTATTATTTGTTAATAATTGTGTAAATTTGTTTTAGGTCCAAAAACAAAACCCTTAATTTAGTCATCAATTTATTTCTTTACTATATTCATTTTTTATATCATATTTACCATAACCTTATCTTTTATTGATAATTTTCATTCTCTTTTTGCATTTTTTTATCTTATTCTTTAATTTATTGTGACATCATTCACAACACATTTTATTTTTAGCATCATGCATTTTAATATTTTATAATTTTTATTACCTTTTGCAAATAATGCTTTATCTTAACATAATTTTTTTGTCACCAAAAATAGAAAATAAAAAATAACAAACATGGTTAACATTAAAGAAGCCATTGCATCTTCATCTTACAACACATAACAAAATGATATCAAAGCCCTTAAGTATGACATAAACAGTCTCAAGAATTTTGTAGAATTATGCAATAAACTAAACTCAATATTAGAATGTTTAGACAAGTAACCAAAGAATGAATTTGTTAGGCAACCAAGCGGGTCATCTTGTAATGTTAAGGGATCTATTGATGCCTAATTTCCTACCCTTGACCTACGTACAATTAAGCCTAAGAATTTCATCACCTTAAGACCAATTGGTAGGTTTCCCTTATTGGAAATCTACATGGCCAATTGTGCCTAACACTCAATTTCATGTGGGTGAATTTAATCCTAATGCCAACCTTATTCATTATGCCCTTGAGGTTCACGTAGACATCCTATTCATGATTTTCATGATGATATGTATGTTAAGCATAGTCAAACCATAGCCACGTCACATCTATGCTCGTCTAGATCATAATAATATCACTAGAAAAATTAAATTAGATGCACTTAAGTGTAACAGTAAACTAAATGCTAATGTCTTTATGGATTGGCTTGATAGCTTAAAAGATTATTTTGATTGGTATGGCATGACTAGTCTTAAGTATGCTCACTTTACTAAAATGAAATTGGTTGACCTACTAAGAAATATTGGCAAAATGAGCTTTGTAAGTTAGAGGTTTAAGTGAGCCCTTCGTCACTTAATTGGATGTTATGAAAATGAAATTAAGGGTTAAATACATTCCCACCTACCATAGGAGTTAGCTTTTTAATCAGCTTTAAATCATAAATAACTAACTTCTAGTGTTACAACTTATATGTCTAATTTTAAGGAGCTTCTTCTTAGGTGTGAGCTATATGAAATGCTCTTTGTTACTATTTTCCATTCTATTAATGGTCTTAAATCTAATATCTAGAAATAATTTGTTTTAATTGCTCTTGAACCTTTAGAGGAGGCTTATCACAAGGCCTCAAGAGTTGAAAAGTACAATTAGTCTTTTTATTCACTCGTGCATCCACCATTATTATTCGATCATATCAATCTCAATTTGCATTGTCTTATGGTTCACATCTCAGTCCAAGTCTATTAATTAATCTACTCTTATGAAGGATAAGAATTCTTTTACTGCAAGCCTTTATCATGTAGGCTCTTCCTTTGAATTTTGTGCTAGTAACTCTTTTATTTAGTGTCATCAATATCATGAGAAGGGTCACATTGCCTTCTGTTGCCCTAACTATACCTTTGTTCTAAAGAAAGAGTTTGATGAACCTTTAAAGAATGAAAATCATATAGTTGATCACATAGAGTACTTTAGTGAAGAGGATGAGAATGAAAAGGATTTTAAGGAATATGACCAACATTATATTATTGTTAGGTGTATTTGGTCTATTGGTGTGGACAATGATACATGGAAACATAAAAGCATTTTTCCCATCAATAGTAGAGATCATAGCTACAAATTAGTTATTGATGGAGGGAGTACTACGGATGTTGCTGCTAAGTATGCCATTTCTATGTTGAATCTAAGGGCAAACCATACATTCAACCTTTTTTAATGGCTTGAGTTAAGAAAATCACCTTACTAGTCATTGAGCGATGATTAGTTCCTATTCAATTAGGTGACTATAAGGATAAAGTTTAGTATCTTGCCCATAGATGTGGCTTATGTCCTCCTAGGTTGTCCTTGGTTTTATGACCTTAATGTGAGCAATCATGGTAGGGAAAATACATATGTCTTTAAGCATAAAGGTAAGAACATCATTTTGAATCCCACTAAGCCTTGTGTTAAGGACAAGAAGTCAAAGCCTAAATCTTCTTATCTTGTTTATACCAAAAAAGGACTTCGCATTTTAAATCACAAGATCTTTAAGAGAGAGTTAAGAAGTAATGATTACTTAGTAGTTATTATTGCCAAAAAGGTAAGTCCACCATCTAGTATACCTAGAGTTGACTTTTCTCTTACACTTAATAGGTTACTAGATGATTTCATTGATGTCATGCCAAAGGACCTTCCTGGTGAGTTACCACCCATAAGAGACATACAACATGCCTTTGACTTAATTTTTAGTTCATAATTCCTTAATCTTTCACATTATAAGATAAGCCCTAAAGATGTGAATAGTTGAATAGGTAAGTAGAAGAATTGCTTTTTAAGGTTTTTGTGCATCATAGTCTTAATTCTTGTACTATTCTTGCCTTGTTGATAGTAGAGCCATCAATAAGATTACTATTAAGTATAGGTTTTTCATCTTTAAGTTAGAGGACAATTTGACATATTGATTAGCTTTACTTAGTATTCCAAGATAGACCTTTATAGTAGGTATCACCAAATTCACATTAAGCTTAAGGACGAGTGAAAAACTACATTTAAGAGGCAAGATAGCTTGTATGAGTGATTAAGCATGCCTTTTGGATTCTCTAATGTTCCTATTACCTTTATGAGAGTCAAGAATTATGTCTTAAAGCCATTCATAGGTAAGTTCTTGGTGATCTATTTCGATGATATCCTTGTTTATAGTAAGTCTAAAGAAAAGCACTTGGCTCATTTGAGGTCAATTTTCCTCTCTTGGGAAGCCAAACTTTATGTTAACCTTAAAAGGTGTACCTTTTTGCAATATAAGGTGTTATTTTTAGGTTTCATAGTTTTTACCAAAAGTATAGTTACTGATCTTGAGAAGGTAAGAGTCATTTTTTAGTGGCTTAAGCCTAAGTCTCTTACTGATTCCTATATTTCCATGGCTTAGCCTCTTTCTATAAAAGGTTCATCAAGAGATTTAACACTATTATGGCCCCTATCATTGATTGTTTGAAGAAGGGAAGTTTCAATAGTCTAGTAAAACTACTATAACTTTCAATAAAATTAAAAAATAAATCAATAAAACTCTTATTTAGAGGCATTTTAACTTCAACAAGGTATTTAAAGTTGCTTCTGATGTATCAAAAGTTAGTATAAGAGGAGTCTTAAGTCCAAAAAGGCATCTTATTGTATATTTTAGTGAGAAACTCAATGAAGCAAAGCATTGCTTCAAGTGATTCTCAACAAATTGTAATGATGTGGTTTTGTATATTATTGCAATATACATCATATTACCTCAAGATGCCACATCATAAAGTGATGTGGTTTTGTCCCTTCGTTATTGGAAGTACTATCTTTTACCTTAAGAGATTGTTTTGTTTTATAATCATCAAGCATTGCATTATTTGAATTCTCAAAAGAAATTGATTAAGTTTCTTAATAAGTACTTTTTTGTGCTTAAGCATTATTATAGGTGTGGAAAAAAAAAAGCTATTGATACTATGATTTGAGCTGTTTATACCCCTTAAATGATGAATGTTCATGTTATAGGGTTTGAAAGATTGCATAAAGAGTACTCGACATATCTTGATTTTGGTCTTATATTTTAGTCTGTTAGTGTTGGACATTATAGGGAATATGTTAATTTTATGATTTATGTGGCTATTTGTTTAGGGCTAACAAGTTATGCATTCCATATTTATCATCGTGTAACTTTTTGACTTAGAAATTGCATATTGGTAGGTTAACCGGTCATTGAGGAAGAGATAAGACCAATGCACTTGTTGATGATAGGTTTTATTGGCTTTCTTTACAAAGGGATATATCTAAAGTAGTGTCATAGTGTCGCATTTGTTAGGTTGCCAAAGTTAAAAGTATGAAATCGATTTACACACTCTATTTCCTATTCCATATACATCTTAGCTTAATGTAAGTACGGATTTTGTACTTTGTTTGCCTAGAATGACTATGGTCATGATTCCATTTGTGTTGTTATGGATAGATTTTCTAAAATGACTCATTTCATGTAATAAGTCCACTAATACATCTCATGTTGCTAAGTTATTTCTTAAAGAAATTATCAACTTACATGTTTTATGTACTTCTATTATGTCTGATAGGGATTTCAAATTTATTAGTTACTCTTGGAAGACACTTTGGAAATTGTTTAAGACTAATTTGAAACTCTCATCTACATTCCATTCTCAAAAAGATGATCAAATTAAGGTAGTTAACTAGAGTTTAGGTGATCTACTTGGGTCTTGTGGGTGAAAAACAAGGTAATTAATACTTGATCCTATCAACCACAGAGTTTACCTATAATAATTCTATTAACAAGTCCTTTGGTAAAAGTCCTTTTAAGATTATTCATGGCTACACTCCATGCACACCTATTGGTCTTGTTCCTTTTCCCCCTAGCATTTGTTCTTTTAAACTTGTTGAATATTTTACTAAACACATTCATATCCTACATGCTGAGATTAAACACATTTTCTTTAAGTAATACTGATTATAACTTGCTATCGATGTGCATCGTTAAGAAAAACATTTCAATATGAGTGATTTTGTCATAGTTCACATTCATCCTAATGCATCCTTAAATACTCCTCCAAGAAATTACATGTTTGAGCTATTGGTACCTACTTTATCATTAAAAATCTTAAACCTAATGCATATTTATTTTATTTTCCTACTGACTTGAAAATTAGTCCTATTTTCAATGTGGAGAATTTATCACCTCATCGAGGCATTTTTAAGCCTCTTTCTTTACCTCATAGTTTTCTTGCAAAAACTATTACACCTAAGATGCCATCTTTTACTCTGCATGTTAAGGACATTAAGACTATCTTGGATAATGAGCACGTTGCTTTCTTTTATAGTGGATTTCAATGCTACCTTATCCAAGGGAAAGCACATCTTATTTTTTATGCTACTTAGCTTCTTAAGGATAAGCTTAATTTGTTGGATCTTGCTTTGCTTGATGCTTACTTGGCATTTACCTTAACAAAGTCAAGTTCTTTTCAACTAAAGGGGAATGATGTGGTAGTTTACGGAGAAAGATATTTCCAAAAGAATTATTCTTAAAGATCTCATTTTGCATCTAATTAAGAATCTTTTATTCGGGATATTTCTATTTACACATTTACTAGAATTTTCTTATTTAGGAAATTTTTATTTTTTATTTGGATTATTTTGGGATCTTCTTTTTCTTAGGAATTTTCTTTTTATTGTCATTTCCATTTTCTTCTTTTAGCCAACTCTTAATATTAGCTTTATGAATGAGTATTAAAATATCTATTTAATATTAAGTTTGTTTTTGGTTAGATTCCCATTTGTTCTTAGTTTTGGGTAGATTCCTGTGTGAGTTGCCTAGCTCTTCTTTTATGTCCTACATCATACTTATAGAGAAATTAATGCTTTCACAAAATGACTAAGACCAAATTTTGCTAGCTTAAGCTTTGAATTCAATGATGCATGCTTTAATGTATGCTATAGTTTTGATTATAGTGTATTTCTTCTCAATTGCTTGGATAAGTGGGAACCTAAATTTATTTACCATAGTTATAGTAGACTGTTGCCATTTAGAGCTCCTGTGTAGGGTTAGTCACACATTTTGGTAATTAATTATCATCTTATTAAATATACTTTGATATATTTTAATTATTTCAATACAAATATTACACATGCATTAGAAATAGGCATAGTTGTGTCCAATGGCCCATATATGTACAATTATCATTGTTAGTTGTTGTATAGTAAAATAATTCAGATGTTACTAATATAATGTATCATTTATATAAATTAAAATTATGTTTTTACTATTTTCTATATCATATTTGATTTTAAAGATTCAATACTTATATTAAATCCATAAAAATCAAGGATAATTAGTTGCAATAAAGTAAACAAAGCACATTTATAAACAAAACTTAAATTATTCATTTAGAAACACTATTTAGAATACAAAGATTTTAAGTTTTACTCACACATTACTAGAACATCTTTCCTATTTGGTACCTTAGTCCACGTGCATTATAAACATTATATGGGCCAAATTGTCTAGTTAAAGGCGATGTCCTTGGTTCTTCATTCTTGACAATTGCTACACCATTTTAGAGGTTGTCTATGCTTTTTGTCCACTTTAGTGCTAATATCTTTTATACTATCCTCTTATCTTATGTCTTGCACCATTTGCACAAGCCTTTGATCCATTCTTTCTACATTGATAGGGTCTAATTTGATATATATTTTTATCCCATTTTACTCTTAAATTCATATTATTGCTCCTACATAAATTTGATTTTAGTTAAATTTTATATATTTTTATTTTCTTTTGTAGGGATGGAGTAACGTAAATATTTAAAGTCAATTTGATGGAGGAGCAAAAGAAAAATAAAAAAATCTCTAATAAGAATTTGGTTGAATTTAGAGATTTACTTAAATAAGAATCCTATTCTAATCAAGAAACTAAAGCTAATTAGGATTTTGTACCATTATTGACTTAGCATTGTTTTGAGCTTTAAGCATAACTATTGCTTTAGAAGTTTAAATTGAGTGATTTGTATAGGAAAAGGGAGCTAAGAGATAAGGCTACAACTTTTCAGTTTATGTCAAACTTGATTTGATTTTTGTAAAGGAGAAAATGTAGCCATAAGTTATAAGTCAAAAAATCGTTTAGAAATTTGCTTAAGACAAGAATCCAAAACAAAGAGAGGAAAGTGAAAAAGAGGAGAGAGAAAAAGCAAGTCAAGAAGGGAGAAGAAAGAGAGGGAAAGGAAATGAGCAACCCCTAAGCTTGTAAGAAGAAGGGCAATATCTTCGATTTTGTGTTTTGATCCTTAGGATTAAATTTTGCTTAATTTTTATTATTGATCCTTTATTATAGTCTTGTTGGAAGGCTTCTTTAAACTTCATGGATTTGTTAAATTTCATTATGACTAGCTAAATTGTTTCAAGCTAAGGTTTAGACGTATTTTGATCTTTGGTTTATATGATTTATTATTCGTTTAATTCAAGACCTATTTGTTATTGGCATAATGAGTTTATATTGTTGAACTTAATGCTTCAAAAATTTGGCCACCTTTTGTATGATCTTGCAATCTATACATGAACTTAAGAAAGAATTGTATGAATAAGACCAATAATAATATACATTGTGTTTTAGACTATGA
The DNA here is from genome assembly GCA_020883675.1 of Bruguiera gymnorhiza. Classification (NCBI taxonomy): domain Eukaryota; kingdom Viridiplantae; phylum Streptophyta; class Magnoliopsida; order Malpighiales; family Rhizophoraceae; genus Bruguiera; species Bruguiera gymnorhiza. The sequence continues at coordinate 830,408 of JAIRCJ010000160.1, read as the reverse complement.
GATCAAAAGGTGATTAACATCACATATGGTAATTAAAGAAGAAATGAGAATTATGAGCTCTCCTTTCCTAGATTAGAAATTTTCATAAAACTTAATGCTCATTTGCTTGTTTTAAATTACAAAAAATCATGATTAATTTAATTAATTAAGGAAAATCTAACATCATATACAATAACTATTACCAAATCCAAAATCCTTTTAGTGTTAGACTGAATTAATTTATTTATTACATAACTTGAATTAAAGGAAATATAAACCTTAGTGTTGTGACATATATAGTTCCTTTCCTCTTACAAATTTATTTAATTTAAGTCTTTTAATTTTCTTAATTAAATGGTTAAGTTAACTTAGGTTAGGTTAGAATTGCCTTGGTAGTATAGAAAAGTCTTTATGGGAATAATAATTTACTCATCCTATATTATATAATCAGTTAGATATACTTGTCTAAAAGTAGTGCATGATTCACATATCAAGTTTTTGATTTCATTGCCATAGACTAGTCATTTACATATTAAGACTTATAATCTAGCTTTAGATGAACTTTGAATTTGATTTGCTAGTTACTTGCTTTGATTTTCATAGTTTTTATTTTGTTTATATTTGCAAATTGCTTGTTCTATTTATTTTTAGTTTACTTGGCTTTAGTTTTTTAGTTTGTATGGTTACTAGTGCATGACCCATACTACTAGCAGAGAACTTGCTATATTTTGATTATAAAATGACGAACCATTAAAAAATCTTTGGAACAAATAGAGATGAACATCATGGCATAAGAAGAGGAGGCATAAAGTAACTAGAGAGTCCTTAATTCATATGCTGCACCATCCCTAGAAGTGTCATCATCAAGCATCATTAGGCTAGCAATTCATGCTAACACCTTTGCAATCAAATCAACTATCATTAAATGATTCAAATGAGCATTCAATCTAATGGTTTGCATAATGATGATCTTAATTCTCAAACTGATGACTTTCTTGAAATTTGTGATACTTTTAAGCATAATGGTGCGAGTAATAATTTTATTAGACTTAGATTATTTTATTTTCCATTGCATAACAGAGCATAGAGTTGACTTAATTCTTTTCCTCTAGGATCAAGTACTACTTAGAATGCTATAGCACAAATATTTAGCTAAATTTTTCCTTTCTTCTCAAATGGCTTACACAAGTAATGATATAAGTACTTTTGCCTAATTTGATAAAGGAGATGACTTCCAATAGCTACTAATAGAGTAACAAAAGAACTACTAAAATGAGAGTTGGTTTACATAATGTCAATTCTTTTATTGCTTTGTTTGCACAAATTACCTCTTTGAATAAAAAGTTGGATAGTTTAGGAGCATTAGTGATGAGTATTTCATCTAAGGTGTCATGTGAATTATGTAGTCAAATAGGTTATGCTAATATAGAATCTTAAGTAAGAAATCCTTTTTCTTCTACTTCTTTTTATGAGTATGCTAATGTTATTTCTTTTGGTGGTAAGTCTAACTTCAATCTTCACTCTAATACTTATAATTTCGAATGGAAGAGTCATCCTAACTTTTCATGAAGTAATAGTCAAACTAGAGTACCTTTAAGTTTTTAATAATAAAATCAATAAGAAAGGAAGTTAAGTTTAGAGGATTTAATGAATAAGTTTATTAATAGTGCCAAAACTAGGTTCCAAAGTCAAAAGGCATTCATTAGAAATTTAGAAACTTAAGTTGGAAAACTTGATAATTTGGTTTTGGAATGAACTCAAGGAGATTTAACTAGTAGCACCAAAATAATCCAAAGGAGTAAGTGAAGTTATCACTTTAAGAAGTGGTAAGGAGCTTAGAGGAACAAAATATCAAAAAAAGATTGAAGAAGGTCATCACCTAAAAGAGAAGACATTATGAACCTAAGAGCATTCAAAGGGAGAAAGAGAGTAGGACCTAGCCATAAAGAAAGGGAAAGATGATGATAGTGATAAAAATCATCCTAAAAGGATTTCTTATGACCTAAATGTTAAACCTACCAATTGTAGAATTCCTTTTTCTTAATGATTTTTACAAGCTAACTTGAATAAGCAATTTGTTCAATTTTTAGGTGTTTAAGAAGTTACATAATAACATTCCTCTTATTGATGCTATTTTATATATACCAAGTTATGAAAAATTCTTAAAGGCGATCTTAACAAACAAAAGGAAATTAGAGAAGTTTAAGATGGTACAATTGAATGAAGAATGTTTGATAATTCTTTAAAATAAGCTAACTCATAAATTGAAGGATCCAAAGAGTTTTTCTATACTTTGTACTATTGGTGATGTTAATTTTGATAAAGCCTTGAATAATTTAGGTGAAATTATTAATGTGATGCCTTTTCATGTTTTTAGGAAGCTTGTATTGGGAGAACCTTCACCTACCATTAGTTCTCTTCAATTGGTAAATAAAAGCCGAAAATACCCAAGAGAATTAGTGGAGCATATTTTTGTAAAGTCCATTCCCTATGATTTGAGAGTTCTCATCAATGTGCAAATAGGAAAGCTTAGTCTTACAATACATGATGAAGAAATAGCTTTCAATGCATTTAAGGCTATAAAATATCCTTTTTGACTATGAAAGAGAGGTATTAAGAATTGATATTGTGGATGATATAATAAATGGACATTTTAATGTTTATAGGTTATATGATTATATTGAAAATTGTATTCTTAATGCCTTGTATGGGAAGGATGAATTTTTAGGTGAGGAAACATGAAGGTTCTGTCATACCTATGAAACAATTTTAAAGGGCTAGTCTTTAGAGGGTGAAAATTTCTAACTTTCAATGTTTCATCTTGTTTGAAAGTCGAGCTATTGATTAAAAAGCTTCCTATTTTTGAATTAAAACTTCATCCTTCTCATTTTAGGTATGCTTATTTAGGGAATTCATCTACCTTACCTATTATTATTTCTTCTTCCTTGATAGGTATTAAAGAGGATAAGCTCTTAAAAGTACTTAATAAGAATAAAGGAGTCATTAGGTAAAGTATAATAGATTAGTCCTTGGGTATGCATGAACAAAAGTTTGATGGAGGATAGATTCAAGCTTAAGGTTCAACTACAAAAGTGGCTTAATCCTAAAGAGTAAGAAGTAGTGGAAAATGAGATAATCAAGTGGTCAAATACATGTATCATTTTTCTATCTCTAATAGCAATTAGGTTAGCCTTATTCAAATAATACCTAAAAAAGGTGGGCAACAATAGTAAAGAATAAGCATGATGAATTGATTCCCACTAGAATAATAATATGATAGAGAGTGTGTGTAGATTGTAAAAAGTTTAATAAATCTACTAGAAAAGACCATTTCTCCTTTCACTTTATTGACAACTTTGTGCTTGCTCTCTCTCTCTCTCTCTCTCTCCCCCTCTTCCTTCGTCTCTTGCTCAAAGCTTAATTTGTATGCTCGACTTTAGTAGACTAATAAGAACCACTATTAAACTAAGAAAGGACCACAATTGTATCTTTACCCTTCTCTTCTTAATTTGGTAGTAAATTGTGAACATTGAAGATTGTAAGTGGATATGAGTATTATTGTTTTCTTGATAGTTATTCAAACTATCACCAAATTCCTATTACAATTAAGAATTAAGAAAAAATCCAAAAGAAGTGACAAAAGCAAAAAGGATGGTGATGATAGTAAAGGATGATGTAATAGGAAGATGATGCAATAAAATTAAACAATAATTGTAAAATAAGTAAATCAAGTTTGTAAGTAAACTCACAATTATATTGGGCATTTAGGGATCCAAAATTACATAAATACAATTATAAATATACAACTAGGGTTTTAAGGGTTTGGGAGTTTACCAAAGATGAGATTTAGGGGTTTGGAAGTTTTCAAAAGATGGGATAATTTTATTCTTTCAAGTATTTATTCAACATATTAATTACTTGAGAGAGTTTCTAATGATATATTTTACCCTTGCAAAGAAGTGGCTATACTACCTTTATAAAATGCTTGTATGGTCTCCTTGTGATGGAATAATATGGTTACTTGTGAACAAATAATGCTTTCTTAACTCGTGATTTTCCAATATTTGGTAGAGAATATTTCCATCACGATGGACTAATCATGATGAACATACATTGTCTTAAAGGGTGGGTTGTTCACTTTCTCGTGAACAAATAGTATTTTAAAGGGTAACTTCATGCTTTCTCAGGAACAAATAGTATTTTAAAAGGTGAGTTGTCTACTTTTTCATGAACAAATAGTGTTTTAAAGGGTGAGTTGTCTACTTTTCTTATGAACAGTTAAGGTAGACAAAAATGAGTTGTCTACTTACGATTAGTATTTTGGTAGAGAAGTGTCAGCTTGTGATGAGTCATCCATTTTTTCTATTTTTCCTTTCTTTTTATTGTTATAGGTGGTGGGCCAATGAGAGAATTTCAAAGTAATTGTCTTCATTGTCATTATAAAGGCCATAAAACAAGAGATAGGCTCTTCCTCAAAATCCTTATCTCAAAGAATTTACAAACTCAACACTTTCAAACAAATCTCAAATTGTTTTATCACAATCGTATGCTACAAAGAGGGTTTTTGTATATTTTCTTAAATTCTATTTTCAAAATCGCTTTACAATCAAAAGTGGATTTCATCATAAAAAACCTTTCGTTGCAATTTCAAAAATTTTCCCACAAGGTTGGTATTTAAAACCTTAGGATTTATCTAAACCCCAGCCTTATTATATGACAATACTAGAATCAACTAATTCCACCAAATTCAAACATTTCTACGTAGATAAAAACCACTTCAAACTTGCTTACTCTACATGCTAGATACAAAAAATTATCCATCCTCAAGATTAGGGACAAGACCTTCCCTAGCCAAAATCTTTTCTCATCAATTTCAAAACAAAATTAAACCATTGTTCATGATTCTTTGAATGTCAAAACTAGGATAATAACTCCATCCTTGCTAGAAAATTCAAGGTAAAATAGGTGGACTCCTTTCAAGTTCCTAACAAAGTCTCCAAACTTGCTATTCCATAGTGGCTTAAGCCTTAAAATTGTATAGAGCTAGGACCTTAACATACTAATTTCCTAGCCTATAAGTCACACACCTTAGTCTTTTTAGTAGTAGCCAAAACTAAACAAGAATATTTTGCAATATCTAATAATTTTTGCAAAATAAAACCTTAACCTCTTTTCAAACCCAATCAGATTTTAAAGAACCTATTATTGACCTTCGTAATGACAATGAAGATGATTGCTTTAGAATTCTCTCACTAGCTTGCCATCTATCATAATAAAAAAAGAAAAGAAAAGAAAAGAAATAAGAAAGGGAAAATAGAAGAAATGAATAGCTTATCATAAGTTGACACTTTTCCACCAAATTGCTAATCACAAGTGACAATTCACTCTTGTTTATCCTATTTGTTCACAAGAAAAGTGAACAACTCAACCTTCAAAACACTATCTATTCACAAAAAAAGTGGATAGCTCACCCTTTAAAACATTGTTCATTCATGAGAAAGTGGACAACTCACCCTTCAAAACATTATTTGTTACTATTCATTCATGAAAAAGTGGACATCCCACCCTTTAAGACACTCTTTGTTCACAAGAAGGCAAATAGTTGACTCTCTACCCCAACATTGGTCCATCTTGATGAAAATATTTTTTACCAAAACACTGGATGATCATGAGTGAACAAAGCATTGTTCGTTCACAAGCAAGGAGACTATTCCGTCATAGGGAGACCATACAAACATTCTATGAAGGTAATAAAGTCATTTCTCTAGTAAGGTAGAATAGATCTTTAGAAAACTCTCTAAAATAGTTCATGTGCATAACAAATACTTGAAAGAATAAAATCATCCCATTTTCTAAAAACCTTCAAACCTCTGAATCCCATCTTTTGTAAACTCCCAAACCCTTAAAAGCTCAATTGTATCTTTACAATTGTTTCCCTACAATTTTGGATCCTTGAATCCTTCCCTAATAAAATTATGAGTCTACTTACCAACTTGACTTACATATTTTACAATTGTTGTTTAATTTTGTTGCGTCATCTTGCATCTTCTTATTACATCATCCTCTATTATCATCATTGTCTTTTTTGCTTCTATTACTTCTTTTAGTATTAGATTACTTTGCATACTCATATTTCATATCATCATTTGACATAAAATTTGACATGGGTGTCATGCCTAACCATAGTTACTAAGCAAATAAAAACATTAAAGTGGATATCTCATAATAGTAAATTCCAAAATTTTTCTTCAATGGAACCACCTTTTACCTTTTTTACTTAAACTTTGTTTAAGACTAACTTTAAGGGGTAACTTTAAAATAATCATCACACAAACAATCATAATAATCAGAAAATTCACATAAACATCTTTAAAAAGCATATACTTCAATAATCATAAAAATTAAACATTATACTTCAATAATCATAAAAATTAAACATTCTTAACTTGTCTTTATAAAGTATTTCTATATCTTCAATCAATCATCATGTAAGAACAATATCCTTTACATGAATTAACTATAAATCATAACAAAAATCAAAAGGCATTTGATGATGCCCATACATTAAGAAATTGCCACAAAATTTTTAGTTTCATGCATCAATCCATAACCAAAAAAAAAAGAACTAAAAGTCCAAATTTAAAGATGAAAAGTAAATCTCCTTCTCCCAAACTTAACATGACATTATCCCTAATGTGAAAAGTAATCAAGGAAGAAGAAAAACAATACTTTCCTCTCTTATCATGGAGAATTTTTCATCTTTAAGAAGCAAAAGTGTCTACATCATGAATTTTTCAATAGCCATAAGACTTATAAAACAAACTAAACTCAAAGCAAACCATTAATAAAAAAATAAAGACATCTAAGATAAACACTGGGAAAAAAATGAAAAAACAACCTAAATTGAAATTATGATGGTTTGCCTTCCAACAAGCACTTACTTATATTCAATAGCTTGACTATCGCATCTTAAGCTTTAAGGATCCTTCAAAAGAATGGTAGAAAACAAGAACGTCATACATCATTGAAAAGTAGTTAGAGCATTATATAAATCAAAAGTCATCATTCTAAATGCAAATGTACCATAATGGCAAATAACTATTCTATTATTGTTCCTACATGAGTTCAATTTTATGTAGAATTTTACATATTTTTACTTTCTCTTGTACGGTGGAGCAAAGTGAATATTTGGAGTTAATTTGAGTCATAAAAAGGAATAATGATTAATAGAGGAGTAAAAGAAAATAATAAAATCCTTAAAAGGAGTCTAGTTTGATTTGAAAATTTACTTGAAAAGGAATAATCATATATTTTTATCTAATTTTACTCTAAAATTTATATTGTTGTTCCTACATAAGTTCAATTTTTTGTAGAATTTTACATATTTTTACCTTTTTTCGCATGGGTGGAGCAATGTGAATATCTAGAGTTAATTTGAGTCATAAAAATGAATAATCATTAATAGAGGAGTAAAAAGAAAATAATAGTATCGTTAAAAAGAGTTTGGTTTGATTTGGAGATTGACTCGAAAATGAATAATCATATATTTTCCTCGAATTTTCATCCAATTCTACTCTCAAATTTATATTATTATTCCTATGTAAGTTCAATTTTATGTAGAATATCACATATTTTTACTTTTCTTTGTAAGGGTGGGGCAATGTGAATATTTAATTAGGGTTATAAAAAAGAATAATCTTATGAAGGAGTAAAAAGAAAATAAGAGAATCCCTAAAAGGAGCCTAGCTTGATTTGGAGATTTACTTCAAAAGGAATACTATTCAAATTAGGAAACCAAAGTGAGTAAGATTCTATCTTATTATTGACCAAGCACTATTTAGTATTTTAGGCATAACTCTTGCTCTAGAAGTCCAAATTCAATAATTCTTATGACAAAAAAAAAAAAAAAGATAGGACTATAACTCCTCAAATTGCGTCAAACTTGATTTGAGTTTTATATTGGAGAAAATTTAGCCACATTTTATTGGTGAACAAGTCTTTCTAAGATTTGCTTGAGATGGGAATCCAAAACAAGGAAAAGAAGGCATAGAAAATGACAGAAAAAAAGCAAGCCAAGAAGGGAGAAGAGAGAGAAGGAAGGAAAAGAGCAACCGCCAAACTTAGAGGATGAAGGACAATAGCTTAGACTTTGTATTTCTATGTTCAAGACTAAGTTTTACTTGATTTTGATTACTTATCCCTTGATATATTCTTGTTAGAGTTCTTTAAATTTCATGAATTTGTTTAAGTTCATTATAACTAACTAAATTATTTTAAGCTAGGTTTTAGATGTAGATTGATCCTTGGTTTTTGTGATTGATTATCCATTTAATTTAAGTCTTATTATTTGCATGATAAGTTTATATTATTGAACTTAATGTTTAAAAAATTTGGCCACATTTTGCATGATCTTGCAATCCATACGTGAACATGAGAAATAGTTGTATTAATTAGACTCACAACAATATAAACTATGTGCTGGACTATGAGATTAAGAGACGATTAATGTCACATGTAGTAATTAAGGAATAGAAGAGAGTTAGGAGTTCCACCTTCTTAGATTAGAGATTTTCAAAAAACTTAATACTCACTTACATGTTGAAAATTACATAAAACTATGATTAATTGCATAAGTAAGGGAAAGATTAACTTGACCTAAAAAAAGCTAGTTAATTAATTAAGAAAAATCTGTTATCACATTTAATAATTATTCATAAATCTTAAATCTTTTTGACTCTAGATGAAATTAATTTATCAATTGTATAAGTTGGATAAAAGAAATTTGAACCCTAGTACAGTGACACCTTTTGTCTCTTTCCTCTTTTAAATTTATTTACTTTAAAGTTAAACTCACTTAGTTAATTAATTAATTCAACCAAGGTTAGGTTAGATTTATCATAGTAGTATAGAATAGTCTCTGCGAGAACGATACTGTACTCATCCTATATTATATAATCAATTAGGTATATTTGACTAAAAGTAGTGCATAATTCATACATCATACGTCCTTGTCTGCTGTTATATTTTTACTTCAATTCATGTTGTCCCTGAGTTTTTCTTTATTTAATAAAACAAGTTAACTCTGGGCTAACCATGATTGTTGGTCAATCAATTGAACTAATGAGCCAGTATAGAAACTAATTATCCTTATACTTGTTCTTCTAGGTATAATCAATTGCCATAAGAAATCTTGGTGTTTGTGAATTTTAGCTGAGCATTTTACATGCCAAACTGGTGTACCATGATGTTGATCAAATCCTCTTGTAGCTTTAACGGCCAGACTATGTTCGTTACTTGCGAAGCATTCTTCAAACACTTACACCAATGGCAATATGAAAAAAATAAAAAATAAAAAAAGCAGAGAAAAATTCAAAGGAACAATATACAATTGTACTTTGTTGTACTTAAACATATGTTAACAAAGTAAAATTGTAAAAACATAAATAACTAGAGAATAAACAATTTTAAATCCTTAATGAGATTCTAGCTCTTAACATAGGATGTTTCATTAATATATTACTAAATGGGTGAACATCGATTAGGAGTATATTTTTCCTGTTGTTTTCACGCATTACAAATTTAAAAAATAGAGAAATGTTTTGTTAATCAAAAGATTCAATACATACTGTGATTGTAGAATTTAAAACGTCATCCGAAGTACAATTTAAGATAGGCAATGTCTTCGTTGTATTAGAGTCAATAGCAGGTGAGACATCAAATTGCAGTGGTTGGACAAATTCCATTTAAACAGTCTCTTGAGAGAATAAATCCATAATCATTGAAGCGAAAGAGAGCCAAAGCTTTTAAGTTTCCAAAAATATTTGAAAACTCTTTCAAATTGTGAGAGGACTTGGGGTATTGCCTTTATCTTTACCAACCGACTGTGCGCCAACATATGGAACTAATAGAACAGGAGACACGAAAAAACAGTAATTTTATCGGATAAAATTATACAAGCCATGATATATGATCATTGAAAAATATAAAGTTGTGGAATGATTATGTTGGGATGAAATGGTTGGGATATAACATCGAATCTGAATCATTGTTTATGTGTGTTGTCGTTACTATATCAATATACTTCATCATTTTATTTACTGGTTATGTGGATTATTTTGGGCTATATCAAATCTTATTATTTTAACCTTCTTTTACGGAAAAAAAAAAGAAAAGAAAAGAAAAAAACAGCACAGTCTATCACCATGCATGCTGGTACTCCTCATGGTCACATCAATGATTCTGAAATTGTGTCAAGGCGAACAAACTAGTGCAATGTTGGAGGGGAGAATGATCTTACGCAAAATATTAAGTGCACTCCCCTCAGATTCACAAAAGATTACAGACTTACAAATAGTAACAACTATAAATGACTTTGACTCTAGAAAAACTAAATAGACACATTGATATATTAAATACATCAAACCTTAATACTTTGAAATACTCATCCATGAACCTTAACTTAATGACTTCACAAACAACAACAACACTTTAATTTGTGTTTATCTCTTAACATACCCCCTTAAACTCGAATTATTTTTCATATTCTTAATTAATGGATGTTGAGTCCTGGGACTGCAACTCGATAAACAGTACAAACTCTCCTTTTGGTCACATGATAATGTATCGTTGCATCACAATAACCATATTCATTAGTCTCCTTTTCTTCTATCTTTAATTTTAATTCATTTAGGTCCTCGATAACTTTCTCATAGTTGTTTGTTCAATCTTCATTAGCTTCACACAACTCTTATATATTATTCTGGGATTCATCTAACTCTTGATCATTCATATATCTTTTGACAATATTGTACACACTTTTTGAAGTGTTTTATAACATGCAAAGCAGCATTGTTTTATCCACTTTCTTTGTAAAACATGTATAGCCATTCTTCCTTTGTCTTTCAAACGTGTCTTCAAGTTCAATTTTCACCACAAAACTAGGAAAATAATCAGGTCTAGATTTCTTACACGTATAGATTTCTGGATGTAATGTCAATTTCTCAAGTAATTTGTTGACCTCCAATTTAAAAGCACAAACACAACTACAGGAGACTTTCTTCTCAACCTCGCTATCTCATAGAAGACTTGTCTTGTCTTTTCCTTGCAAAGTCTTTCTAATGATTCCCACTTTCTCGGCAAGCTTTCTTCTTCTCACACACTTGAAGATTCAACACTTCTATCTAAAACAACTTTCTCAGCATGATTCAAAACACGAACCTAAAACACACTTTAATTGAGATATTTGTTCACGATTACCTTCATGTCGCTCTACTTTCTTTTCTTCTTTTTTAATTTCCTATGATTAAGCTAATAGCTTTGAATCCCTAGCTCTGATTTTCCAGCTCGATACTCCGGCTCTAATACCACTATGTTTGGAGGGGAGAAGACGATTTTACTCAAAATATTAAATGCAGTCCCCTTACATTCACAAAAGATTATAAACTTGTAAATAGTTGACTATAGAAAAATTAAATGAACACTTCGATAAACTAAATAGTATATCAAACCTAAACACTTTGAAATACTCATTCATAAACCTTAACTTAATGGCTTAAAAAATAACTAAAACACATTTGTTCATGTTTATTTCTCAATAAGCCACATGTTTTGCAAATAGTAAATAATAAGTGAAAAGTTACCAGAGAGTTGTAAGAATGTCAACTAGGATACTACCTATTGGATGAAACACATGTAGACTGATTACCTATGGGATGAAACACACTTAGACTTACTTTAATGTCTCATTTCAATTAGCAAGTTTGAATCAACACCTTTTCTTTGTCTTAAAGCAAAGGGAGCTGAGGATGGTGCAGTGACCCAAAAACACATCATCGGTTGCAGTCTTGTTGTCCTTTTAATAAGGATTTGGTGGGTTTTTTTTTTTTTTTCCAAAGCAATATCACAATTCAAAATATTACTTTTTGATTTTTCCATTATTTTAAGGTGAATCTTCCCGTGTTGACAATGCCCTGCAATACCCTACCTACAATCGTCTTGGGTTGCCATAGACCAAATCTTTCATTGAGAGAAAAATGATGAAGTGTCCTACATCATCTATCACAGGCATGAATTTCCCTTTGAAGACAAGTGTTTCTTCCACCAAGCATGACTTTATAGTATCTACAATTCTTATTAATATTCTTATTTATTTTCAGTTTATAACACTTCCACATATTATTCATCAGTTAAATGTCTTGTGGCTACTCTATTTGTGCTTGCTTGCATGAATGTCGGACTTCCTGGACTTATATGGCTGGGATGAGTGGAAATGTGTGCCAAATGTGACATGGTGGATAAGACACTCTCATTGCAAGGTGAGTCGAGCACCATCATCATTAGACTAGTTGAGGACCTGGGTGCACGCATTGGACAAGCGCTTCCTTGACCGACTGTTGGGGGACACGAGGTAGTCCAAAAATGTGTTGAAGGCTGCAGAACATATGACGGGACCTTTGGGCGTATGTCCAGGCATTGCTATACCTATTGCTATTGAAAATTCTTATGCTTCCGTCACACAGCAATTCAGGCAAAATACAAGTGATGTTCCAAGGAACATTACTCCAATCCTTTGGGGCAGACGTGGAAAGCTAATCCAAATCGATGGGATTGACATGGTGGAGTTGTCAAACAGCTCTGCCTAGTTAGTTGATGAGGTTAGGACGCCCTTAGAAATTTGGTTTATGAAGTATTGCGCGACGTTCTTGTGCTATGTTATCATATGAGGGGTGTGCCTAGTTGGTGTTAATTACCGTCACCACGCAGTTGCGTCAGAAATAATCTTTTTCTTAGAGGTTCAGGTCATGTTATGCATAAAATACTCAATTTATCTTTTATATTTATGAGACTCAAATAGAACTAAACAATGACAAAATTATGAACATTTCTATGCATGTTGAATTACTTCCCAAGCTTATGTATACATCTTTTAATAACGCCGAAGGTTTTTAAACTATAAAAGAAAATTTACATTAAAGAAATGTTAATAAATATAAGTTGATCTTATAAGAAATGATTATTTTAAAGTAAATTAAAAAATTGATTGAGGATACAATGTTAATCCAAAAATATCATACCTGCATTTCGTATAATATCAACTTCGAATTAAATTGATTTACATATTGCCGTAATTAATGACATAACTAAACACATGATATTATCTTAAAGTTGTCGCTAACTAAACATTTATACAACATACTTTAATTAAAGTACAATTTCATAATTTAAATTCTAAAGTAATCACAGGATGTATTAAATGTAGATAATGTAACGATGATGTCGATTGCACTTGACGATTTTTTTGAGATTTCATAACTCACTTTTCTGCTTTAGGTCGGTTGCTTTGGACCTAAAGACCTACACCTTGGCAGAACACGTTAGGAGTGAAGAAAGGTTCAATGATTTCATAGGTCTATCGCCATTAGTGTTGGATAAACATGCTTCTCAAGTGGGAAAAAATTTAAAGTATACATTTTTTTTTTTGTTAATGTTCAAAGTCTAAGAATAATATAACTTGGACAATTGGAAAAGAAAAACATTATTGTTTAACATATTTATTAATTTTAAAAAAGATAATAAGAAATATTATGTGTCGTGCAACTTAACACAGCAGATAAAATGGTAATAGGTAGCATTGAATTGCAACAATCTACATAATATTACTAATTCTAAGACTTGACGATGTCACATGGTATACTTTATCTTCATTTGATGCTCATTTTAGAGGAGAATGTGAAGACATTTTTGGAGTTTTTGAGATGGCAAACAATGAATTGTAAGTTAATTATTATGACATTGAGTGATGTGACATGCAATTTAATTAGGGGCATTTCAAAATTAATGACATTAATTGCAAAGGTTTCCTAGCTACAACTAAAGTGTTGTCTCTTCATACTTGTACAACTTCATGCCTTTGAATTTTATGCCTCTGCAACTTTTATTAATTTAACAAGGAATTGAGTTACCAATCAACATTTAAATTTTAAATGCAGATGATGTAACTTCCACAACTATTAAACTTCATAATAAAAGCATAGTAATTAACATAATTGGCGAGATGAAATAAAGAATCCTGTTTACCATTATATTAAAAAGGAAGCCAAAATCCTTTTCCTTGTCATATTTAGATTACCATGTTAGCTTCTTCCCTGATAGCTTCTTCATGCTTCTGTTTGGGTGGAAATCATGATTTGTCTATTATTAGTAATCTAACAACTATTTCCTTTTGTTTCTCTTTTGTGCTGTGTTTATGTTATTGATCTGGCTCAATCTCACAATTTTTAGTGTTTCTATTTTACCCAAGTTTGATCTCTTTTCTTTTCTTGTATAATGGATGATGTTCCTTTTTTCCCTTTGGTACATTCATTGCATTCTATCTAACAAGACTGATCACAAATTTATTTTTTTGTTGGTCTCAAGAAAATGGTCATTGTTCGTATTAAAATTTTTAACAATTTACATCATTTAGGTGTTGTTAACGAATTGAGATATGATAGAAGAATTGTAGCTTATATAGACCTTTTTTGTTCTTACCAAATCATAATTCCTTTACTCAATAAGGGATGAGTTTCATAGCCCAATTGTAGCTTCGTTCCTTATCTCTATCGATTCATTCAATTGAAATCTTCTTTGCTCACTTGCAACTTGTAAATCAAAGTTAAGAAATTTCATATTCTAGTATGCCTTATGTTATGACAAGCCTTATCAAAACCAACTGATAAGGAGAAGTACCAATAGAAATTTTGTAAGCTATACTATAAGCCTAAAGTGTATCATCGAACTTAAGTGACCAATCTTTCTTAAACAAGTTAATAATTTTTTTTTAAAATTCTCTTAAATTCCTTATTAGATACTTTAACCTATTCAGTTGTTTGGAGATGATAAAGTGTAGCTATCATATAAATAACATCATATTTCAGTAATAAATTTTCAACTTACTTGTCATAAAAGTGTTTTACTCTATCACTAATGATAGCCTTAGGTGTGCTAATCTAGTAAAAATATTTATCTTTAAAGGCATAACAACCACCCTAAAATCATTAGTAAGACATGCAAGAGCCTTTACCCATTTACTTACACAATCCACAACAACAAGAATATATTCATTATGAAAAGATTGAAGAAAAGAACCCACAAAATCTATGCCCCAAACATCAAACATATCATACATAAGAAAATTATTTAAAAGCATCTCATTCCTTCTAGAAATATTACCAAACCTTTGACATTGATCACATTTAGTCACATAGACATAAGCATTCCTAAATAGAGTAAACCAATAAAATTCATATTGTAAAACCTTAATTATTATTTTGGAAGCACCAAAGTGACCATCAACCTCCTTGTCATGTCAACAACAAAGAATGGTGCCTACTTTTTCTTGTGGCACACATCTTATAATCATTCCATCTCCACATATCTTGTAAAGGAAAGGCTTCTCCCATAAATAATACCTAACATCAGAAAATAAATTCTTTCTTTGTTGAAAAGAAAGGTTAGGAGGCAAAACATCACTCATAAGATAATTAACAAATTCTACATATCAAGGAAAAGAAGAAATAACATATAAAGAAACTAAAAACAATTGCTCATTTATACTCCCCATCTAATATAGACAAATGATCCACTGCTCAGTTCTCAATTCCCTTTTTATCCTTAATTTCTAGGTTAGATTCCTACAACAATAAAATCCATCTATGTAACCTAGGTTTAGAATCCCTTTTAGAAAGCAAATATGTAAGTGCAGAATGATAAATGTAAACAATCAGCTTGGACAAAATTAGATAAGATCTAAACTTTTTAATGGTAAACACCATTACAAGTAATTCATTTTTAATAGTTGCATAATCTTTTCTGAGTATCATTCATTGTTCTAATTGCATAATAAATAGTGTGAAATTTCTTACCTTTCCTTTGTCCTAGAACTATTCCTAAACTAAATCATCACTCACATCACACATGATCTCAAATGCAAATGCTAACAAAGTGCAACAACAATAGAAGCATTCATTAACTTCCCTTTTAATAAATTAAAAGCATGCATACACTTATTGTTGAACATAGAAGGTGCATCTTTTACCAAGAGATCAATAAAAGGTCTAGTAATTTTAGAAAAATCTTTAATAAATCTCTTATAAAACCCTACATTACTGAAAAAGCCTCAAACATCCTTAATTTTAGTTAATTCAAGTTTTGCTCTATCCATTTTAATTTCCCTATTAAATATTTTGTAGCCCAAAACTATACCTTCTCTAACCATAAAATGGCTTTCCAATTGAACAAAAGGTTAGTCTCTACACATCACTTATAAAGATTATGTCAGCATGCATCATATAAAGATTCAAAAATAGAATAGTCATCCATAAAATTTTCCATGAAATTGTCAAAAAATCAAAAAACAATGGCATCATGCATCTTTGAAAAGTAGTATGAGTATTACATAACCTA
This sequence comes from Bruguiera gymnorhiza, assembly GCA_020883675.1. Lineage (NCBI taxonomy): Eukaryota > Viridiplantae > Streptophyta > Magnoliopsida > Malpighiales > Rhizophoraceae > Bruguiera > Bruguiera gymnorhiza. Next base: position 813,986 of record JAIRCJ010000160.1, on the reverse strand, counting down.
AAAGGCATCATTTTAAACATAAAAGTACCATATGGATAGGTAAATGTTATTTTCACTTGATCCTTAAGTGTAATTGAAATTTGATGATAATCTAAATAATCATATAGAAAATAATAATACTCATATCCTACAAGTCTTTACACATTATCTATCTTGTGTTTTCCTAGTGAGAATCAATTCATCATGCTCATTCTTTACCATAATTGTTTCACCTCTCTTAGGTACTATTGGATCAAGACTAACCCAAGTACTATTAGAGATAGGAAAAATAATACTTCCATCTAACCACTTGATTATCTCCTTTTTCACTGCCTTTTGCATGTAAGGATTGAGCCATCTTTTTGGTTCAACCTTAGGCTTAAATCCATCCTTCATTAAAATTTTTCCCATGCACACTAAAGGACTAGTTCCCTTAATGTCTATTATTCTCCACCTAATGGCTCTTTTATTCTCCTTAAGCACCCTTAAGAGCTTATTCTCTTTAATACCTAAATAAAATAATAGTAATAGGTAAGGTAGATAAGTTCCCTAAATAAGCATGCTTTAAATGAGATGAAAGAGGTTTTAATTAAAAAAATAAAAGGTTTCTCAATTGATGGCTTGACTTTTGAAGAAGATGAAACATCAAAAGATAGAATTTTTTCTCCTTTAAGGAGTGGTCTTTATAACTTTCTCATCTATATGTCATATCCTCCTTGCTTTCTTCACTTGAAAATTCATCCTTCACATAAAAGGCATTACCAATACAATCTTTTATAAAATCATCTAACCTAGAAACATTAAAATTAATATCTACAATATCATCCATAATATCAATCCTTAAAACTTCTCTTTCATTATCATAAAGATATTTCATAACCTCAAATACATTAAAAACTATCTCCTTAACATGAATTCTAAGACTAAGCTTCCCTTGTTGCAATGATAAGAGTCCTCCTAGTAGCAAGGAATGGTCTTCCTAGAATCAAAGGTAACTTAAAGTCTTCCTCTATATCAAGAACAATGAAATCCATTGTGAAGATAAATTTGTCAAACTTTACCAACACATCCTCCACAATTCTTCTTAGATATTTTACAATCCTATTTTCCAATTAAAAAGAAACAATGGTAGTGAAGGTTCTCTTAATCCAAGCTTCCTAAAAATATGGAAAGACATCAGATTAATACTTGTACCTAAACCACACAAGACTTTATCAAAATTAACATCGCCAATATCGCAAGGTATAAAAAAACTCTCTAGATACTTTCATTTTGTAGGGAGCTTATTTTCAAGAATTGTTTAACATTTTTCATTCAATTTTACCATCTTTTGCTCCTCAAATTTCTCATTATTTGCTAAGATCTCCTTTAAGAATTTTGCATAACTTGCCATCTTTGAAATAACATAAATAAAAGGAATGTTAATGTGCAACATTTTATATCCCTCTAAAAATTTAGCAAATTGCTTATTCAGGTTAGCTTGTAAGAATCTTTGAGAAAAAGGAATTCTAGGCTCATAACGTTTAACATTCAAGTCATGAAAAAGCCTTCTAAGATGTTCCTTTTCACCATCTTCTTTTCTTTTCTCCATGGCTTAGCCTTGCTCTCTTTCTCCCTATGAATGCTCATAATTTTGGGACATCTTCTTTCTTAGGTCATGACTTTCTTCATTCTCTTATTGATTTTCTACTCCTCTAAGCTTTTTATAACTTCTTCAAGTGATAGCTTTCACTTGCTCCTTTGGATTCTTTTTGGTGCTACTAGGTAATTTAATAAATATCAAATAATAACAAATAATAATATAAAATAATCCAAAATTGAATAAAATAAATATAAATTATATAAATTTATAATAGAATAGAAATTTATAAACTCTAATTTTAAATAAAATTGATAAATTCAAAATCGAGAAATTCAAATCAAATCAAATTCAAATAAATATAAATAATATATATATATATATATATATATATATATATAATATAAATTATAATATATAAATTCAAATATAAATAGAATAAAATAAGTATATAATAAATATACAATAAACCTCTTTGAGTTCTTCTTGAAACCATACTAACAAGATGTTTAACTTGAGCTTCAAAGTTCCTAATAGATGCTTTTTGGCTTTGGAACTTAGTTTCAACACTATTAATAAACTTAGTCATTAAATCCCCTTAACTTGACTTCTTTCTAGTAGATTTTGTTGTTAAAACCCTCGAGGTGCTCTAGTTTAATTATTACTCCATGAAAAATTAGGATAGCTCTAGCTTCATAGATTACAAGTATTGGAGTAAGAATTGAAGTTGGACTTGCCTTTATGAGAAACAAAATTTGTATGCCCATAAGTAGAAGAAGAAGAAGAAAAAAGATTTTTTACTTAACATTCTACACTAGCATGACTTATTTAACTACATAATTCTTATGGCATATTAGATGAAATACTTAATGTTAATGCTCTTAAACTATCCAACGTTTTATTCAAAAAGGTAATTTGTGAGGATAAAGCAAACAAAAAAATCAATGTTAGGAAACCTAAATCCTTTTTTGGTAGTTCTTTCATTGCTTTATTAGTAGCTATTAAAAGCATTTATTCTAAAAGATCATAGGCTTCTTTTAGTGTTTTTCTCAAAATGGTACCTTCTGCAATTGCATCAATCATAGAATGATTATGAGGGTATAAATATTTTCATTAATCATATAATATTTAAGAGGTATAAACCATTGTAAAAGTTTGAACTTGAAGCTATATTAGTAAACCATAGTGAGGGCAATTCCTAAGTAAATCCTTAAATCTTTCCTAGGACTCTTATAATGACTCATTATCAAATTTGGCAAAAGTAATTATATTGTTCCTTATCTTATATATTTTAAAAGGTAGAAACAATTTAGCTAAAAAGTTTTGTCATAACATCTTAAGTAGTAATAGATCCTATTAAAAGAGAGTTAAGTCAACTCTTTACTTTGTGATAGAATGAAAAAGGGTATAATCTAAGCCTAATAACATCAGTACTTACACCATTATACTTAAACATATCACAAATTTCAAGAAAATTAGCAATATGAGAATCGGGATCATCATTAGGCAAACTGTTGAATTGAACACTTGTTTGAATCATTTGGATGATAGTTGGTTTAATCTCAAATGTATTAACTTAAATTCTTGGCCTAGTGATGTGATGTTGTTCCTTTTAAGGATGGTGTAGCATAAGAACTAAGGGCTCTTTGGTTATTTTATGCCTCCTCTTCTTGTGCCACGATGTTCCTCCCTTTTTGCGTTAAACATTTTCTAATAGTTCTCATTATCTTAAGGTCAAAAATAGCAAGTTCTCTAACACTAGTGCAAATTATACATTAGTAAACCTAAAAACAAAAAATTAAAACAAATTAAATTGAAAAATAAATAAACAAACAAAGTTGCTAAAATAAACAACATAAAAACTATGCAAACTAAAGCAAATGATTAACAAAAAAATTAAAAATTTTATCTAATGTAAGATTTTTAAGACTTAATAAATAGATGACTAATTCTCGACAACAATGCCAAAAACTTAACGTGTGAATTATTCACTACTTTTAAGTAAGTATATTTAATCAAGTATTGTTCCCATGGAAACTACATTACACTACCAAAACCATTCTAACCTAACATAAGTTGAATTAACCAATTAATTGATTAAGTTAAACTATTTAAATTAAATAAATTTATAAAAGGAAAGAAATAAATGTCATGCTATTAGGACTTAGATTTCATTTAATCTAGGTTGTGCAATTGATAAATTAATTTAATCCAAGATTGAAAAAAATGTAGATTTTGTTAATAGTTATTTCATATGATGGCAGATTTTTCCTAATTAATTAACTAGATTTCTTAAGTCAAGTTAATCCTTGCCTTGCTTATTCAATTAATTGTAACTATATGTAATTTTAAACAAGTAACTAAGTATTATGTTTTGCAAACATCTATAATCTAAGAAAGGGAAGCTCTTAACTCTCTTCTCTTCTTTTCTTTAATTACCATATATGATGCTAATCATCTGTTAATCTCATAGTCTAACACATAATTTATATTGCTATTAGTCTAACTCATACAATTCTTTCTCAAGTTCTTATATGGATCACAAGATCATGCCAAAGGTGGCCAAACTTTTGAAGCATTAAGTCAACAATATAAGTTCATCATGCAAATAACAAATAAATAGTTCTTGAATTGAAAGAATAATCAATCACATAAACTAAAGATCAAACTACATCTAAACCCTAGTTTAAAACAATTTAGTTAGTCATAACAAAATTCAATAAATCCAACAGGAATATATCAAAGGATAGGTGATAAAAATCAAATAAAACTTTGTCCCAAAGATAGAAACATAGAGATGAAGCTATTACCATTTTTCTTCCAAAGCTTGTGGATTGCTCTTTCTCTTTCCTTCTCTTTCTTTTCCTTCATTAGGTTGCTTCTTCTCTCTTTTTTTCTCCCCTTCCCCTTTATTTTCCTATTGATTTCATGCTCCCCTTATAGTATGATAACTCCTTTTCTTGTTTGAGATTCTTGTCTTAAGTCAATCTCAGAAAAATTGTATAAGTCATAACTTGTGGCTTAAAACAACAATGTCATAGTTATGTTTCTTAGCTTTCTTTGGTTGCTAGAATCACCCAATCTTGGATTTGTGTAGCAAAAGTTATACCTAAAATACTAAATAGTACTCAATCGATAATAAGATAAAATCCTTATTAGTTTTGATTTCTTTCTTGGGATAGATCTCTTCTTCAAGTAACTCTCTAATTCAAGCTATAACTCCTCTTAAGGATTCTTTGATTTTCTTTACACTCCCCTATCAATAATTCTTTATGTTTATGACTTGATTTCTCTAAATAATCACTTTGCTCCTCTACTACAAAAGAATGTAATAATATGTAAAATTCTATATGAAACCAAATTTAAGTATAAATTAGATGAAAAAATATATCTTATTAGACCCTATTAGTGGGAATAAGACCCAACTACTTTGATGCCATTATATTGAAATTATAGCTTGAATAATCAAACACTCTTATAATTTGATCACTTTGATTTACCATAAAATGTAAAGTTATCACACTAGTTGTCCATGGTACAAAATTGACCCATAGGTCAAGCTCTTTTAATAGAATGATCATGTCCTGACATGCACTTTGGGATGAATACAAAGGACACAAAATTATGATATGCTCCATAGATGTCCTTAGAATGACTTAGAGTCACCACTAACCATTTAAGGTGCAATTAAAATACCATAAACCATCAAAATAAGAAAATGCTTAATTTTTTAAACCAATAGAACTTGGTCCACTTAACCAAGATTAATTAGGGTTTGGGAGGAGCTCACAACCAACCTAAACATTCGTCACAGACGACAATACAATTGTTCACTTAACTTTACTTCTATGTTTTCTCCTACTAATATTTCATTTTCTTTTCTCTCTTTAAATGGCATATGGGCCAATATTTTTCGTGAAATGCACATACTAAGATTTAAGGGATTTAATTTGGGAAATTTCGTGTAATAGATGATTTACTGGCTTAAAAAGAGTTTTCCCCAATCATTCAAAATTTTTTTCTATTTTAATTCTAGAGTTTTAAATTTTGATTTCTCGATACATGTAAATTTGGAATTCAATTTAAGTTTTATAAAACATTCCTGAAATTTATTAACTTTGATTTTTCAAATCAAAGTTTTGATTTGACAATTTACTCATTTAAAATAAATTTTTTAGTCAATTAAGATTTAATAAGCAATGATATGAGAGATGAAATTAAAAAAAAAAGGGATTTAGAAATTTTTAGGAAAAGTTATTTGTGGACACAATAATTTGGAAATTGTTTCAAAAAGTTTTGTCTAGAGTTTGTTTTTAAAGAATAGGCAATTCTCTTAGAATAAGGCATGATATATACACACAAAAAAAAAAAAAAAGGAGGAAAGGGGAGACTAGACCTTTATTAGCCCAACAAAGGCATGCAAATTGGGTAATAGACCTAAGATATAGCCCAAATGGACAAACCAATGCTCACAAATTAGGTTGCAAGACTAGCTTGCAAAAAAAGGGTGCCATTTCACATTGAAATGACGTGGTTGAAACGCGGCACCATTGCGGCAATCATTAGTTACCCTTTCCTTAACAAAAATAACATTGCTTCCTTAAGGGTATAAATTCTTTTTTCTTTTTTCACATACTCTAACATTTTAGGTTTTTTTCCTCTTTAACAGCCCCACCCTTATCATTTCTTTGTCTCTCTCTAAAACTCCCCTTTCTCCTTTTCACAGAGAAAGAAAAAAATGTTAAAATCCTTCAAACCCTAGGCATATTTAAGTGGAACTCCATCTTGACTTGATGATTTGCTTCAAGTTCCAATGGGACCAGGGGATTTTGTGTGAATCAAAGAACTTAAGGTCTAATTCAAAGCCCCAAAGGCTAGATATGGGCTTGGACGAGGGTCACAAGTAGAGGAGGCTATGAGCTCTTACTAATTGTTTGATTTTTATCATTTTCTTACATTTTCTTCAAAAATATATATATATAGAGGAGGAAACTTGTTGCATTTTCTGGAACTCTTATTCAAAGTTTATTATATTTTTTCTTATTTTTTTTTGTTGAAGATATGATAAATTTGGTTTGACTTAATTAATGAAGCAAATGATGAAGAAAATTGGTAATTGTGCGTGCATATCAATGAATTGAAATTTTTCAGATACCTGGTATTCGTGCAAGGATATCTATGGATTGACACTTTCCAAAAGTTTATCCACTACCTTGATTTCATGCAAGATGGCAATTCTCATGCATGCCATTTATTAGGCCAGAGTTGTACACGGCTATACGCGTCCTCCATTAATATGTATCTATATTCATCATCCGCTTGTGTGTGTGCATAAATAGGATTTTGTGTGTGGTTTTGGTGTTTCTTCCTAGTCTGTATCGGGTTCATCTTGAAATAGAAGTTTTTGTTATTCCAATTTTCTTGGTTCCAACATTTGGTATCAGAGCCAAATTGCAATGGCATCCACCAGTTCTGTTCAATTGCAACTTCCGAAGTTGAACAGAAGAAATTACAATAACTAGTCTGTCCAATTAAAGGTGTTCTTCAAATCACAAGATTTGTGGAATCTGGTGGAGAATCGTTACACCAAGGTAACCAATCCAGAGGAGTTTGAATCTTTGAAGGAGGGGAAAGTTTTGTTGGCTGAGAATCGCAAGAAAGATAAAAAGGCATTGTATGTAGTCTTTCAAGCCGTGGCGGAATCAATATTTGAAAAAATATCGAGCGCAGAGACTGCAAAAGTAACATGGGATATCTTGCAAAAATCCTACCAAGGAGATGATCGTGTTAGACGAGTGTAGCTTCAAGCACTCCGTGGAGGTTTCGAGCCTTTGCGTATGAATGATTTAGAATCAATCTCAGCATACTTTGTTCGTGTGCAAACCATTGTTAACCAATTGATGGTTAACAGTGAAGAACTCGAGGATGTTCGAGTTGTGGAAAAAATCTTAAGGTCTTTGACTGAAAATTTGACTGTGTTGTAACAACAATTGAAGAAGGACAAGATGTGTCCACTATGACACTGAAGCGATTATTGGGTTCTTTGTGCTCACATGAACAAAGAATGAACCAAAAGTCTAATGGTTCAAGTTCCGTGCAAACATTGCAAAGTCAAGCTCAACCAAATCGCAAAGATAACCAATGAGGTCAAGGTCGTGGAGCTTGGCAAGGTCAAGGTGATGGAGCACAACAAGGTTAAGGTCAGGGAGCTTGGCGAGGTAGAGGTGGAAATTCAAATTCCATTGGAAGAATACAAGACAAATCAAAAGTTAAGTGTTTTAATTGTAACAAATTCAGACACTACAGTTCCGAAAGTCGAGCAAAGGTGCAGAAGGAGCAGATAGAATAAGCGCATACAAGTGATGCCGATGAAAATTTGGTGTTAGCGTGCAAGAATGATGACCCAAGCACTATGGACACCAACATATGGTATTTGGATACTGCATGCAGTAATCATATGACTGGCCGAAAGGAACTTTTCTCGTAGTTGGATGAGACAGTTCGTGGAGAAGTTAATTTTGGGAATAGATCAACAATTCCCGTGATGGGTAAAGGTGACATTAATATCAATTCAAAAAATGGTACTAATGTTACAATTGTAGATGTTTACTTTATGCCAGGACTTTTGGAATTTGCTTGGTGTTGGGCAACCCTTTGAAAAAGGTCATAAAGTAAATATAGAAATTGGAGTTTGCACAATCCGCCGTGTAAACAACAAATTGATCATAGAAGTGCATATGACAAAAAGCCGAATGTTTTCATTAACTCTCCAAACGAAGACTATTTTGAGTTTTCAAGCAATAATGAAAGACAAGAATTGGCTGTGGCATTTTAGATTTGGTCACTTGAATTTTCGTGGACTGAAGTTATCGGCCCAGGAAAGGATGGTGATTGGTTTACCTATGATTAATTGTCCAGATTGCCCATGTGAAGAATGCCTTTTGGGAAAGCAGCATTGAAATTTGTTTCCCGTTGGAAAAGCCAGAAGAGCAAAGCAGCTATTGAAATTAGTACATACAAACATCTTTGGCCTTGTTGAGGTGGAATCCTTCGAAAAAAGAGGTACATGTTAATTTTATTGATGATTTTACCAGAAAAACATGGGTGTATTTCTTATGCAGAAAACCAAAAACTTTTGAAAAGTTTAAAGAATTTAAAGCCCTTGTTGAAAAACAAAGTGGATTTAATATGAAGATTTTAAAATCAGACAGAGGTGGAGAGTTCACCTCAAATGAATTTTATGAGTTTTGTAAAATTCATGGAATTAAACACTAGTTGACTACCAGCTATACTCCTCAGCACAATGGTATAGTAGAAAGGAAGAATAGAGTAATCTTTAAATGGCAAGAAGCAAGCTAAAAGCTAAAAAGTTACTGAAGCAGTTTTGGGTAGAATGTCACGGAGTTAGGTTTTGAACGTATTAATCCGTGCGACACTTAGTCGATCTTGCGTGCGAAAATGAGCTAAGTAAGTCTTGGAGAGTTTGAGAGAATCAGTGGAAAGCGTTGGGCGGCAAGTAAGGACTTAGAATTGCTTGGATGAAGAGAGAGTACAAGAGAGTTTTGCAAGTGAACTTGAATTGAGTATGCAAAGGTGTGTTTACAAGTGAGAGGAGTGACCTATTTATAATTGCTCCACCTCCTCAATGTGTAGCTATAAATGACTATCTAGAATATTTACAATGAATGTTCTAGAGAGAGCATCTAAGAGGATCCTTCAAGAAGGTTCTAGGTGAGTCTCTTTGCTGGACTTTGCTAGAAGTCTCTAGATGGGGCACTTCCAGGCACTCCAAAACTCTTCTAAGACCTTCCGCTTGTTGGATTTGGGCTGCCAAGGGGGCTAGGCAATGTTGTCAGCTTGCAGAGGCTTAATTTGGCCTCTAATATATGTTTTCTCATTTACTGGATAGGCTGGACTTAGTGTCCACGTGACACCCTCCTCCACTTAATCCTGCGACATCCTCGTCGTATTCTCAGTCTTATATTGCCGGATGTGGTCGGCAAACTGTCAAAGTTGGTCCTCTCGTTCCCAACTAGCCTCTTGGTCTGGCAGATCTTTCCATTTCACCAAGTACTCGTGGTAGTTAGGAACTCCTCTTCTCCAGATCACTCAATCAACAAGGATTTGCTCCACCTCCTTGTCAAATTCGGTGACCACAGCTGTTGGTGCATGCTTGGACTCGCTTCGGTTTGGATCCTCGTCATCCCCATGAAAAGGCTTAAGAAGACTTACATGGAAAACATTATGGATCTTCAACTTTGGAGGGAGTTGGACTTGGTAGGTAGCCTTTCCTACATGCTTGATCACAGGAAATGGCCCTTCGTACTTTCTTACCAAGCCTTTATGGACTTTGCGTAGAGACTTGAATTGGTTTAGTAGCAGTTTCACCATCACCATGTCTCCCGTGGCATAGTCCTTTGGGCGTCGTTTAGTGTTAGCCCATCGTTTCATTTTCTTGGCCGTTTTGTCAAGGCAAGCCCTCGTTATGTTCGCTTTCTCATGCCATTCTCTCACAAACTTAAAGGCTGACAGGTTGTTGCTAGTGTAGGGAGAGGCAAGTGCACTTGGCGTGAGCGGTTGTTGTCCCAAAATAATCTCAAAGGGACTCTTGTTTGTGGCCTCGCTCCTTTGGAGGTTGTATGAGAATTGGGCAGCGTCGAGTAGCTTCGCCCAATCTCGTTGGTGAGCACTAACATAGTGCTTCAAATATTGCTCGAGCAAGGCATTAACTTGCTCGATTTGTCCGTCACTTTAGGGATGGAAGCTTGTTGAAAAGTTTAGGTCAGTTCCCATCAACTTGAATAGCTTGCGCCATAATTTGCCCATAAAACGAGGGTCTCTGTCACTGATGATGCTCTTTGGTACACCCCATAACTTTACTACGTTCTTGAAGAACAAGCGAGCAGCTTCGTCCACCTTACAATCAGCAGGAGTTGGAATGAAGGTGTCATACTTGTTGAACCAATCCACTACCACCATGATGCTTCCGCATCCCTCGGACTTTGGTAGAGCTACAATGAAGTCCATTGAGACACTTTCCCATGGCTTCTCAGGAATAGGCAGTGGCTCAAGTAGACCCACTAGTTGCTGTTGTTCTACCTTGTTTTGTTGGCAAACCAAGCAAGTCTGTACATAGGTCTCAACATCCGTATGCATATGCGACCAAAAGTAATATTGTTGGACAAGAGTAAGGGTTCGTGTCATACCTGGATGACCCGCCCATAGGGAATCGTGGCATTCTTTGAGGATTTCCTTCCACAAGTTTCCTCACTTAGGCACGAAGACTTGGTTCCCGACTGTCATGAGGACTCCATTGTCCACCCAAAATCGACGAATCTTCCCTTCGCTAGCCAATCTCAGCAGATTGTTGGCCAAGCTGTCTTGTCCCATACCTTCCTTGATTCGTTCAAGGAGATTGCTCTTAGGCGTATTAGTGGAGAGGCAAGCTACAACATTGGCTTGTCCTGGCTTATATCGCAGTGTGTATTCGAATTCTGCTAGGAAGTCTTGCTAACGAGCTTGTTTGGGGCTGAGTTTCTTTTGGGTTTGGAAGTAGCTCGTAGTAACGTTGTCAGTCATGATTACGAACTTACTTCCTAGGAGATAATGTCTCTAAGTGCGCAAGTAGTAGATAACGACAGTCATCTCTTTGTCTTAGATAGTGTACCGTATATCCGTCTCGTTTAGCTTGCAACTTTCATAGGCAATGGGATGCCTATCTTGCATTAGGACTCCACCGATTGCAAAGTCGGATGCATCGGCATGGATTTCGAAAGGCTTTTCGTTGTCTGGTAGCACCATAATAGGTTCTTCAGAGATTGCTTGCTTCAATCTCTCGAAGGAAGCTTGGCATTCACTCGTCCAATGCCAAGGGTGATTCTTCTTCAGTAGGTTGGTTAGGGGTGCCGCTATGGCAGAGTATCCCTTGATGAACTGACGGTAGTAATTGACAAGTCTCAGGAAAGATCGCAGTTCCGAGACCTTGGTTGGAGGTTCCCATTGTTGGATGGCTTGCACCTTTGTTGGATCCATCATCAGTTTGCCATCCTTGATTTGGTGACCAAGGAAATCCACCTCTTGCTTGGCGAACGAGCACTTCTCCTTCTTGATGAACAACTCATTCTCTCGTAGAACTTGAAGGACTTGCTTAAGGTGCTCAACGTGCTCCTCGAGTGTGTTGCTGTACACCACGATGTCGTCCAAGTAAACTACTACAAATTTGTCAAGGAATGGATGCAATACCTTGTTCATGAGTGTGCAGAAGGTGGCTGGTGTATTGGTGAGGCCAAAAGGCATTACTAAGAACTCGAACGCCTCGTAGTGTGTTACGCAGGTTGTCTTTGGCTCGTCACCTTGCGCAATTCGGACTTGGTAGTATCCCGAACGCAAATCCAGCTTGGTGAAGTACCTTGCCTTCCCGAGCTGGTTGAAAAGATCAGCTATCAAGGGTATCAGATACTTGTTCTTGATAGTGACCTTGTTCAAGGCTCGGTAGTCAATACACATCCGCAGCGATCCGTCCTTCTTCTTCTGGAAGAGGATAGGGGCACCGAAAGGGGCTTTCGAAGGTTGAATGTAGCCCAAATCGATCAAATTGTGGAGCTACTTCCTCAATTCAGCGAGTTCCGGGGGTGCCATGCGATAAGGGGCTATGGCAAGAGGTTTGGCACCAGGTTCCAACTCAATGTGGTGATCCACATCTCGCTTTAGTGGGAGCTTCTTCAGCAGCTCGGAAGGCATGACATCCTTGAACTTGTTAAGAACCGCCTAAATGGGTTGCGGCAATGTGGGAATTGGTGCTGTTACGTCTTCCCCATCGCTTAGCTCCCTTATGGTAGTCACATAACTTGGACTCGACTTTAGATCCCGCTTGAATTGCAAGGTAGAAATCATCGATGGTTAAGACTTCTCCTTACGCTTCAAGGGGACTACTCGAATCTTGTGATCATAGATAACCACAAGAGATCTTAAGGCAGGAATAGGAAAAGCCAAGGCTTCGCAGAAAAATACAAGACCTAACACCACCTTAAAGTCATTCATAGGAACAACGGTAAAGTCCAACTTACCAATCCATTCGCCAATCTGGACAACTATTCCGTGCGCTATGCCTTGAACAGGCTTTGCTTCCAAGTTTACTACTTTAATGGTGTCGATTCCCTTTGTCAGTTTGAGGCCTAGTTGGTTGGCCTTTTGCATATCCATGAAGTTGTGTGTTGCCCCTGTATCGAGCATCGCACAGGCTGCTTTACCTTCGATGGCAATGTCAGCGTATAACAGTCCCTTCTCCTTAGAGACTGCTGGTGAGACATGTTTTGTGAGATTAGCCAATCGTTGGATACATCCCATGTCGGCTTGGGGCTCTTCGTTAACCTTCTCTAGGTCGAGTACCGATATTATAGCATTCATTACTTTACGTTTAGGGCAGTCTCTCACCCAGTGTGGTCCGTCATAAATGAAATAGGGTCTAGGGGGATTATCTGGGTTACGTGTACTTGCAGACTTCTTCTCATGCTTGGGACGACCATTTGAGGGTCTCTGCTGTCCACCCTCATTGCGGCTAGAATCCTGCTTCTTCTGTCCGGTTTTCTCTCCCCCATTTTTGCCAGAGTTTGGCTTCTTGCTCTTGGAGTGGGCGGAGTAGTCGAAGAAGGTCTCTGCAGCGGCAATGGCAGCATCTAGGGTCTGCACATTACGCCTCTCCAACTCGACTCTCACCCAGTCTTTCAAGCTGTCTTTAAAGTAGAGGAGAAGCTCTCTATCGGACATCTCGATTTCAAACATAGGGGTAGTGAATTCCTTAATGTAGTCGGAAATACTACCTGTCTAGTTTAGGCGACGTAACTTTCCTCTCACTTCGCTGTTTGCATTGTGAGGGATGAAGTACCCACGTACTCAACCTTGAATTGCTCCCAAGTGTCGATGATGCATAAACCCTTCTCCTTCTCGGAGTGTTTACGTCTTTACCAGAGTTGAGCAGCATCTCTTAGGAAAATTGGGGCGTTACCTACCTTGGCAAAGTCATTAACAACCCCCATGACCTCGAAGTACTGCTCAAGACCGAATAGGAAGTTCTCCACGATAGTAGCATTGCGTGTGTCGTTGTACATGGCAGCTTTCGGGACCTTCAAACCATGCATTGCCGTGGCGCTAGTAGTAACAGTTGTACTAGCGTATGAGTTGTTTCGGTGCAGCGAATCCATCTCCCTACAGAGGTCGTGAATCTCTCCTTCAACGAATTTGCGTAGACTAGACAGATCTTGATTGAGGGAGCGTAGTTCTCCCCTAAACGAGTGACCAAACTCTTCGATCATGACTTTGGCAGCCCGCGTGATCTCTGCATTCTCATGGATCAAGTTGTCAACTTGATCGCTGAGGTCGCCCACAACGGAGCTTATATCGGTGACGCTCTGCTCTAAGCCAGTAACACGAATGTCCATAGTTTCCTTCGCTGGAGCCTTGGACTTACTACGCTTGGCAGGGGCATGCTGCTCCTCACGCCCACGAGTTTGTTGCCCCACTTGTTGCTCCTCCATGGTGGTTGCAACAAATCCTTCTTCGCTTGCTATGCTTGCAATCTCAGCAAACAACAAACAGATAGGTTTGGACCTTGGCTCTGATACCACCTCTCACGGAGTTAGGCTTTAAACATGCTAACTCATGCGGCACTTAGTCGATCTTGCGTGCGAAGATGAGCTAAGTAAGCCTTAGAGAGTTTGAGAGAATCAGCGGAAAGCGTTGGGCGGCAAGTAAGGACTTAGAATTGCTTGGATGAAGAGAGAGCAGAAGAGAGCTTTACAAGTGAGCTTGAATTGAGTATGCAAAGGTGTGTTTACAAGTGAGAGGAGTGGCTTATTTATAGTTGCTCCACCTCCTCAATGTGTGGTTACAAATAACTATCTAGAATATTTATAATGAATGTTCTAGAGAGAGCATCTAAGAGGATCCTTTAAGAAGGTTCTAGGTGAGTCTCTTTACTGGACTTTGCTAAAAGTTTCTAAATGGGGCACTTCCAGGCACTTCAAGACTCTTTTAGGATCTTCCGCTTGTTAGATTTGGGCTGCCAAGGGGGCTAGGCAATATTGATAGCCTGCAGAGACTTAATTTGGCCCCCAATATATGTTTTCTCACTTGCTAGATGGGCTGAACTTAGTGTTCACGTGACAAGAAGCTATTGCTTGTGCTGTATTTGTGTTGAACAAATGTCCAACAAAAAGTGTTTTAGGAAGAACTCCAGAAGAGGCATGAAGTGGCAACAAGCCCGACGTCTCATTTCTCTAAGTTTTTTTATGCATTGCATATCCATATATATGCCAAATGAAGACAAAAAGAAGTTGGATGACAAAAGCCAAAAATGCATCTTCATTGGCTACAATGATGTGACTAAGGTTTATAAGCTATATAATACTGTCACTAAGAAAGTAATCATCAGCAGAGATGTTCAATTTCTCAAGGATGAAGCTTGGGAGTGGGACTAAAAGGTTGATAAAGGAAGTATCATCATTAAAGGTGAACCATTAAAAGGAGAAATAGAAAAAATTTTAATTGAAGAATCATCAATTTCGCCAGCCAGTTCGTCTGATTCACTAATAACAAAATCAAAACCTCCATTAAGATGCTCATAGAGAATACGTGAGATGGCAACAAAGTACAAGGATTATGTGGTCAGAAGAGATAATGACAGTGATACTAATGAAGTCACTGATGAAACTATGGTAAATTTCTGTCTATTCGCTAATTGTGACCCTGTATCATATAATGACGCAACAACAAATACGAAGTGGATCTAGGCAATGGATGAAGAGATTCACTCGATAAAGAAAAATGATGGTGGGAGTTAACTCTTTACCACCTGGAAAGAAGTCTATTAATGTCAAATGGGTGTACAAGACAAAGTACAAACCAGATGGGCGAGTTGATCTTTACACGGCCAGACTAGTGGTGAAAGACTACGAGCAAAAGCCGAGTATTAATTATTTTGAAGTTTTTGCACTGGTGGCTCGAATGGATATTATTTGGATGATTTTAGAACTTACAACTTAGAATTGTTGGAAGATCCATTAAATGGATGTTAAATGTACATTTTTGAATGGTTTTCTCAAAGAAGATGTCTATGTGGAACAACTGCCGGGGTACATGAAGAAGGGGCATGAAAATCAAGTCTACAAACTGAAGAAGGCATTGTATGGGTTGAAACAAGCACCTCGAGCTTGGTATACTCAGATCGACATGTACCTATTAGAGCATGGTTTTCAGAAGTGCCCATATGAGCATACTGTCACGGACGGGTTATGTCCGGGCAGGGACGGGTTAGGTACAACCCGACTCCCACATCCCACATCGGATAGGAAGAGGGGGATCCTGGGTCATATAAGCGTGGGTGCTGCACACCCCAACAGGTTAGCCTTTTGGGGAGAAGGTAATGACCCCGTGACAAGTGGTATCAGAACCGACCCGACCCCGACTCCGATGTTTCTCGTCAAGTGCTTCAACGAGAAGTAGGCAGGGAGACCCCGATTCCGACGAGGACGTCGATGGATTCGGTGGGGGAGAATGTCACGGACGGGTTATGTCCGGGCAGGGACGGGTTAGGTACAACCCGACTCCCACATCCCACATCGGATAGGAAGAGGGAGATCCTGGGTCATATAAGCGTGGGTGCTGCACACCCCAACAGGTTAGCCTTTTGGGAAGAAGGTAATGACCCCGTGACAATACGCTATATATCAAGTCAAACACTGACAGTAATATTTTAATTATGTGCCTTTATGTTGATGACTCGATATTTACAGGAAACTCTGAAAAGATGTTTGCAGAATTCAAGGAGGCTATGACTAGCCAATTTGAGATGACAGATTTGGGATTAATATCTTATTTTGTAGGTCTTTAAGTGAAGCAGACTGATGATGGCATATTTGTTTCACAGCAAAAATATGCCAATAACATTCTAAAACAATTTAAGATGGAACTGCTTAAACCAATTCGGACTCCCTTAGTAGAAAGGTTGGAACTAAAGAAGGAAGGAACCGGTGAGTTAGTAAATTCCACTCACTTCAAAACCATTGTTGGCAGCTTAAGATATCTGGCTTCCACTAGGCTAGATATTACTTATGGTGTGAGAACTATTGGTCAATTTATGGAAAAATCTTACCAATCACTGGAAAAACCTTACCAATCGCATCTACAAGTAGCAAAAAGAATTTCACGATATATTAGTGGTACCCGTGTTCATGGAATTTTGTATTCTCACACCAACAATTTCAGTGTAGTGGGGTATACAGATAGTGATTGGGCAGGTGATACTGAAACCCAAAAGAGCATTTCCGGATATGCTGTCCTCCTTGGTTAAGGAGCAATTTCTTGGTCTTCGAAAAAGCAACAGGTGTTTGCACTCTCAACAACTAAAGCAGAATACACAGCAGCAGGTTCAGCAGCTTGTCAAGCAGTATGGGTCTAAAGGATGCTTTCAGACTTGAAGCATAAACAAAATGGTCCTATCAAAATTATGTGTGACAACAAATCGGCTATTGCATTAGCCAAGAATCCTGTTTTTCATGGTAGGACCAAGTATATTGACATCAAATATCACTATATCTGAAAATTGATCAACGATGGCGAGATCAAGCTCAACTACTGTAAATTAGAAGATCAGAAGATCAGGTTGCAGATATCTTGACGAAATCTTTGAAGGTAGACTCATTTGAAAAGTTAAAAGTGAAGCTTGGAGTCATCGAATTTGAAAGCAAATTTAAGGGAGGCTATTAAAGATATGATAAATTTGGTTTGACTTAATTGATGAAGTAGGTAGAGAAGAAAATTGATAATTGTGCATACATATCAATGGATTGACAAGTTCCAGATACTTCGCATTCGTGCATGGATATCAATGGATTGGCACTTTCCAAAAGTTTATCCACTGCCTCGATTTCATCCAAGATGGCAATTTTCATGCATGCCATTTATTAGCCCTCAATTGTACATGTCGATGCGCGTCCACCATTAATATGTATCTATATTCATCATCCGCGCGTGTGTGTATAAATAGGATTTAGTTATAGTTATTTTGTGTGTGTGGTTTTGGTGTTTCTTCCTAGTCTGCATCGGATTCATCTTGAAATAAACGTTTTTGTATTCCAATTTTCTTGGTTCCAACATTTTTGAGGAAAAAAAGGTGAAAGTCTAGATCTACACAGAGACCATCCTTTTTGTGTTTTTCTTAACCATTTTTTAGAACAAAGCATAGAATGATTTTTTTGAAAAGCTTTTTTTTTTTTTCTTACTCTTCATTTTCTCTAAATGATTTTGGCAAACAAAAATAAGAAAACAGTAAGGCTTATGGTGGAGATGGTTTTGGGGCTGGATATTGAGATTGTCCTTAGTGTTCGAGAGGCATGATTCACATGCCTGAAAGTGACAAGGAGGATGACAATTTGAATTGCCTTCTATTTTTCTTGATGGGGACTTTATGTTTTTGGGAAAAGGACTTGGTGTTTTATCCAAGAAAGGTTAAGGTTCTGATTGAGTAGGTGTTCTTAAGTCAGTTTTGAGGGTTTGAGTGAAATATGGAAGTCGAGTAGGGTTTACGAGTTGTGGTCAAAAAAAGAAGTTGACCAAATCAAGCTAACCCAGTTAGACTAGGTTAGGCTTTCATATTATCTTTTTGAATTTTTAGTAGATTTTTAATTTCCTTTTATGTTTTATTAACTCTCTTTTATTTTGATTTCATATATGCAATTGACAATTAAGAGAGAGAGGAAGGAAAGAAAGAGAAGGTGGTAGCTAAAGGTGGCTTGGCCAATAATTATAATGATCGAATTCCAGAGCCAGTCAATGATAGATTCTTAAAAAGGTTTGACAACTTAATTTCTCCTGATCTATATGAATGGCAGGGAGAAGATGATGTGATGATCTTGGACTAGCTAAGATGTAGGGAAAGAGCAAGATAGGTATCTCTTATTTTAACTTCTTCCTTTCATGTGTTTGAGTTTCTTTTTTTTTTTAATGTCTTCTTGCTGGATGTATTTATGCTATATGATTTGCTAGAAATGGAGTGTGATTACATAAGGTAAAAAGCATTAATGATAGAGTGTAAAACTAAGATGTCTCAACTAAACTGGTGATGCAAAGGGCAATATAGAAAACATGAAGGATGGACCTACAATAGAGTGACTAACTTTTGACTTTTAAGAAGAGTATTAGTTAATTAGGATTATTTGAAGTGTGCTTTATGATACATACAAATAACTACTAGCAAGTCCAATAGTTGTTCAAGTAATATAGATAGTGAATAGAGAATAATCTCACAAGACTTAAAAGCAAACAAGTTGAAAAAATACTAATTAATCCAAACTTTATTTAAAAAATTGATTTCAAAGTTTAAAAAACTAAATAAGAACAAATAAAACCGACATATAAAAAATAATTGCTAAACACAATGAGATTAAACCTAAAGGAAAAATACAAAGGTTTTAAAGGTATTAGGGCATCAACTAACCCCACAATGTTACATAGAGCTCTTAGTTAACATGCTATCAAAAAGAGAGACTATTAATGGGATAAAAGAATTTTTTATATTATTTAATGCTCTCTCCTGAGTTATATTGAATTGACTCGTATCTTTTAACCTATTGTATCCTTATGTAGATTCAAACAGGTAAAAAATATGAAATTCTATGAAAAACTTCATTTTAAGTAAATACTTTCAAAATCCACCCATCATTACTACATGAATCATGTTTCTACATCTCTATAGTTCATTCAATTTATGATATGTATTATTTAATCTAATACAAGGAATTTTCTCCCAGTCCCAACCATGCATTCAAATCAATTTAAAAAGTAGTTAAACTTTTAAAAGCAATAAGGATAATAACATATACTTATTATGAAAAGAAAATTCTTAAATAACATAAAAGTAAAAATAATTGCATTACTATAGTTAGTCTACACCATAGCCCTAACTATGAAAATTAGTTTGAAATACAAATAATAAAAACCAAACTAAATAATGAAAATAAAAGGAGTTTTAGGAAAATAGAACGATGAAACGAGTCTAGAATCACTTTCTTGAAAATGTCAATACTCCTCTTCTTTTAATCTCTTCACGTTACCCTTTCTTTGGTGAACAATTTTCTCTTCTTTTCTATATAGTTGTGTATATTTTTTTGCTCTTTCATGTGCCTCCTTTATAGTGAGGTGGACCTTTTTGTTGATTAGAGTTTCCTATTTCAAGCCAACTTATGAAAAATTTCTAACTTGTAAATTGTGACTTAAATATCTCCCTTTTAGAAACAAAAACAATATGGTATAAACTAAAAAGTTGTACCTATATCTTGTAGTTTTCTTTGGCCATAAGAATCACCTAATCTAGATATTTGCACAAAGAGTTATGTTCAAAATATTGCACATTGCTTAATTAGTAATGAGACCAAATCCTAATTTGCTTTGGTTTTCTAATTAAGAAAGGATTTCTCTTTAAGTAAATTTCCAAATCAAACCAAAAGCATTCTTAAGGATTCCCTTAATTTCTTTTTACTCTCCATCCAAAACTCTTTATGTTTATGATTCAAATTAATCCTAAACATTCATTTTGCTCCTATCCTACAAAATATTGTAAAAATATGTATAATTTGAGTAAAATCGAACTTGAGTATGAATAATAATACTAATCTGAAACTAAAATTACATGAAAATATATATTAAATTAAATCTCATAAAATGCCCCAAACTTAAGTTTTTGCTTGTCCTCGAGTAGCAGAGAAAACAACAAAAAAAAGAACATAGAGAAATTTCCAATGATTTCATTTAACTTTCTGATGCTTGTTTCAAAGATCATACATGTCACACAATTTTGAAAAAGAAATTTGGAATATTGTATAAACTAAATAGTTAATTCGAGTACTCTCAAAATCTTAAGTGAATAAAAAAGAATTGAAGCAAAAAAAATAAGAAGAAAAATTTGTCTACAACGTTTGTTTGCATTTTGAATTACACCCATGGCCTATTTATTATTTTTGATTGCACCCATCAAGTTTTTTTTTGCCATCCTTTTACACTCCCTTGCATAAATTTTCCCTTATTTTTGTCACGGGACAATCTATGTAGTGCCACCTATGTCAAACTTTGCCAACTTGGAAACCACTTCAATAGTTCGGTAATAACATGACAATAAAAAATTAATTTCCAAAAATAGAAAAAATTTGAAAATTATAAATTAATTTTAAAATATAGAAAAAAAATCTAAATTAAGTTATAAAAATGAAAAAAAATAGAAAAATAAAAATGAATTTAAAAAAATTTAAAGAAAATAGAAATTAATTTGAAAAAATAAAAAATTTAAATTAATTTGTAAAAGTGGAAAAATTTTTGAAATGAATTCTAAGTAATTTTTAAAAATAAAAATTAGTTTTGATTATGTCAATTGAAAACAGCAATAATACTACCTTAAGGTTAATCGGCATGGACTGATTCAACAAATGTAGATTGAAGTCAAATATAGCCTTTAATGAATTAGATTTCTTGATTATGTTAGTAAGGAAATAGATGATATTTTACGTGAACCTATTGAACGGGCAGTAGGAACCAAGGATTAGCAAGCTATGAAGTGTAGCAATGATGGACTAAACAACAAAAGGGATATGAAGGTTGCGTAATGGTGGAGGCTATGGGAAAGGGCATCATAAAGGCTATAAATAGACATAAGGGAGTCATAGGTGGAGATAAAGATACTCAAGAAAGTGGTGAAGGCATTATCCCTAGTGTCATAGGAGATAGAGTAAAGAGTTGGCCAAGTAAGGTGTTACGCTGACATGGTGATAATAGGGCAAAAGTCATAATATTTCAAAATTAATTTCTATTTTTTAGAATGTTTTAAAATTGAATTGCATTTTTTAGAATTTTTAAAAATTTTTCAAAATTAATTTCTATCTTTGAGAATTTTTCAAATTTTTGTACAAATTTTTAGAATTGTTTTCAAAATGTTTGTAAAATTCTTTTCTATTTTTAAAAATTAATTTCTAATGTTTAGAATTATTAAAAAATTTTCAAAATTAATTTCTATTTTTCATAAATTAATCTAAATATAATGCAAATGTTTAATTTGGGTCTTTCAACAAAACTATGGAATTTGGGAAGTAGGAGAAATATATTTGTTGATTACACAAACTTGACTCAATAACTACTAATAAAGAATCATGAAAGCGATTATGTCTTTTATTTTTTATACAAATAATCACATAATTGTTTAATCTTAACCTATTTGTCAATTTTAAGGCAACTTGAACCATACTAATATACAAAAATTTATACTTTTGTCGATGAGAACTAATAAACACTTGTAAGAGTATAAAAGGTCATTATAACCCTAAGATACGTGTATATAGCCTCTTCACCAATCTTAATAATATAATCAAATTGAGAAATAAAACTACCACTGTATTTATATATATGAGAAGAAGATGAAGGTCACAATTTCCAATTTTGCAAAAAATTATTATTTAAATTTTCATTTATAATAATTTCTTTATTTTTCTTAGTATTATTACTACTACTAACATCAACACATCATCCTCTAAAAAATCTATCCATTGACAATTGTAAGATTAGTGTCAATGATTTATGCCAATGCTCTTCCTATCTTTTGTCAAGAAGCAATTTATATATATGTGACTTAGGTTTTGCTTATTAGATTAATGGAAATACTTCAAGGAGTTTGGCCTCAATACCAAATTTGAATAGATAAACAAATATACGTCTTAAAATAGTTGCTTTAACCTTCATAACTCTCCTTAGAAGTAGTACTAAAGTAGTCATCATTTTGAATAACATCTACTTTTAAGTCTTCCTTTTCAAAGTCACCTTTTGATAAGAAAATGTGCATTAAAGAGCTCTTAAATCTTCATCAATTGATAATTCTTGAATTTTTTGTTTGACCTTACACTTATTAGCATAATGACCAATTTTTTCACATTTATAATAAATAATAGTCTTTTTTTTCTTTGATTTTTTTATTTACTTAATAAGGCTTTTCTTCTTTCTTCAAAACACTTATTCTATTATTTTTTTGAAAAGGTTTATAATTCTCATATTTTCTTCTTTTTCCTATTTTAAGAAAAATAATAAGTAAATAACCTATTTGTTCACAAAAATTTTTGAAACTTTTTTGCCTTGTATTTTCTCATTTTTTAACTACAATAAAGTTTAATCTCATTACAGAGAAAAACTCTTTCCGTAACTATTTTAGCAATAAGTTGTCCATGGGAATTATTGTTAAATGTTTGGCTTTAAACTTATTTCTTATTCTTTCTACAAATAACATTGAAAGTCCTAGTAAGAACTTTTCTTTCCAAAAATCACTTTAACTATCTTCTTTCATAAGAATGTGGGAGAAAAACAAATCTTTATACCACTTAATGTGGGATAAATTAAGGCAATGTAAATTGATTAGTTGCTTATGATTTTTATCCAATAATAAAATGGTTATAATAATAAAATGATTGGTAGTTGTATACATTTTATATTTTAACTACAATAAAAATATTGCTAAGAGTAGTCATGTAAAACTCCTACCAGCCTTTAAATTTTCTAGTAAGCTCACTAATTATTAGTTATCCAATTTCAAGGTCATTGTTTTCCTTTGTTTTAGCTATTGTTGCATACATCATCATGTAATGCAATATAGTAAGAACCTAGTATTCCAACGAACCATCAATATTACATTTCACTGTACTAGTTCCATCATATTGAATATAATTATAAGTGGTTAAATCTTCAAATTAAAGATATCTTGGAGTTGGTCTCAAATAATACTTTTTTTTTTCAAACCAATTAATGCAATCATAATTGATATGATTCCTTCTGATAATAAAATATTTTGAAGTTTTCGAACATAATCTTCATCTTTTGATCAACCAAATTTAATTTGTTCTTCTTCCTTTTCAAAATCAAAGCATCTTTATATTTTAAATTTAGGCTTATTAACCTTTTAACAATTTCTTATATTAATATAGTATCACTTGATCCTTTAATGGGCAAATTATATTGAATTTCTTTTAAAAGTAATAGTTTAAATAAAATTCTTTTTTCTATTTCTAATTTAACCAAAATAAATTTAGGAGTATAATCCTTTCCTTGATTTTGAGAAAAATTTTCAATCTATTCTTACATTCTTGTCATTTGTTTTCCTATAGATTAAAGAAATATATTAGTAAAGTTATTTTGTTGAACAAAATATTTTATTATGACTTCTCACTTTTAAGGTGAGGCTATAACTTCTCCTCCTTTGAGTTTTACTAATAAATTTAATTCTAGAGAATGAATGCTTTTAACCCTTTTCCCATTTTTGGTAATATACTCTTGATAAGAGTTTTCCAATATAACACAAATTGCTTCATCAATAAAATTGAAAATTTTTTTCCCTTGTAACTTAAAGACCTTATAAATGTACTTAAAGATGTATGCAATCCCTATTTCACATGTATAACAATTATGCTTTCTTTGTCACGATTCTTGTTGACTTCCATTAAAAGTCATAAATTACCATTTTCTTTTAATTGCATTATTAAAAGAATAAAATAATTCTCTTGCTCTCTCTTGTATATATGAACATTTTGTGATAACATAAATGCTTTTGTCATCATCATACCCTATGTTTGATGGGGTTGAAGATCTTAGTCTATAAGATTTTGTTAATGTTTCAAGCCTATAAGACCTATTTGATGTTTCTTATGATTCACTAACCATAAATGTAGAAGTAAAAGGAGAAAAGTTAACCTTATATTGAAGTTGATTGACATGATCTCTCCAATCCTAACAAGGGAAGTCGACTATTGACTAAGAGGTCTTCCTTCTTCACCTTGATTCAAATATACAGATTTATTGTGTGAAAGTTTAATTTCCATATGTGTAGCAATATATTTAATTACTTATTCTAGTTATATAACTTATTGCTTAATAGGTTCAATTGCTTTCTTTAAGGTCTATTTCTTAAGGAGTTTAACTTGATCCCAAGTAATAATTCTTAGTATCATAACATTATATTTTGACTTATTAGTAAAAAATAAAGTTGTTGTTCCTTCTTTAGTTCATCTTGATGGAATTTCACTAATTACAAGAATAGTAACATTCTTAACCTTATAATGGATTCTATAAATAAGAATTAAATTTTTAGCAATATGCATCATATCAAATCTTTTTGTTTTAATATATAGACATAATGCATACATTAGATTTCGGTTTGTTGATGAAAGTGCAAAATTTGGGACGCAGGAAAAATACATTGGCTCATCACACAAACTTTACTCGATAAATCATAATAACAAATCATGAAAGCAACTATACCTTTTACCTTTAACACAAATAATTGTAGAATTGTTTAATCATAATCTAGTTATTGGTTTTAAGGCAACTTGAACCATACCAATATACAAAAATTTATACTTTTGTTGATCAAAGCTGATAAGTTCTTGAGAGAGTAAGTAAAAGTCATTATAACCTTGAGCTTCAACGATCTTGATAACATGATGAGACTGAGGAATAAAACTACCACTAGATTTTTATATATGAGGAGAACATTAAAGTGACATTTCCTAGTTTTGCAAAAACATTACAATATTGAAAATGAGAACATTATCCCTATTAATAGGTCTATTGAATTCGCCTCTAAATTTTCTAATGAAATTAGAGATAAAAATCAATTATAAATATTTTTAATAGGTTTAAATTATATCTCAAAATTTTATAAAAATTTGGCCTTAGAGGTTAAGGCTTTATTTGAAAGATTAAAGAAAAATCATCTTAAATAGATAGAAGAGCATACTCAAGCTATTAAAAGAATTATGCCAAGGCTTAAAGAGCTCCCTTATTTAGCGATACTACATCCAGATACTTTTAAAATTGTTGAAATAGATTCATTTGAAAAGGGTTATGGAGGAATTATAAGACAAATAATTAAAAAGAATGATAACTTAATACACTTTACTTTAAAGATATGGAAAAAAAAAAGCTAGAATTAATTATTTAACAGTGAAAAAGGAGATTCTTTCAATTTTTTATGTATACTAAAGTGCCAAAGTGATTTATCAAATTAAAAATTCCATATTAGAATAGACTACTAAGTAGCAAAAGATATCTTTATTAATGATGTGAAAAATATAACATATAAAAAAATATTTGTTAGATGGCAGGACATCTTATTTTTGATATTGAGTTTATTAAAGTAATATCTAATTCTTTTTCATATTTTCTAACCTAAGAATTTTTACAAGGTCATGAGCAATGAGTGAAAAAAATAAAGTGCCTATCACTCCTAATAAGCTACTTATTTCATTAACAAAGGCTCTAACCAACTCTTTAAAAAAACAAAAAGAATTAGATAAATTACCTAAATAGGCTTGTCAATGTGTAATTTCAAAGGATTTAACATATCCTTATACTTCTATAGCTAGGAATTATCTTATTTGATTGAAAATAAATATGCACAGTTAACATCTTATGAGGTGCCAAAATTCTATTTAAAGGATCATATGTATCTTTATACTATTCTTAAAGATTTTTATTATTATGAAGACATTTTGTATAAAATAGGATCTATACTTTTTGAGCCAATAGTAAGAGGAATAGCCTAGGAAAATAGTAGGCTTATTCGAAGTTCATTAAGGAGATTTTAACTCATGACAACTACCAAGGAGATCAATTTTAAATAAAGGAGTTAAAAGAATGGTGAAATGTTAAAACCTGTAATTATTTTAACTATACCAATACATGTGAAAAGGCCTTGTTTTATGAAAATAAGCAAAGGAAGTTTAGCTTGTTTCTAAAGATTCATCTTCCCAATCAACCCACTAAATTTCCAAATTGATTTAAAGGCTAGTTTATGAAATGGAGATTGTATCTTATCACTCTATTGTTAAAAGTTAAAGCCATTTATGAATAGTTTTATGAAAGAAATCCTAATGCTAAGGATTTAAGATTGTTATTTACAACACTCTATCATGTTCCTTAGATAGTTTAATAGGATTACCAAATTCATTCATGGAATATTGATATTTTGGGAGAAAAGCTGCCTCATGTACGATGGTTATGCCAATGTATCTCTATTAAATGGTAAAAAAGATACAACTTTTTTGAATGTGGAGTCTATATAGAGAAAGGAATTATTGGCTTAAAACCCATGTCTATTCCTCCATTAACATTAGTGGTGCCTACACCAACTTAAATGCTTAAAGACATAATGAATTCTATCTCAAAAAACAAGCAAAGGCAAATGATAACCACAATCCTCCATGAAAAAGATGACAAAGTGTAAAATAATTATGATATTATATAGGATTCTCAAAACTCATATGAGCTACAAAACATAAAATCTAAAGCATAAAGATGTCAAAGCTACTTTTGTTGGTGCAAGCTCTTACGAGATAGCTTTGTCCTTTATGATAGACCTCTTGTATAAAGAGAGGGTCTTAAGACTAGTGAACAAACCTCATACTTATCTTTTTTTCTCTCTCTTTTATTAGTTCTCTTCCTCCCCTATAGAATAATCAATCTTTGTAATAAGCACCTTGGAAGCATGTTTTTCATCTCTTGGCACTTCTTTTATCTATAAGTTTGATGTTATCTATGTATAATTGTTTATAAGCTAAATTTGTATTTGTTATGCTATTTTTGCTAAGTTTATATTTCTTTATTTATTCAAATTGGTATTAGAACCAAACTTCTAGTAGCATTTCCATTAACCTAATAAGTGAAACATAATGTGCAAAGCCATAAATTACTCATTGACAAAAGGCTAGAAGAGCATTAGCATAAATCATTGACAATTTATAATTTTTCAAAATTAACTTTTATTTTTAAACTTTTTTTATTTTTTAAAATTAATTTCTAACTATTAAAATTTTTTAGAATTTTTCAAATTTAATTTTTATGTTTTAGAAATATTTTACTTCTACCTTTACAATTTTTTTATTTTTTAAAACTAATTTTTCATTTTCATTATTTTTTTAAAAAATTATTGCACATCATCAAAAAATTGATGATATGACTTTTGTTTAAGTAAAATTTGGGATTTGTGGCATTACATGGATTAAGAATAATGAAGAATAAACAAAAAAAGAGTATAAAAAGTTGATGGAGAAAATATAATGGGTGTAATTTCAAAGAAAAAGTTTGTGAGTGTGATTTAGAAAGCAAGAAAACATTACAAGCAAAATTTTATTTTTGGCCAAAAATGGATGAATGATTAATGACAAATCCATGTATGATGGTGATCTCTAAAATATGAATGAGTGAACCTCCATAGGCTTGCTTTCTATATCCCTCTCCACTAATATAGACACTCATGTTTCAAAAGATCAAAAGGACTTGATAATGGTAGTAATGCTAGGCTAAAGAAATGGTTAATAGAAGGAAATGATAGGAAATAAATTAACATAAAAGAACATAAAAATTGAAACATTACTCTTTCTTCTTATTTTCTTATTTTATTTATTTTCTCTTAGTTTTTTTTGTTAGATTAATATACAAATAAATTACCACTTTTGCATCTTTTCTCAAATGTAACATGACTTTCAAAAAATAACAAATCTATCTTTGAAAAATTATTTTGTAACAAATTTAACACACCATTAATTGATATCAAAAAAATCCATTAGTATGTATGCTAAAAATTGACCACTTGGTATATCGTATGTAATTTAATTTAAAATTAATAAAAATTAAAATAACTAAATAAAGAAAAATACCAAAAAAAAATAAAATTTCTTTCATTTCACTTTCTCTCTCCTCCCTCCTCCCTCCTCCCTCCTCCCTCCTCCCTCTTTGCTCTTGCCTTCCACCTTTCTCTTTTTATGGTACATGGGAAAGTTGAGTAAAAGTAAAAACAAACGCATAATTGAAAATTCTATCAAACTATGATCTCTATAACATGTTATAGAGATAACAAAAGAGCAATCTATCAAGTATTATACCAATGTCATTTTTCATCACCAAGACGCAAATCCATCAAATTAGCCTCTTACTAGTTCTCAATTTCCTCCATCCAAAACCCAACATGAATCCTTTACTTTTTCTATCTTCAATCCTTCTTTCTATTCTTTGAATTATAAAGTGAACCTCTAATGTCATTTATTTTCTTTATGAATGTCTTGGTTGTTCTAGTTCTCATTCATATTCTTTGTGGATGCATTCATTGTATGCATTTTTTTTTTGTGAATAAATTTTATTTTAAAATATTTAACTTTGATTCATTGTTTCATGTAAAAAAATGATGTGTATATCACTAGAAAAAAATAATAAATAAGAAAATGTAATAATAATATCATTTATTAGGTTTTATGTCTCACTACATATTGCAATAAGAGAATATAATAAATTTCAAAGTAAACTTGCGCTTAATTTAGCCTTCTATGCATCTAATGCAATATATTTTTTGAACGATTGAATTTTTTATTCATCAAGTGAACTTTTTATCATTGCAAATGATAAAATCCTAATTAAGTTAAGACCCAAAAAAATAATAATTAAGTATATAAATAATGGAAAATTATATTTCCTAGGGACAATATTTATTTTTTTCTATGTCTATTGCATTAATCTTTTCATCCGGTCACATTTGTAATATCCACATTCAATGAGCTAGATTTTTATTTTGCAATGTGAAAAATTAACATATAAAATTAGAATTAAAGAAAGAAGTGAAATATAATAGAGAAATGTAGACCAATGCATATAGACTAGTAGATATAAATTTTTATTGTATTTTAAGGAGTAATATAAAAAAAATTATTATCTTTGCATATTTTTTAAAATTTAGAATGATCTTTTAAAAATAACAGCTTAAACTTTATAGAATTATTTTGTAATAAATCTAATATATTGTCAATCATATTAACGAAATCTACTAATTTGTACATGTGATATATTTATGCATAAAAAATTAATTATGTATAATTTAATTTAAAATTAATAAAATTAAAAAATAACTAAATAAAAAATACAAAAAGATTAAAAAAATTCTCTCGTCTTTCTTTCTATCTCGCCTCTCTTTCTCTCTCCTCTTCCATGCCCCTCGATGAAACAATTGTTAAGAAGGCGGCAGTGGCAGTTCTTGTTCATTGTACTTCTCATCTTCATCTACATCGGCACTATTAGTTGCCGGTTAGCTATGCTGATGAAGAGATTTTAAGTCATGCACCACTCTGATGATGGTTTCATTTCGATTTGACTCCCCTCTCTCTTCTATTTTCTTATATTTGTGTGTGTACACATATATGTTTGTTACGATTGATTTCAGGAATATATGCTTGCTCTGTTTGATTTTAAAAATGAAAACTAAATCTAGCTTGAAATTAGGAAATAGGAGAAGGAACCAAATGATGTAGTCATCTTGAATTGGATGACCAAACAGCAATTCTGATTATTGCTTCTAGGGATTGTATTCAATTCCTCATGGTTCTTTCCTATCTTTTTTGTTCTAATAGTTTTGTTATTCACAATTTTTGCCAGTTTTCCAAGTGAAATTTTGATTAGTTTTGAGTTTAATTGTTAGGGTTAAGGTCAATACCATAAATTGTTTTCTGTGCATTTTGTTGTTTGCTATTTGTCTGAGAGAAAAGAATAATATGAATACACAAGAGAGAGACCTCGTGTTGAGAGGGAGATTGTGACTGAGCAAGCCAAATGGAGCAGAAGAGCAATGGGCACGATGAGAGTGGTTGTCATGGTAGCGAGGCTCACCATCCTTGCCGTATTATCGCTTTTAGTAACAACGGAAAAGAAAGAGAAGGAGACATGAGAACGAAGGAACTATAAGAGCAATTTTAAAATTTTTTTTATTTAGTTACTTTTAAATTTTAATAATTTTAAAATTAGATAACATATGACATAGTACACAATTAAGTCTTTACACGTAAGCATACTATGTAAGCAAATTAACAAATTTTATTAGTATTAATTGATGGTGTGTTAAATTTGTTACATAATAATCTTACAAGATGCAAATTTTTACTTTTAAGAGGTTGTGGTAGATTTGGAAAAACAGACAAAAATAGTAATTTTTTTATATATTAACCTTTTTTTTAAAATAAATCTTCAATGTGACTCTAGATTAAATCAATAGTAAATCAAGTTACACTAATTTTGTGCAACACAATTTTCGAGTAAACAAGAAAAAATATATCTTATTTCTAGCCCTGCTCTTAATATGTCCATGCTATACTTGAGTTTGTTTTTAGTCTTTTGCCTTATTCAATTAATCTCCGACAAATTTGCATATTATTTATCCTCTAACAATTTCTAAAAATAATTTAGATGAAGTAGGAGATTTGTGTGTGAATGTGTACATAAAAGAAAATTAAAGCAACACAAAATGTATAAAAAGTTTTTTTTTTTATAAATTGTTTAATGATATAAATTCTTTAAATGGCTTTGAAGATTTCTCAAAATGTGGAATTTAAGTTTTTCTCTATTTTCATTGATTAATAGAAAAGTGGTTTCATACGAAAGTAGACTTCAAATTTTTGGAGCATTACAAGTTGCATTTTTCAACTTAATAACAACCTATTTGATTTCATCGTTAGATTTTTGTTGATAATTTCTATTGTTTGATATTCTAATTTTACTATGTATTGTATGTTAATGTTGTTTGTTATTTACTTTTGACTTTTGTCAATAATAATCATTTTTTGTTTTAAACAAGTTTTTCTTTTAAAGAATTGTTACTATTATATTAATTTGTTAAAAACGAAGGTCAAGATGTGTCTTGTTTCAATTAGAACTAGAAATTAAAAAATATTACACATTTAAACATAAAATTTATAGTTTTTAAAACAAATACATAAAATAATGAAGTCAACATTACAAGTAATATAAATACATCAATTCTTGTGTCATCGTCATGAAACTCGTGCAATTTGATCTCAAATGCAACTCATTTGCAGTAGTTAACTTTGACTAATGTTAATTGGCTCACGTGTCTCTAAAGTATGACTTTTGTTATCATTTTCAACATTAATATTTTCATTAGCATAATGTAAAAAGAAGCAATCCAATTTTCCTCGCATCTCAATAAAATTATGAAATATACTACAAGTAAGAACACAATATTTCTGCTTCTTCAAATCATATGATGCCATTTGAGAAATAATTGGAATGCTTACATTTAATATATCAAAGTATCTTTCAATCACATTCTAGTATCATTAGTTGTTCTCTCTCAGCTTGTTATGATGAATGTAAATCTCATATTAAATGAACATACACACAAAATATTTTGTGTGGCTTCAATCTTTTTGCCACAAAATTTAATTTTTTTAGCAACTGGAAAATGGATAGAAATATGAGTACCATCTATTACTCCAACATAATCTACAACAATTAGTTAAACACATTATATTTTATTATTAATTAGGTTAAAGAAAATCATTATTTTATTACTAATTAAATCAATATGAAAACTAATATTACAAAGAATTTACCTTAAAAAGATGAAAATATTTTGAGTTATTCTTAATTTCAGATGAAATTTTGTCAAGATTTGGAGTAATCATAACTTTTGCAAGTGAATAAAGTGCTTTCAAAACCCTTCTAAAGTGCTAGCAAATGGTTTTGATCAAGTGTTGAAATCAAACACCAACAATGCATGGTCGTTCATTGTGACTAACAATAAAGCAAAATATTGCTAATTGTTCTTAGATTGAAACAAACTTTGAATTAGTCAATAAGCTTCTCCTCTTCAATTGTTCACACAAATTGATAAAAGTTTCTCTTTTCATCCTAAATAGGTCGAATCAAGTATTTGGATGACCATTTTAAGGTTTCATCCACCCACTCATGTCCAACCAATTTTGAAATTCCTTGTGGTATTAGGTTGTTGCGCGACAACGATTGAGCATGACCCAAGAAATGACCCACAACCATAACGACATCATTGTCCAAATTTGAGAATGATTCTTCTACATCTTCTTTTGCTACATTCATCTCAATAAATCTTCAATGTCCTATTATTATATAAAAACATACATCTTAATATATGATCAAAGATAATTATATTTCCATCTAATAATACTTTGTGAAATAGTCCTTTAGTCAGTGATTGAACTAAATCAAACATATTAACTTAGATATAAAATAATAGCTCAAAACCATCATAATTTACATAAACAGGAGCTTAATACCGTGACAAGATATAACTTATAACATGGCTGCATGAACATATCCTACATAGTAGCATTTAAACACACATACCTAGCTCAAAAAAAAAAAAAATAGAAATAAACTTTATAGTCCATATATTCCATATATCTATGACTTTAATATGTAAGAGTTTTAAATAGTCAAGACTCAATTTATTCTCCTTGCACTTAGCATCCTAAAAAACATAATTCTAAATTCTTCTACATTGAACAATTTAATAGCTTTCATATAAGATGCTTCATCTATTCCTTCTAGCTCATCCAACCTCAGACATGCATGCTTCAAGAGATTGCTCTAGCATAGTTACGTAACCAGTCACCTCTCCATGAGACCCATTAATAGAATATGTAGTTCTACTTTATTTTTTTCTCAAATTATTCAAGCTTCTTCTTTGAGTTTTCTCCAATTAAGGCCAAAGTGTTTGTTAGTGTGCTTTGCAGTAATTCATGTTGTTCTTGGATAGGTGCTCATCTTAGCTCTTTTATCTTGCTGGATATTATCAGAATCATTGCCAAGGTTCTCAACTTATTCATTGTTGTCATGTCTTCTTTCTCTTCGTTAAGAGAAGGATTGTGAGTTGAAGTGTGAGCATGTCTCTTAGTTACTGTTGTATCTCCAAAATAATACACAACTATTGATAATTTCTATAGCCCTTTTTTTGGAATCACTTTGCATGTTTGGTCATCTATAATAATACAAATTATAATCCAAAAAGCTAATAAATATTTTTATACAAAACATATCACTTATCACAGACATCTTTTCCCATTTTTTATTAGAAGTAATAACCATATTGGTAGCAGCAGAATAGTTGACTCTCGTTTGCTGTATGATTTGCTTAAAAGTCTTCTATGCCCCCTAAGTCCATTGAATTCATTCTTCAATTGCAAATGGGTATAGCTCCTACCTCTTCTTTTATTCAACTCCTCTTAAATAAACTTCCAAGCATTAGTTGTAAGGGTCGTAGTTTTTTTATTACTCTTTTTACCTCTTCTTCCATCAAAGAAATGAAAATCTCCTCATATTTCTCTGGCCATATATGGTCTGATTCGACTTGAATCACCTCATCCTCACTCTTATGAATAGGTTGACTTGATTTTTCCATTTAACTATCTATTATAGCAAAGATATATGTGTACAAATCATGCATGCAATTAGCGATATATGTGTACAAATTATGCATGCAATTAGTGATAATATAATAAACTTAATTATGCATGTACTTAGTGATGCCATCAAACCATCAAACTATCTACTCGATTCTCCTGTTTTTTCGGTTCTATTTGCTAGATCTCAACAACATCATGCTTTGTTCTTTCAAACTAAAAAGAAGAAATGAAGAAGCAATTCCATCTTGCATTCTACACAATAAGCATATTCTTAACATCCAAATGAAATTTTATCCGATTCTTCTTTGTTATTTTGGGTGCAATAGGGTAAGGTAGGAAAGAGTAGGATGATTTGTGAGACTTACTAGTTACTTAGGCAATCACTTCATAAGCACCACAATTCACTTTCGGGAATGAATAGAAATAATATGGAAGCAAACAAGAAGTTGAATCTTTACTACTAGGAATTATAAAACCACCAATAATTATAACAATTAAATCACAAGTAAGAAATCTTAAAATTCAAAACCTTTTCAAGTAAATAAGATCTTCAATACAATAAAAGGGCCTGACTGAGGTTACACCCTACAAATTTTAGTGTAACAGAGATTGGAAATTATTTCAGAAGGGCTACTTTGGAATTTGTTAAGGATGACTAGTGCATCAAATATCTGTTGCACCATAGATTTCTGTTTCATCTAACACAAATTCTTGAGTTGTGTATAGAATGGAAAACTACTAAGTAGAACATCCTATCGAAATTCAGGGTATATATTTATAATTAAAAAAAGAACTAGTGATCTATCCTCTCCCCATGGGACAATTCCAAAATCATCATCGAACTCTTCCATCTTTTCAACAAATAACTGCTAGATTAAAGTACCTACTCCAGACTAGCTTCACTTTACAGAGTTATTGATGATGTCTACAATGGTTTTGTAGAACCTATCTCATTGAGATGGCTATGAGTCCTTGATGTGGTTAGACAAATCATACTTAGTAAAGAAGACATGCTCATTTATCATAATTATAGACCCTCCTTCCCATTCACAAAAAAAAAAAAAAAAGAAAGTCTCTTGACTTGTCTACTTCCATCACACCAAGAATCTAATTATTCAACACCCAAAGAAACTAGTCTCTAGCCTTGTCTAAACCTCGTTTCTGTTATTAGAGCCAAAAAGACCGAAAAAGGGAAATTTGTTAATAGGAGAAAGAATTAGCAAAGCTTTGGGCTGTGGCGTTGAATGATGGACGCCGTAGTGTGACGGCAGCGGTGTGCGCTGAGGGCACTGACGTTGTCGGCTGGTGTCAGCATAAGCGTCGGAGGAGGAGGGGTATATGGTTCAAAGTTTGGAAGCTGGACAAAACGTGAAAAATAAAGCGGTTCGTGAAAAATGTCTTTTTGACGTTTTAAGACCACCATTGTTTGCCTAATAATTAATTTCAAAAATTAAGAAGAAAACAGAATCAAACAACTTATGCCAACGTGTTGTTTTTTGTCTGCTTGAAAATATAACAAAAATTAAAAAGCAACAATAATAGCAAACATGCCCCAATTGAACTGACATTTTCACTCACGCACTATTTCTCTCCTACTAGTTATTGGATGCCACGTAGCTACTAATGAATTGCTTATTGTTTATGTTCAATTTTTCATGCTTAGTAAAAATATTCTACTATCTTTTGTTTGTTTATATATACAATTATTTTTTAAATGAATTATATGAAATAAATGTACTATTAATTATAATAAAATTATAATTATAAGATATGTATTATATTATATTAAAATATTACTTTGTTTTATTTATGGTTGATGTACTATCAAGAAAGGGTATTAATATGGTCGTGAAACTAATATGCTTTTTTCTTTTTTATTTTTTTGGGTCTACATGGAGGGTAAGTAAGATCCAAAAAAGAAATGAGAGAAAGCAACACTAAGGGGCTTGTCCCCAGCAGCTTATGGCCATGTGACACCCACTGTGTCCTATGGAAGGAATGGGATCACTTCTGGTGAAGGGGCGACAAAAAGGTGCTTTTTGGCTGGTAAGGAAGACATGGTTAGATAACCAGTCAGCCATGTGGTATGTTATTGGTAGTTATGAGAATAGCAGAGATGTCAATCCTTTTGCAAGAAATCATAGTACTTAAGGACCGAATTCAAATGCGAATGTGTGAGCCGGCTATTCGTGAGAAGGCAGTCAAGTACAGCCTGAGAATCTATTTTGAGCCAAACTTCGTGAAACCTAACTGCCAAGCTAGTATGAGTTCCAAGAAAATCCCCCAAAATCCCCCTAAGATGTAAAGGTGGATAGCCAAAGTCCCCTATGATCACGCATAACACCCCCTAACTCTTATTGGGCCAGGATTTGTTGGGTTTATTGGTCTATTCCTATGTGGATTAATAACTCAAAAATAATTAAAATGGGTATAAATACCACTTTGTTTTTAAAAACAAAAAAAATATATAAAAGAAAGAGAGGAGAGTGGTTGGCCAGAGAGAGAAAGAGAAATATAAAAGGAAAAAAACCTAATTGAGAGGGAGAGCTGTCGGCCGAGAGAGAAAAAAAATAGAAACAAAGGAGGGCTGTTGAAAGGAAGAGAAAAAAAAAGGAAACAAACTCTTTGATCTTACGTTTAGAAGGAATATC
Source organism: Bruguiera gymnorhiza (assembly GCA_020883675.1). Lineage (NCBI taxonomy): Eukaryota > Viridiplantae > Streptophyta > Magnoliopsida > Malpighiales > Rhizophoraceae > Bruguiera > Bruguiera gymnorhiza. The sequence goes on along the minus strand of JAIRCJ010000160.1, from coordinate 777,486 downwards.
GATGTCCGATCAGTTTCAAATTTGGATGGTTGATAGAGGGCGTTTGGTTCTTATTTCTGAATGGTGGAGATTGGATTTCGAGTACTTTTTGATCAACCGTATAATTGAAAGATTGTTTGTAGTCCGATCGAGCTGATTTTTGGTCAATAGTTGGAGGACACATAGATCTTGTTTGTGAACGGTTGGATTTGGTTTCTCTGAACTGCAAGGGCAGGTTTTCCATTCGGACCGAAACCTCTCAATTCTGGTAACTCTCTGTTCTCTCATTTGTGGCAGAATTGGTAAACCGTGTGGATGATTATTGATCCGTGGTCCGATTGAGTTGAAATTTGGATAGTTGATAGGGGACATCTGGAGGTTCATCTTGAACGGTTGGATTACTGCCTTGAGATCTACTTGTTGAGTTGTAGTTGACAGAACGTAGTTGGTTTGTCTTGCTTAACTTACAAGTCTCTTGTTTAATCCAAATTAAATTTGTTCAATTTGTTTGATGTAATTGAGGTTGTGTACCTCTATTGTACTCACTTGATTATAATGGAGCTGACCTCTGATTCAGAGTGTTCGTGGTTTTTCCCCTTTTGATTTGAAGGGGTTTTCCACGTAAAATTGGTGTGTTCTCTTACATGGTTTATCTACATTGCCATTTTTGTTATTCAATCATCTCCTCACAGGTTCAAGCAAGCGAGAGAAGTTTTTTTTTGGGGCTATTTATACTCTGCTGCGCCTCCCCTTCTCCCATTAGAGTGGTATCAGAGGTAGGTTGGTGTATTTGGCTTGTTTGAATGATGGAGTTGAATATGAATAAATTGGTCTGTTTGAATGGCACGAATTATCATATATGGAGGAGTAAAATGAAGGATCTCCTATTTGTGAAGAAATTGCATTTGCCAGTATTTGCTACTATGAAACCTGAGTTTAAAACTAATGAAGAATGAGAGTTTGAGCACAAACAAGTTTGTGGTTTTATACGGCAATTTGTTGATGATAATGTTTATAATCACATTTGCAATGAGACACATACGTAGACTTTGTGGAGCAAACTTAAGACTCTGTATGCTTCAAAGTCTGATAATAACAAGTTGTTCTTGTTAAAGAAAATGATGCAGTTGAGATATAATGAAGGGAGTTCTGTTGCTGACTACTTAAATGAGTTTCAGGGTCTCATTGATCAGCTATCAGGCATGGGCATTAAGTTTGATGACGAAGTTCTCGGGTTATAGTTACTTGCTACCTTACCTGATTCTTGGGAGACTTTTCAAATGTCTCTCGCTAATTCTGCCTCTGGTGGTGTTTTATCAGTAGAACTTGTAAAGGGTGGTGTGTTGAATAAGGAGATGAGAAGGAAATCTCAGGGTTCATCATCATCCAAATCAGAGGTTTTAATTACTGAAAATAGGAGGAGAAGTCAAGGAAAAGGAAATGGTAAAAATGGTAGAAGTAAGAGCCGAAGCAAGTCACGATCTAAGTACAAGAATGTCCAGTGTCATTATTGCGGGAAGATGGGTCACATTCAGAAAAAGTGTTACAAGTGGAAAAGAGAAAATAAAGATGACAGTGATAGGCACGAGAAAAAGAATGTGAGTAATGATCGTATTGCTACTGCATCCACTTTTGGTTCTGGTGACCTCATTATTGTTTGTGATGAGGATGTGATTAATTTGGCATCTCATGAGATTGATTAGGTCATAGATAGTGGTGCTTCTCTTCATGTTACTTCAAGAATGGAGTTTTTCACAACATATACTCCTGGTGATTTTGGAGTTTTGAAGATGGGTAATAATGGCTTAGCAAAGGTCATTGACATTGGTGATGTTTGCTTAAAGATCGGCAATGGAGCATAGCTGACATTAAGGGATGTTAGACATGTCCCTGATATCCGTTTGAATTTGATTTCAACAGGAAAACTGGATGATGAAGGTTTTTGTAGTACCTTCAGTGATGACTAGTGGAAGCTTACCAGAGGCTTCTTAATTGTGGCACAAGGTAGAAAATGCTCCAGTTTATATTTCATGCAAGCTGTTATCTTCAAAGATATTGTAAATGCAGCAGAGAATGATAATTCCATTGAATTATAGTATAAGCGGCTCAATCACATGAGTGAAAAGGGGATGAATTATTTGGCAAGAAAGAACCAACTTCCAAACATAAAGAGTGCAGTTTTAAAGAAGTGTCCTCACTGTCTTGCTGGGAAACAAAATAGAGTTACATTTAAAAGTTACTCACCTTTAAGGAAATTAGAGTTGCTTGAATTGGTGCATTCTGATGTATGTGGTCCTTTAAAGGTACACTCACTTGGTGGTGCTCTTTATTTTGTGACTTTTATTGATGATCACTCAAGGAAGCTTTGGGTTTATGCATTGAAGACTAAAGATCAAGTCTTTGATGTATTTAAACAATTTCATGCCTTTGTTGAGAGACAAACTGGTAAGAAGTTGAAATGTGTCCGCACTGATAATGGTGGTGAGTATAATGGTCCATTTGATGAATACTGTAGAAAGTATGAGATCAGACACTAAAGGACACCTCCCAAGACACCACAGTTAAATGGTTTAGCAGAAAGGATGAACAGAACGTTGATTGAGAGGTTCAGATGTCTTCTCTCAGATGCAAAATTACCTAGATCCTTTTGAGGTGAAGCCTTAAATATAGTGACACATGTAATTAATCTGTCTCCTAGTGCTCTGCTACAAGGTGATGTTCCAGACAAAGTTTGGTTTGGTAAGGAAGTCTCTTATGACCATTTACGAGTCTTTGGCTGTAAGGTTTTTGTTCATGTCCCTAAAGATGAAAGAGGGAAGTTAGATGTGAAGACTCGGCAGTGTATCTTTCTTGGTTATGGTGAGGATGACTTCGGGTACTGTTTATATGATCCGATTGAGAAAAAGCTTGTAAGGAGTAGAGATGTTCTATTCGTTGAGGATCAAAACATTGAACACATTAAGAAGTCAACTCCTCAGGCTAATGATAATCCTGCTGATATTATTTCATTTCCTCAAACATCTCTAAATGATCCGGTTGATGTTCATGGTGATATTCAAGAACGTGATGAGAATGTTCAACAGGATCATAATATGGAGGGTGTAGGTGATATTGATGCTCCAATAGAAGATCATCCGCACATACCTTCACCTCTGTTTCAGCCACAGAGGTCCAATAGAATTCCAGTGTCTTCTACTCGGTACTCTCTTGATGAGTTTGTGATGTTAACTGACGGGGGAGAACCTGAATGCTATACAGAAGCAGTTAAAAGTGAGCACGGGCAGCACTGGATCGATGCCATGACAGATTAGATGAAATCTTTATATGATAACTCTATTTATGAGTTAGTAAGTTACCTAAAGGTAAGAGGGCTTTGAAGAATCGGTGGATTTACAAAATAAAGCAAGAAGAAAATACTTCACGTCTACGATATAAAGCCAGATTGGTTGTCAAAGGGTTCAGTCAGAAACAAAGCATCGACTTTGAAGAGATCTTCTCACCGGTGGTGAAAATGTCTTCCATTCGAGTTATGTTAAGTTTGGCTGCTAGCCACGACTTAGAGATTGAGCAGATGGATGTGAAAACGGCTTTTCTCCATCGTGACTTGGAAGAAGAAATTTATATGGAACAACCAGAGGGATTTGAGGTGGAAGGAAAAGAGGATTATGTGTGCAAGTTGAAGAAAAGCTTATATGGCTTGAAACAAGTTTCGAGACAATGGTATAAGAAGTTTGAGTCTGTGATGGGGGAGCAAGGCTATAAAAAGACTACTTCTGATCATTGTGTTTTTGTTCAGAGATTTACTGATGATGATTTTATCATTTTACTACTTTATGTTGATGATATGCTTATTGTCGGTCGTAATGCTGCTAGAATTAACAAGTTGAAGTAAGAGTTAAGCAAGTCCTTTGCCATGAAGGACTTGGGACCAGCAAAGAAGATTCTCGGCATGTCAATCACTCGGGATAGGAAAAAGAAAAGGTTGTACCTGTCCCAGAAGCAATACATTGAAAAGGTACTTCAGAGGTTTAACATGGATAAGGCTAAAGTGGTAGGTACTCCTCTTGCTACACACTTTAAATTATTCATTAACCAATGTCCTTTCATAGAGAAATAGAAGGAAGAGATGCAAAGAGTTCCATTTGCATCAGCCGTGGGTAGTTTGATGTATGCAATGGTATGTACGAGACCTGATATAGCTCATGCAATTGGCACAGTTAGTTGGTTTCTTTCAAATCCCGGTAAAAAGCATTGGGATGCAGTAAAGTGGATAATGAGATATTTACGAGGCTCCACTAATTTGAGACTTTGTTTTGGGAGTGATAAGTCTATCTTCACTGGATTCACAGATTCAGATATAATAGGTAACATTGACTGTAAAAAGTCTACTTCAGGTTATGTGATTACTCTTGCAAGGGGAGCAGTGAGTTGGCAATCTCGATTGCAGAAATGTGTTGCATTGTCCACTACAGAGGCAAAGTTTATTGCAATAACTGAAGCGTCTAAAGAGTTACTTTGGATGAAAAGGTTTATGAAGGAACTTGGTTTTCAACAATTAAATTATGTGTTGTATTGTGATAACCAGAGTGTCATCCATCTTAGTAAGAATCCAACTTTTCATACTAAGTCAAAACATATTGACGTGCGATATCATTGGATACGCGATATTTTTTATTCTAAACAGTTAGCACTTGAAAAGATTCATATAGATAATAATATTGCTGATATGATGACGAAGGTATTATCAAGATGGAAATTTGAGTTGTGTTGTACATTGGTTGAGATGGCCAATATTTCCACATAGTCGGGAGGGGGAGAATTGTTGGGTTTATTGGTCCCTTCCTATGTGGATTAATAACCCAAAAATAATTAAAGTGGGTATAAATACCACTTTTTTTAAAAAAACAAAAAAAAAATATAAAAGAAAGAGAAGAGAGTGGTTGGCCGGAGAGAGAAAGAGAAATATAAAAGGAAAAAAACCTAATTGAGAGGGAGAGCCATCGGTTGAGAGAGAAAAAAAAAAACAAAGGAGGGCTGCTGAAAGGAAGAGAAAAAAAAGGAGACAGACTCTTTGATCTTACGTTTGAAAGAGATATTGGTGTCCGATCAGCTTCAAACTTGGATGGTTGATAGAGGGCGTTTGGTTCTTATTTTTGAACGGTGGAGATTGGATTTCGAGTACTTTTTGATCAATCATATAATTGAAAGATTGTTTGTGGTCCGATCGAGCTGATTTTTGGTCAGTAGTTGGAGGACACATAGATCTTGTTTGTGAACGGTTGGATTTGGGTTCTCTGAACTGCAAGGGCAAGTTTTCTATTCGGACCGAAGCTTCTCAATTCTGGTAACTCTATGTTCTCTCATTTGTGGCAGAATTGGTAAACCGTGTGGATGATTATTGATCCGTGGTCTGATTGAGTTGAAATTTGGACAGCTGATAGGGGACATATGGAGGTTCATCTTGAATGGTTGGATTACTGCCTTAAGGTCTACTTATTGAGTTATTGTTGACAGAACGTGGTTGGTTTGTCTTACTTAACTTACAAGTCTCTTGTTTAATTCAAATTGAATTTGCTCAATTTGTTTGATGTAATTGAGGTTGTGTACCTATATTGTACTCACTTGATTATAGTGGAGCTGACCTCTGATTTAAAGTGTCCGTGGTTTTTTCCCTTTTAATTTAAAGGAGTTTTTCACGTAAAATTGGTGTATTCTCTTACATGATTTATCTATATTGCCATTTTTGTTATTCAATCATTTCCTCACAGGTTCAAGCAAGCGGGAGAAGTTTTTTTTTGGGGCTATTTATACTCCGCTGCGCCTCCCCTTCTCCCATCAGGATTACCATAGGAGGCACTGTCCATATTCAACTTCACCCAATCCTCCTGAGGGGGCTTCATCCAACTAATTGGACACGTTTAGGCAGGGAGAGGCAACCATTATGTGAACCTAGGCTATAAAGCCAATATTGAATGACAAGTTGGCGAATAAAATCAGTAGAGTACTCGAGACTAGGCTTGCCTTCAATGGTACTCGCATTTTGGCACAGCCACAATCATTGACAAGTTGTAGCAAAGGCGATTAGCCACTCCTTATGTAGCTCCACATATTTCTTTCCCATGATATTGTTGACGACCAAGTGTCAAAAATATTGCCAAAAAACCATTGGTGAGCAGCTGAAGGGACCAAAGCCACACAAAGTCTCTAGGGCCCTGGATAGTCCCTAAAAGGATGTAATTGGTTTTCCTTTGCAGACCAACAAAGTGGGCAAGTACACGTGCTAGAAAGACCCCGCTTCCATCGCTTAAGATTTATTAGAAGATTACAATGTGCCAATTGCCACAAGAAGCAGTAGATATGCTTTGGAATGTTGATCTTCCATAGAATGTTCAGCTGGGAATCCCTTGCTATACCTACTGCAGACCCTTTAGCGTGTTGTAAGCAGATTTCAAAGTGAACATTCCATTAGCAGAAGGACCTTAGATAGGTCTGTCGACTTTGGCATCTGCATCTTTAACTTGAAAGGAACCCAACATAGCCAAAGTGTGGGGAGGAAGTAGAGAGGGAGGAAGTAGAGACCGGAGCATATCTCATTTCTAGCCCTCAACGGGGTGCCAATAGTCACGAACAGGTTGACTCAAGTCCCTTGGTGTCAAAGGCTGCAGTGAGTGGCTTTCCAACTCCTTATTTGCTAGCCATTTATTCCTTCGAAACTTGACAAACTTGTCACCAATAGTTCACTTTAACCCCTTGGAAGTAATGTGCTCTACGCAAAGCATCCCTCGCCAAGCTAGGGAAGTGAGCCTGCAATACCTCAGTGCTTTCCCACCACCTTTGTTATATTTGCTCTGGAAAAGTTGTGCCCATAAAGAATGCGGTTTGTGATGAAACTGCCACGTGAGCTTAGTTAAAAGGGCAATATTAGTGAGTCGAGTCTCACGGATGCCAAGCCACCTTACTCTTTCGGTCGGCACAATGTTGAACTGTTTATGGAATTTCCTCTTTCGCTCAGAGTTCCCCCATAAGAAGTTTCTATTACATTGATCCAATTGCTTGCAAACGGAGACTAGGAGAATTGTTGTACTTTGCATGGTATAAGTGGGAATGGCTGCACAAACTGACTGGATAATTGTTAAGCACCCTGCAAATGACACATATTTCATTTTCCATCATGCAAGCCTACTTTGGACTTTGGAAAGCAAGTCCTGGTAAGTATCTCTAGTAATTCTACCAGTCAAGGTGGGCACTCCCAAGTATTTACCAAGGTCAGCTGTAGCAGCTTGTCAACTTAACTGTTGGGTAAGGGCTGAGCTGACATTACGAGAAACCAACATCCTCAATTTATGTAAACTAACTTGCTGTCCGGACCCGTTACAAAACTCGTTGAGGACTTGTTTGATCACCTCAACCTGATTAGAAGAAGCCTCAGCAAATAACACAATGTCATCGGAAAAAATTAAGTGGGAGAGTCCTGGACCCCCTTTAGAAAGATAGATTGGTTTCTTGGACACCTTGAGAACCTACGCTTCAATCAAAAGAGCTAAGCGTTCAATGTAGAGCATGAAGATGTAGGGAGAGAGGGGGCCTCCCTAGCAAAGGCCTCTAGACTGTTGGAAGCCTGTAGTTTGCTCTCCATTCCATATTACTTTCATGGTAACAAAAGTAATACAAGCCATAATTAAATTAACCCAACTACTGGGAAGAGCCAACTCAAACAATGTAGTCCTTCTCTTATACTTGAATACAAGGATAGTTGAACAAATTTGCCGGTGTTCATTAAGTGAACATGTTCACGTAATTAACTCATCATAAGAATTTTCAAATTGAGCATTATTTGCATATGTAGTGCTTATATAAGTTATCGCTACACTTGAAATCACTAAACTATTTTGTTGTTCTTGCCACTGAGCAGGAGTAGTGCGTGATCGAGAAATAGGCACAAGCTACCCAGGCCACACATTAGACTAGAAACAATTCATTCAAAGGATTAGGACTGAGCCACATCGAGATTTGGTGCCTCACTCAAGGCACGATCGGTCCAGGGCAGTTCTCATGTGCTTATAGAGTAGGTCAGGAGTTGGTGAGGGTGTTTGTTGCTCGCGGAAAGAGCAGTCCAACTGTCATCGCTTCCCCGTCCCATGATAGATTCCTTCCTGAATCGGCCCCGACATATGTCTAGGAGAACGATTAATGGGGAACCGTAGGCTTTATTCATAGACTCCCTATTCGGTTGTGAAGGAAGTGATTGGCAAGGTCAAGAGTCGGTGTAGGGTGAGCTCAGGACATTGCAAGGAGGCTTGAAGACACAGGCATGTCAAGTCCTCGCCAACTCATTGGGCAAGGGAAAGTGGGTGATCCTATGGTCACAAAGGGAAATGAAAACTCACTCGAGAAGATTAACTAGAAAATAGGATAGGATTTATCAAAAATTTTAAGATTTTTTTTTTTATTCCTGCTAGCTGCAAATTTTGAATGGAAAAAAAAAAAGGAAAAAGAAAGTGAAAGCAGCTATTGAAGATGACTAACCAATATAATAATGGCATTGAATATGAAGGAGGCAAGGCAACATGTCCATGACTTACCTAGCAAACGACTTCTTCAACTTGCAATACTAGCATCATGTGCAATGTCTTCTATGTTGTTGCTTAGTGGTTCACGTAGTTGACAATGTCAATATCTAAGCCTTTTTCCAAAGGCCAATTTAGGCTAGTTGTGAATCGAAATGAGGTGATTCTTTTTACTTAAATACTCGACTCTAGTATCATATTATTTATTCGAGAACATATGTTTAACCACCTAAATCATATCATCCCATAAGAGCAGGGAAAATTACATTTTACCCCTTGTGTTTTGAAGATAATTATCATTTATACCATGCATTTTTTAAAATTAAAAAAAAAAACACTATGCAGTTTAAATACGATAACAAAAAACTCATTCCATTCATCTGTCATTAGATAATGTTAAATTTAATTACTAAAATGACATTAAAAATGCCCCCAAAGTGATAAGAACGCCCTTTATAAACAATTTAAAAAACATAAAATAAATAGAAATTGCTACCATTCTACCTCTATTGAATGGAAGTACCCATTTTCAAGGAACCCCATAAGTCACAAACCCCATCATTTTCCATGGTCGTAGTCTGTGTGTACTAGCGGCACAAACCCAATATGATCCCATCATGGTTGGTGGGTCAATATTGCCAAGTGGATTGGTCAAGCCTGGTCATGATGACCATGATCACTATTGCACCAATCCGACAAATGTTATTACTTCTGCTGCTGCTCCTTTTGCTTCCAGCACTGCTATTGCTAAAACTAGTTATTCAGGCAATGGACGTACTGCACTGTATGAAGTGGAATTAATGAACACTGGATGGGCTATTAGGAATGATCTTTGAGGGATTAACAATAAATGGCCGAGGCAAGATACTCTCGCTCTTTTTGACATCAGATCTAGGCTTGATTCCAGGTTCAAGGAGTCAATGTCGAGGCATGGAACCTGCGTGTTATCGTTGGGGATGGATAGATCAGAGGCAGCAGCTCTTTCTGGACTGGTTTCATCGTTGGAAGTGGATGATGGTGTTGAATAAAAATTTAAACTATAATAAAACGATACTTTTCTGAATTTTCATTTGCGAAAATTTAATTACCACAATACAGGATCTTTAAGCGAATACTAGCAAATGAACTGTAAGGAATCGACGTACCGTCCATGTCGGTTCCTTCGTCGGAGGTGAAGATCTCTTTACCGATCCTTTTCTGAGAAGGTTTCGCCTTTCCTTTTCGGATTTTTTCCTTTCGCGTCTACCTACCTTTTCGTGTCTACCTTCCTTTTCGGTCTCTCTCTTCCTCTTTCAATTTTCTCCGACTCTTCCCTTTCCTTTTCTGATTTTCTCTAATGGCTGAGCGAGTTACAGGAAAACTTAATGATAACGTTTATATCCCTTCCATAATGGTTATCATTAATTAGGAATTAATACCATAATTAAATCGTTATCATTAATTAGGAATTAATACCCTAATTAAATCATTAATTAGGGAATTAATATCCTAATTAAAATGTTACCTTTTTCTTCCGCAACGTTTACGATTTAATTAGAAATTATCCCTCTTTTCCGATAATAATTATTCTACCCGTAATCGTTATCTATTTCCCGTAACAATTATCTTTAAATAGGGAGAGTGGAGGGATTTTAAACCCAATGACCCAAATTGCCATTATATCCAACCGACCATCATATTGGACCCTTTATATTGGGTCATACTTTAAATAACAAGGGCCACTCATGTTAATTAATCTAACAAATCTCCCACTTGGCTCTTGTTATGATTTGATGAATCAACAACAAATAAGTGTGCACAATCCTTAAAGATCATCAAACCACAATACTTAATTGAATTAAAATGATTGGATCATGGCGGTCACATGTTCTTTGGCGACATGATTCCTTCCATGTATCACATGATCATTATAATTCATAATAACCTTACTGAGGAACGTTGAAACTTTAATTGTCATTTCCGAACATGCCACTAGTTATCTCACAACTGTAATTGTATACAACCAAATGGAGACAACAGAGCGCAATCAAAACCATAACTTTAATTGAATTCACAAGTGTTACAATAATATGAGCAGTACATAATATTGGCTCTTAAGAGAATGCGGACCTATCCAAAATGCCCATCCCATCAACATGTCCAATAAATGTTTTTGGTGGCAAACCTTTAGTTAATGGGTCCGCTATCATCAGTTCAGTACCAATGTGCTCAATAGACACTCTACGGTTTTGCACTTCTTCCTTAACAGATAGATATTTCAAATCTATATGTTTTGCACCTTTAGAATACCTATCATTCTTAGAGAAGAAAACAGCTGCGAAATTATCACAATAAATTCTTAACGGCTTTTCTATACTGTCGACCAAACCAAGCCTTAAGATAAAATTCCGCAACCATAATGCATGAACAGTAGCCTCAAAGCATGCTACAAATTCAGCTTCCATAGTGGAAGTAGCAATGACAGACTGCTTCCCACTTTTCCAGGAAACTGCTCCTCCAGCCAGGAGGAACACGTAACCAAATGTAGATTTCCTCGAGTCTACACATCCAGCATAATCTGAATCCGAGTAGCCTACTATTTCAAGATGACTTGATCTTTTATAAGTAAGCATATGATTCTTGGTGCCTTGCAAGTACCTAAGTACTTTCTTTCCAGCTTTCCAATGATCTATTCCAGGATTACTTTGATATCGGCCAAGCATTCTAACAGCGAAACTAATATCTGGCCGAGTGCATGTTTGAGCATACATCAAACTTCCAACCAATGATGCATAGGGAATGAATTCCATTGATTTTCGTTCCAAATCATTCTTTGGACATTGCAGTTCACTGAACTTGTCCCCTTTCTGAATTGGAACTATTCCTGTAGAGCAATTTTCCATTCTAAATCTCTCTAATACTTTATTGATATAGCCTTTCTGAGACAATCCCAACAATCCTTGTGATCTATCACGGAATATTTCTATTCCTATCACATAGGATGCCTCATTCATATCTTTCATTTCAAAAGTTTCAGAGAGAAATTTCTTAACATCATGTAACAAACTCATGTCATTAGCAGCCAATAGGATGTCATCGACATATAGGACTAATATAATGAACTTGCTCCCACTGACCTTCATATAGATACACCGATCAACGGTGTTCTCTACAAAACCATACGACGTAATGGTATCATTAAACTTAATATACCATTGTCGGGAAGCTTGTTTCAGTCTATATATCGATTTTTTTAATTTACACACCAAATTTTCCTGCCCTGTGGTTATGAAACCTTCAGGTTGGTCCATATACACTTCCTCTTCTAAGTCTCCATTCAGAAAGGCGGTCTTTACATCCATTTGGTGGAGCTCCAAGTCATATTGAGCCACCAAAGCCATAATGATTCTTAAGGAGTCTTTCTTAGATACTGGAGAGAAAGTCTCCTTATAGTCAATGCCATCCTTTTGAGTGTAACCTTTGGCAACAAGTCTGGCTTTGTACCTTTCGATGTTGCCTTTTGAGTTTCGCTTGGTCTTGAAGACCCATTTACAGCCAACTCGTTTTGATCCTTCAGGCAACTCTACTAATTCCCAGACTTGATTTACATCCATCGATTTCAACTCTTCCTTCATGGCATTCAACCACTTTTCAGAATCATTGCAATCCATGGCTTGTTTAAATAAGACTGGATCTTTATCAATGCTTAATTCCGATTCATGCTCAAGCGAGTAAACCACATAATCATTCGATACAGCTGGCCTTTTCTGTCTTGTAGACCTCCGTAATGCCATATCTTGTGGCATCGCTTGTTCATTCGAAATTTGTACATTGTCACTTGGTTCATCTCTTATGTGCTCACTTTGCGTGTTTCGTGTATCAATTCGTTGTCCTTGCATGTCGCGTAACTGTGATGCAACACAAGGAACAACAACTTGAGTAGAAACACTGGGTGTGGGGATACCAACTTGAGTAGAAGTACTCACTGTGGATCTTTCATTTTGCAATTCTGCAATATCCACCTTTCGTGATTCCCCACTCCCACTGAGCTGACCATTTTCAATGAACCGAGCATTACCAGACTCAACTATTCTAGTACTATGGTTAGGGCAGTAGAACCTGTACCCTTTAGACTTTTCAGGATAGCCAATGAAGTGACCACTGATGGTTCTTGCATCAAGCTTTCCTTCATGTGGATTATAAATCCTTACTTCCGCTGAACAACCCCAAACGTGAAGGTGTCTTAAACTGGGTTTCCTACCTGTCCATAACTCGTAGGGAGTCTTAGGGACAACCTTACTAGGAACCCTGTTCAGCAGATATGCTGCAGTCCTTAATGCATGCATCCACAAGGATAAAGGTACAGTACTGTAACTCAACATACTCCTAACCATATCCATAAGTGTGCGATTCCGCCTTTCCGCTACACCATTCTGTTGTGGTGTACCAGGCATTGTGTACTGTGCACATATGCCTCGACTTTCAAGAAACTTTGCAAATGGACCAGGACATTGTCCACTTTCATTGAATTTTCCATAATATTCACCACCCCTGTCTGACTTAATCACTTTTACTTTTCTATCTAACTGCCTCTCCACTTCGTTAATAAACACCTCCAGGGTGTTTACTGACTGAGACTTTTCATGCAGTAGATATAAGTAACAGTACCGTGAGTAGTCATCTATAAATGTGATGAAATATTTCTCACCACCCCATGTGGGAATATCAAAAGGGCCACATATATCGGTGTGTATTAATTCTAAAGGCTCACTACTTCTCATGGCTGGGTTCTTTGATATGTGTCTTGTTTGTTTTCCTTTTATACAATCAACACACACTTCCCAATCAGCAAAATCCAATTGAGGTAGGATATCACTTTTCACCAACCTCAATAACCTTTCTTTGGATATATGACCCAATCTTTGATGCCATAAGAAAGCAGAACTATCATTACGCATATTACGTTTGTTACCTATACTATGCTCAACAAGAAATAGAGAATCAGCATACATAGCATCAAGATTAAGACGATACAAATCATCAACCAAAGTACCAGATCCATAATAGTACGAATGTCTATACAATGAAAATGCACCGTTTCCAATCTTGAAATTAAATCCTTCTTTATCCAACTTTGCAACAGAAATCAAATTTCTAGCACATTCAGGAACATAGAGACACTTTTCTAGATCCAGGTGACACTTAGTGTCCAAGATCAATCTGTACGTCCCAATTCCCGCTATTCGAGCCTTCATTCTGTTTCCCATGTAAAGGAACTTCTCAGTTCCTGTTATGGGCTGGATTGAAAGGAATCCCTGCATAATATGTGACACATGAGTAGTTGCTCCAGAGTCTAACCACCAAGTATTGTTGGGTACTTCAATTACGTTTGATTCAAAACATACTGATATACAGTACATACCTTTCTTTTCGAACCAAGCTTTCCTTTTTGGGCAATCCTTCTTGAAGTGACCCATCCTTTTACAGAAGAAGCATTTCTAATCCTTTTGGATCTGACCTCCAGTGACTTTTATAGAGGCCTTGTCCTTCTTCTTACCCTTCCGGTATGGTTTAGACTTACTACTGCTAGCCTCATTGCGAACAGTGAGATGAATGGAGTGATCCCTCATCTTCTTTAATCTCCCTTCTTCCTGAACCAGCATGGCCTTAATTTCTTGAAAGTTCCATTTCTCTTTAATAGTGTTATAATTCACTTGGAACTGGCCAAATTCAGGAGGCAGTGAGTTGATGATGAATTGAACCAAAAAGGATTCACTCACATCCATTCCCATCGTTCTTAACTTTGCTGCTAGGTTAGCCATACTAGTCACATGATCATGAATGGGCTGTGACCAATCAAATTTCTTGGTCGTCAGCTCACTCATTAGGGTTCCTACAATGGATTTGTCAGCTATGTCTAACTGAGAATATTCTTTAATTCTCACCATAAATTCCCTTGCATATTCGGTCTTAGGCATTGATGGCTTGACATTTTCAGCCATCGTCATTCGCATCAAATTCAGATTCAGCCTATTAGACCGTACCCAAGCCTCATGAAAAGACTTATCGGATTCTGTACTGGTCTCTGTAATGGCTGCAGGCCTTTTATCCGTGATGATCGCTAGGTCTAAGCCCAAAACGCCCAAATGAAACTGAATATGCTCAGACCATTCTACATAGTTCAGCCCATTGAATTTGATCATTGCATTGCCTAGGGCGAAAACGTTGTTGTAGGCTGCAAACATGATCCAAATTTACACATTAATACTTTGAGCAAACTTTGATGGATTCAGATACATACATTACAAACTTTGATTATGTATTTAAGTCCACCTTTGGGTGATCCTCAAACACATAACTTTAATCAATAACAATGCTAATTAGATATACTTTAATAGATCAATCAATCATACTAGAGTGAAACATGAATGTTATCTTTGGATATACAATCATGTTTACTCAGTATATCAATCAATCCTCTTTAGTGTTATTAATTATAGGCAATGATCCATCTTTGGATGATCTCCTAGCTTTATAATTAATAACTCCAATTGTTCATGTACAACCTTTTATTAGCATCAAAATGAACAATTTGAAATTCATGATCATTTAAATTTTTCAAACCAGGCCACTTTGGTGACTAACAAGTTTTCAAAATTTTAATGTTCCATTCTGTGGGAGTTGACACAGGTCAATACTGGCAACGCATTTTGCCCATAGTCGGCTTATGCCTTACGCCGATACCCACCTGCGATTCAAACGACAACTGCGAGCGACACAGGATCCGGTGGCCGGCGCACTATTCCGGCCAACAGTCTCCGGCAACGCAGATTCCGGCCGGAGCTCCTCCCACGCCGGCCAACCCTGCCGGCACCGCCCGGATCCCTCAGCCGGGCCTCTGTCGCGGCCAGCAGGCCGATCGGGTCCCGGCCACGTGCGCTCGCTGGTGGCCCCTCGGCCCCGGTCGGGTCGCGCTTCTCCGGTGGCCCCTCGGCCCCAGTCGCCTCGCGCTCGCCGGTGACCCCTTCGGCCTCGGTCGGATCGCACTCGCCGGTGGCCCTTTCGGCCCCGGTCGCCTCGCGCTCATCGGTGGCCCGTTCGGCCTCGGTCGGATCGCGTGCGCCGGTGGCCCTTTCGGCCCCGGTCGGATCGGGCTTGCCGGTGGCCCTTTCGGCCCCGGTCGGCTCGCGTTCGTCGGTGGCCCTTTCGGCCTCGGTCGGATCGGCTTGCCGGTGGCCCCTTCAGCCCTGGTCGGGTCTGGCTTCGGCCGGTGCCCCTCGGCCCTCGATCGGGTCGCGCCGCCGGTGGCCCTTTCGGCCTCGATCGGGTCGCGCCGCCGGTGGCCCTTTCGGCCTCGATCGGGTCGCGCCGCCGGTGGCCCTTTCGGCCCTCGATCGGGTCGCGCCGCCGGTGGCCCTTTCGGCCTCGATCGGGTCGCGCCGCCGGTGGCCCTTTCGGCCCCGGCCGCTTCGGGTTTCGGCCGGTGCCCCTTTCAGCCCCTGATTGGGTCGTTCCGGCTGGGCCAATCTGACTACCCCGATCTGGCTACCCAGGTTTGGCTACCCCTGTGACGCGCAGAAACACAGCACTCACCGGGGTTCCTTTCGCCGTACCCGGATCGATTTGGATCCCGGCGGCACCAACCTTTTCTTTCATGCGCCGTCCCGTCCAGCATAACAGGGAAAACGAAAACAACAACGCAGTATTCGCAAAAACTTGGCTTTGATACCAATTGTTGAATAAAAATTTAAACTATAATAAAACAATACTTTTTTGAATTTTCATTTGCGAAAATTCAATTACCACAATACAAGATCTTTAAGCGAATACTAGCAAATGAACTGTAAGGAATCGACGTACCGTCCATGTCGGTTCCTTCGTCGGAGGTGAAGATCTCTTTACCGATCCTTGTCTGAGAAGGTTTCGCCTTTCCTTTTCGGATTCTTTCCTTTCGCGTCTACCTACCTTTTCGTGTCTACCTTCCTTTTCGGTCTCTCTCTTCCTCTCTCAATTTTCTCCGACTCTTCCCTTTCCTTTTCTGATTTTCTCTAATGGCTGAGCGAGTTACGGGAAAACTTAATGATAACGTTTATATCCCTTCCATAATGGTTATCATTAATTAGGAATTAATACCATAATTAAATCGTTATCATTAATTAGGAATTAATACCCTAATTAAATCATTAATTGGGGAATTAATATCCTAATTAAAACGTTACCTTTTCCTTCCGCAACGTTTACGATTTAATTAGAAATTATCCCTCTTTTCCGATAACAATTATTCTACCCGTAATCGTTATCTATTTCCCGTAACAATTATCTTTAAATAGGGAGAGTGGAGGGATTTTAAACCCAATGACCCAAATTGCCATTATATCCAACCGACCATCATATTGGACCCTTTATATTGGGTCATACTTTAAATAACAAGGGCCACTCATGTTAATTAATCTAACAGATGGAGCCATGAAACTAGTAGCAGCGCACAGTTGGGTCAGCGGATTTGGGTGGCCTTTCCGGTCTTTCTTGGCTAGAATTTGACATGTGGTCCCTAAAAACACATAGATTAACGAATTACGATTCAGTGGCCAGCAGCGATTGCAGTTAGACAAATAGAGGGCAGTGGTAGCAAATAAAAAAAAAAAAAACTGAGGCTTTTTTTGCTTGATTTTGAAGTCTTTTTCTATTATTTTTCATGAGATATATGAAAGAGCTGATTCATGAAGAGCTTCTAAGAATGCATTGAGCATTCAAGAAGAGTTAATGATATATTCAAGTGTTAAAAGGATGAAAGATGTACTTAGCAGGTTAATTGAAAAAGTTTGAACCAAAGAAATTAATTCAAACTTTGAGGGTAGTAAAATATACCTTAATTTGAGTCAAAATTTTCTTAATTGTATAAGTATATTGAATGGACATGTGTCTTAAGTAATTATAAGGATTTCTATGACAATTTCTAGAAAAAATAAGAGTTAATTTGTTGTTAGTCTCTTTAGGAAGTTTGTCCTTATCTATAAAATTGTTAATTCAGTTTATAAATAAACTTGATTTCAATGTTAAAGGTAACAGATCATTAGGTGAAATAAAAATGAGAATTTTCTCTTTTAGTTCTTCAAAAAAAAAACTAAAGAATTTATCAAAAACTAACTTTTCTTATAATATTTAACCTAACTTATCACTTTTAAGTTTATTCTTTTCTAGAATATAGTGCCTACATCTTTCTCTATATCTTAGGTTTATATTCCTTTAAATATTAGGTTTATGTGTTGCGTCATTGAAATATGATTTAGTTTTCTTAGATTCTTGTTCAATTTGTTGTATGTGTTGGGTTCTTAAGCCCACATCTTTTGACATTCACATCAATTGGTATCAGAATTTGACTCTAAATTAGATTTGCTTATATAAATTTGAGTTTTTCTCTTGTTATTTTTCTTGCTAGCTTTTTATACCTTTTTGTTCTTTGAAATTGGCAAGCTCTAGTTTTCTTTTTGTTTTTTGGTTGTATTTATATTCTTTTGGTTCTTTGAATCTACAAACTGTACCTTTACTTTTCTTATATTTAAATTCATGCAAAAAAAAAAAGAAAAACAAAAAGAGAAGTAATTCCTTTTTAATTGGGCATCTTATAACATAAGGAAATCCTAAATTAAAGGAGTAGATCTTATTTCTTTCTAATTCTTACAAGGATTCAAATGTTATTAATCTTTCTTTGTGTCTTGCAATTTGATCTTATTATTATAATTATTTTTTAACTTGCAACCTTTATTCATTGTACTTTTCTAAATTTCTTTGGTTCTAATTTATTAGAATTAGTTAGTTATAAGGTGAATTTGATTGAGGTTGTCTAGTTCAATAAAAAATTGAGAAAATTTGATGACAAAAGGTAAGAGTGTAAACATATACTGAGAAGAAACCTTAAAGAGTATAAACATGAGAGTGTGTGACATTATTTTTGAGTAAAACACGTGAGAGAGTGTTTTGTTAGGTATCCCAACCATTTTGTATAAAATTAACACTATGTCTTCCAAAGATAGAGATGTGTCATTCATAATCAAAACTATGCAATAACAATTTGAGTACATAAACACCAAATTTAATGATATAAAGGATAGGATGAAGGAGTAAGCCATACAATAATGGAGTTACAATTGAGGCATAATGACTATGAGGTTCCTAATGTAAGAAGGGAAGAGAGACAAGCCTATGGGCATAAAGATGATGAATTTGATGATCTAACTACTTTAGTTAGAATTGTTAATAATAAAAGTGGCCAAAGAGATTTTAGGAAATGAGATACCAATCGCCATGATTTTAGTAACATTAAAATGAAAATTTCTCCATTCCTAGTAAAAAATGATCCTAAACTTATCTAAAATGGAAGAAAAAAGCTAAGTTGGTCTTTAACTACTACAACTACTCTAAAGAGAAAAAGGTAAAACTTAATATCGTTAAGTTTATGGATTATGCTATTATTTAGTGAGATTAACTTGTTTTGACAAAGAGAAGGAATTGTGAGAGGCCTATTGATATATAAGATGAGATGAAAACTATCATGTGGAAGAGGTTCATCCCTAATCACTATTATAGGCATCTATACTAAAGGGTACAAGGGCTCGCTTAAAGCGCCAAAAGTGAGAAGAACTACCACAAGGAGATAAAGATTGTTATGATTTAAACTAATATGGAAAAGGATAAAGAAACAATCATGGCTTGATTCTTCCAAGGGCTAAATAGAAACATCACCAACATAGTTAAATTGTAGCATTATATACAGTTAAAGGACATGGTGCATATGAAAATGAAAGTTAAAAGGCAACTCAAACGAAGGGGTTTTACATAGTTTAGATAAAATTCAAGTTTCACTTTATCTTAAAAGCTGAATTGGACCAAAAGGGAGGATAGGGCTAATTACATACCCAAGATTGTATCTTACAAGAGTAAGGAAGTAAGCCTAATAAGGAGAAAGGTAATTCTAATTCCCTAGTAAAAATAAAGTTATTAAATATTTCAAGTGTCTGGGAAGGAGACATATTGCACCTTAGTGTCCAAATAAGTGTACCAAGTTGTTGCAAAGTAATGGTGATATTGAGATAAAATATGAGTCCAATGATGACTTTATGCCACTATTGTTGCAAGTAGGGTTTGCATATAATAAAAATGCTTAATCTGCTACTAATTACTCTCTATTTGAAATTGTGTATGGTTTAATCCTTTGACTATTTTGGATTTGATGTCTTTACCCATTGATAAGTATGTTAGTTTAGATGGTGAACACAAGGCCAAAATGGTGAAGAAGTTGCATAAGAAAGTGTGGTAAGAAATGGCAAAATGAACTAAGCAATATACATCCTATGCCAACAAAGGACAAAAAAAAGTAGTGTTTAAATTTGGTAATTGGGTTTGGATACTTATGCACAACGAAAAGTTCTCGACTCAAAGGTATTCAAAGTTGTAGCCTAGAGGAGATGGTCTGTTCCAAGTATTGGCACAAATTAATGGTAATGTTTATAAGTTGGACCTTTCCAATTAGTATAATGTGAATGAAACATTTAATATTTTTGATATTTCTCTTTTTCATATGGGTGATGATCTTTCTTTTTGATATAGACAATGATTCAAAGACAAATTTTTTTGAGGAGAGGGTAAATGATGAAATCCATAAAGGACTTAGTGCATAAAGGGCTTCTAAAGATTTATATATGAAAGATCATAATTTTGCTAATATGTACAGACATGTGAGAAGTAAGTTTCAAGGAAATTTTATTAGCATAATGGTTTCATAGCTGGGGAAAATTGTTTATATATGCCTATGAGTTCCTTAAGGCAATTGGTTATGAGAGAAGCACATAAGGGTGGTTTAATGAGTCATTTCGATGTTAGGAAAATCCTAAATGTCTTAAATGTGAACACAAGGCCAAAATGGTGAAAAGTTATATGAGAAGGTATGGCAACAAATTGCAAAACAAACTATACAATATACATTTCATGTTAATAAAGGGCAAGAAAAAGTATTGTTTAAACCTAATGATTGGGTTTAGGTACTTATGTATAAGGAAAGGTTCTCAGTTCA
Organism: Bruguiera gymnorhiza; assembly: GCA_020883675.1. NCBI lineage: Eukaryota > Viridiplantae > Streptophyta > Magnoliopsida > Malpighiales > Rhizophoraceae > Bruguiera > Bruguiera gymnorhiza. Next base: position 756,891 of record JAIRCJ010000160.1, on the reverse strand, counting down.
AAGGCATTCAAAAGTTGAAAAGTTACAGAAATTTTGGGTCGGTCGACCGAACTAGTTGCTGCAATTGATCAATGTGACAAAAATACAGAAATTGGAAAGTTCTAAAAAGTTTGGATTGGCCAACTAGAGCTACCTAATGATCAACCAATGCCTCAAAGACAAACTTCCCATATTTGGTCTAGATTGTGATTTACTCTTTATATGGCAAGATATACTTAATCACAATGGTTAATAAGGCTTAAATATCTATATATCGATTTTTGTAAACAAGGCTAAGTGTCTTGAATGCCTTGAGCAAAAAAGAGACATACTTTGATAAATCAAAATAAAGAAAGAGGGTATAGTGTTTTAAGGAGACAAACACTTTAATCTTGTGAGAAAGCTTTTTATTCAAGTTTAAATGACCAAAGTGTTGTAAAGGTGAGTTTAACATTGAATCAATAAGTGGCGTGATTGGTAAACTTGGCACCAAATTAACAAGCAAGGTTGTAAGGGGTTTGATCTTTACCCAAGGATGAAGATTGTGATAGTAATTTAAGAACTCTTAAGATGGTAGCCTTAAGGAGGGCACATAGGCTTAAAGAATTGTCGAATATTTATAAATCATTATGTTTAATTTCTCTTCCCTTATCTTTTTATACTTTCAGCTCTTCATGTTGTTTACTTTATCAATTGTTATTTATTATCTTGTTATTATTTTTTAAAGTTGGGATTGAAGGCGAGTTGAGTGATAAAACTAAATAAACCCAATTCACCCCTTCTTTTGGGTTACCCTAGGGACTAATCAACAGTGTCAAAACTCAGTATCTGTTTCATAGGCCTAACCTCCTAGAGTTGATCCATGACATCCCTTGTACCCATGTGTCATATTGAAGTTGGAAACATCTTTAAACCTCTCATCTTTGATTAATGCAATTACAACTACTAAAGAGATAAGATGACCATTTATATTCAATCCTATGACTATGAACTTTGGAAAATAGTTGAGAGTGGCCCTCAAAAAGCCCTAAAAGCAAGCACTAGTAGAAGAAAAAGTGAGTCCACCATAAGGGCTTAAAGATTTAAAACCTCTAACTCTAAAGCTATTTACATGCTTCATTATGGTTTAAGTGTTAATGAATATAATAGGGTATTATCATATAATATAGTAAAGGAGATATGAGATAAGCTCAAAATCATTCACAAAGGTACAACACAAGTAAAAGACATAAAGAGAAACTTGCTCATGTGTGAATATGAGCTTTTTGAGATGAAGAGTGACAAGATAATCTTAGTGATGTACCTAAAGTTTATTGATATTATCAATCCTCTTAAGAACCTCATAAAGGATATTAGGACAAAAGTGACATGACAATCTTAGAGATATAACTAAGGTTTATCAATATTATCAATTCTCTTAAGAACCTTGGCACGAATATTAAGACAAGTGATCGTATAAAGAAGATATTGAGATCACTTTCAAAGTCTTGGAATCTTTAGACCAATACAATCATTGAATCTAAAGACTTAAACACTTTAGACTTAGATAAGTTGATTGGTTCATTATTGATGTGTCAGATGACCTTTAATAAAAAGATTTTAGAGAAGAAGAAGACATTTACCTTTAAATCTTCCACATATGATAAGAGTGATAATAAGAAAGAGAGTGATGATAAGGAGGATAGTGATGGTGAAGATAAGAGTAACTCCTACATTAAGGATGATAAGGAAAAGTTTGAAATGATAACAAAAAGGATCTTACACCTTTTTTAAAAAGAAGAGAAAAATTGGCAAGATATCATTTAAATGTAATAATGATAAAGACTTGCAATCAAAGAAAGAAATCATATGCTATACATACAGAAAGATTTAACACATTGCTCTAAATTTCTCTAGCAAAAGGAAGTTTAAGAAGACAGTAAAAAAGGCATTCGAGGTCTTATGGGATGATTCAAGTGTTCATCAAATAAGTTATTATATGATAAGGTAACTCACATATATTTCACGATAAAGGAAGATTAGGTAAATTTTGATATTTGTGATTAGTCTCTAATTGATAAGTTGTATGACACTTTAGATTGCCTTGATAGGTAGTTTAAAGACATGGCTGTCAAAAATAAAGATCTTTATGTTAAAAATGTCTTTATAAAGCATGAAATTAAATCCTTGAAAAATGAAAATGCTTCACTAAAAAATAAGAATGCTTTTCTAAGAGATGAGATCTAGTCACTCACTGAAAAGAATAGTGAGTTGGATAATGTTTATATCATAAAGCCCTTAAATAATAATATTAATCTAAAAAAGGAAGTATCTAAGCTTTAAAGGTCTATCTCTAAGTTTGCTTAAAGTAAAGACAAGGTAGACATGCTACTTGACTCTTAAAGCCTTAAGGTAAGAAGGGTGGTTTGGGTTATGCATCTCATGCATATCAACTCAAAGCTTTATAAGGCAAGGTAGCTTATACTCATGCATATACACAAATAACTAGTATTAGATCACATAAAAATGTTCACGCATCATACCATGGTAGAAAAGCATCTGACAAGTATGCCTATATGTACACAAGACACATACAAAGACCTAAAGCATCATATAGACATGCATATCCATATGATAGATGACATGATCATTCACATGATAAATACTATACTAGAGATCTCATTAGATGCTATTTTTGTGGTGAATATGGTCATATGTAATATTCTTGCAATTTGAGGTGGAGTTTAAAAGGTATGAGATGTTCTCATATAAATGCTAAAAGCATTAATGGTAACTCTTAAGGGCCTAAGCAAGTTTGGGCAACAAAATCTATCAATTAAAATATTTTGTAGGTGGAAAGGAATATTCTCATCAACTAAGCAAAAGATCTTTGGACATTATTCTACTGGTTGGTTGATAATAGCAATAAGTAATGAAATGCTTGAACTCTTTTAATAACTCTTATCTCCATTTTATGTTTTAATCAATTCATTTCATAGTGATGATTAATTGTTTGATATATGTTTTATGTTATGCAATATATGTTGATTCTCTTAAGTATGCTTTATTTTTAATATGCCTTTATTTCCATAGTTGATTAATTTTTTAGAGATATGATCAATGTTATTATGGTTATATCTTGTTCTTTTAGCATGTGCATGATTTTATTATACATCCATTGTAATAAAACCATTATGTATACACTTATGTCTTATGCTTATTTGAGTTACTATATCTTTATGACCAGGCATGATTGCTATTGGACAAGTTGTATATTGCCTTACATGATTAAAGGGGAGTTATTATAATTGATTGGTAATATTGTTTAACCCTATGGATCCAAGTAATTTGGATAGAAAAAGCTAATTTTATCTTGTAGGAATATAAGAAATTCTTCATAAGGAGACCTCTATAATTAGCCTACTTTAAGGAATCAAAGGATATCATTCATTACTTTGGATCATGATGGAATTTGATTTGACATGCTTAACGTGCATGAATAAGAAATAGAGAATGCAAAGTTGAATGACACATCAAAGGAGAAAGAACACAAATAATGCAAATGAGTAGCAATATTTTTTGATAGAAATGAGTCCATGTATCAAAGGAGAGCAACATCAATAAAGTGACTTAAAAGTTGCCAAAAAGAGCAGAAACATGCTCAAGACTTTCCAAGGCAGGATTATTGGAGTTTGTACAAAAGTTTAGCTTTTTCTTGATGGGCAAAAGACTTTCATGAGTAAAGTTTGAAAGAGATCTTTATCAATTAAACAAGGAATGTAAAGGAACTATTTAAGAAGTTCAACATGTATGATTTCAAGTATTGCAACTCACAAATTTCTACATTAATCGAGTTTGACAAGGATGAATATGGTAAGAATGTAGTTGAAAAAAAGCATGAAGGTGTAATTAATAGCACCTTTTACCCTACTTCCAATTTGTATGATGTCATGAGTGGCACAGTCATATAGGAAGTATAAGATTGGTTAAGTATCTCTTTCAAATGCTTACATGTTTCATGCTATATTGCTCTTATATTGCATAATTCAAGGGTAAAATGAAAGTTACTCCTACGTGGATTCCCTAAGATTTCATATTGGCATATCTATTAGAGATAAGCATTACTATGCATATGTCATTATATCCTTATACTCTTGTGATACATATGCCTTAATATTTCAATGCTTACGTAACAAAAGGAGAGAAGCTTTTGATGCATTAAGGGGGATAATTATTACACCCTTTTGATCGAGACACCTTTTGATTATGAAAAAAAAAAAGGGAGAAGTTTGTTGATGCATCAATGTGTTATATTTTGTATATATTCTTATTTGCATTAATTTTTTGTCATCATTAAAAAGAGGAGATTGTTAGCAACATTGAATGTTGCTAATATGTTTGTTTAAGTGTGATTAGTGAAAAGGTTAAATCACACAAACACATAAGTATGAAAGGAAGCAACATAAGAGAAGTGAGACAACTATTAGTCAACTTCTAGAAGTTGTTGTACTTTGTTTGAGATGAATTGAATTATAAGCCATATATGTTTGGAAAGCTAGACCTATCTAGTTTCCAATGCCACCAATTATGCATTAATTGGAAATGTATAGAGAAAGATATGACTTAAATACTAGAATGTGTCAAAGCTATCAAGATAGATAGCATTAGTCAACTTCTTGAAGATACCATAAATAGCTAGAGCTGAATTAGATGATGAACATATATAATTAGAAAGATATTTCAATCTAGTTTGTACACAAAAGACAACACATAATTTGGGATTTTCTAAAGAAAGTTAGGGCTAATTTACTAAAAGGAGTATGAGTTATCAGGTTAAAAAAAAAGGAAAGAATTTGAATGAGATTGTGAGTAGAAAGGAAAGAAGTTTAAATTTGAATAAGATCATGAAAAGAATATGAAAAGATTGTGAAAGAGAAAGGAAAGGTTTTTGAATGAGATTGAAAGAGATTGTGCAAAGAAAGGAAAAAAATCAAGTGCAAAAGGAAAGACTTGATGTTGAAAAAGTTCTAGAAAGTCTTAATTGGTTCACCATACTAGTCATTGTGGTTGATTGAACATGCAAAAAGTGTTATGCTTAAAGTTGAAAAGTTAAAGAGATTTTAGGTCGATCATTTGGACAAATAGGTCAATTAAAAGAATGGATAGGTCAACCAGACCAATTGCTGTAGTCAATTAATGTGATAAAAGTGTAAAAGTTGAAAAGTTCCAAAGAGTTTGGATGAATCAATTAGAGCTACCCAGCATTCAACTAATACTTCAAATATAAACTTTCCGTATTTGGTCTAAATTGTAATTTACTTTCTATATGGCAAGATATAGTCAATCACAATGGCTAATAAGACCTAAATATTTATATATTGATGTCTATAAATAAGATTAATTGCCTTGAACGCCTTAAGCAAAAAAAAGATATACTTTGATAGATCAAAATAAAGAAAGAGGGCATAGTGTTCTAAAGAGAAAAATATTTTAATTTTGTGAGAAAGCTTTGTATAGCTTTATGTTTAAGTTTAAGTGACCTAAGTGTTGTAAAGGTGAGCTTGGCACGAAATCAACAAGTGGAATGATTGGTGAGCTTGGCATTGGATCAACAACCAAAGTTGTAAGGGGTTTGATCTCCACCCAAGGAAAAAGATTGTGATAGTGGTTTAAGAACTCTTAAATTGGTGACCTTGAGGAGCAGACATAGGCTTAGAAAATAGTTGGACCTTTTTAAATCATTGTGCTTGATTTCTCTTCTCTTATCTTTAATACTTTCAGTTCTTTATATTGCTTGCTTTATTATTTGTTATTGGTCATCTTGTTATTACTCTTTGGATTTAGGATTGAGTGTAAGTTGAGCAATAAAACCAAATAAATGCAATTCACATACCTTTTTGGATTACCATGAGGACTAACACAATTTCTCCCTATTGTCTTTTACTACTGAAATTCTAGAAGTAAGCTAACATATTACTTGTACTTGCTTAAGATGACTGTATTACCCTATTACTCGAGTTACAAATGCAAAACACATTCCCAAACTCGTATAGAATTGTCATTACAACTTGGTTTCATTGGCTATGGTTATTCACATATATGCTTATGTTGGCTTAATATTGTTGAGGATTTTCCTTTCTCTATCCCCATAGTCAATGTTTATCCTCGCTTTGGGGCTTCTTTCTCCCCTTATGTCTTTTGATTTTATTTTGCCACTATCCTTTTTTTTCCTTTTTCAACTTTCCTTCTTAGAGCCTTTTTCCACTAACCTTATGGCTTGTAACATGTCATGCATGTAAAGTTATTCCTAAACTTTGTGTGTTCCTTTTTTTTTTTCTCCCAACTAAAGGGGACCCTTTTTTTATCTCTTAGATTGCTTAAACCTAAAATTATTGAAATCATGATAAAATATTTCAACTTAATGCTTTTAGGAGAATCACATTGCTCTAAAGAGATGTAGACATTCCATATGTTGCACTATTAGAGTAAATGTTCACATTTGTAGTTCTTATTAAATCTTGAGGGTTTTTTTTTTTCTTTTGGTGCCTATTGGAACTTGCTTGACACTAGCCTATTGATTCCTTTATCTCAACCGTATGAGGAATGTCAAGTCATTGATCCACCCTTACTTGTCAATGTTGCTTAAGGGCTTTAGACATGGCATTAGGAAGGATTCCTTATATCTTTGAGAGTCTTAAATAAAAAAATGCAATCTATGTTATGTTTACTTTTAAAATACCCATTGATACATATTAGCCAAATAAATATAATCATATCAATTGCATTTATGTCAAAGTTTAAAAGCAAGCTATTATTCATTGAACAAATAGTTTATACGTGGTAATCTCCTATGGTTTGAACAAAGATAGAAACACATTTGGACATAAAGTAGCAAAAAAGATTGTGAGACTAATGTTGTCATGGTTAACCAAGATTTATAGTATAACCAACAACTCAGCTTGACCTTGGTTTGAACACCCCTCGTGTGTAAACCATCTTTGTTTGATTATTTCTTACATCCTTTTTGATCTTATTCCTTGTGCTCCTGTCTTTAGCCAATTCTAACTACATTTGAGTTAATGGAATATGGCACGTCTTCACCATTTATACTTGCCAAAATTAGTGCCCTACCTAAGAATACCTCTTTTATAGTATACAGACCTTTATAGTTTGTTACCTACTTGCCCCCTAGATCACTTTGATATGGCAAGAGTCTTTTTAGGATTAAATCCCCTTCTTTAAAGTGCCTAAAGTGCATTTTCCTCTAATGTGCTCGTTTCATTTGATTTTAGTACAATTATCTGTGGCAGATTACACTCCACCTCTTTTCCTTAATGAGATTTAGTTACTCATATCTAATCTTGACCCATTATGCCTCTTCTAGTTTTGCTTTCATCGGAACTCCTAAGGAAGAAATTTTAACTTCCATTAGTAAGACTACCTCAATCCCATAAACTAATGCAAACTAGGTTGCCCTTGTAAAGGTACAAATTATGGTATGTTATACATACAATGCAAATAGCAGCATCTTGTACTAGTTGTTGTTTGTACTTGTCAATTTTTCAATGATTCATTTGAGATTTTTATTAGCTATTACAACTACCACATTCATCTTCATTTTATTGTTTAAATTGATGGTATTATTTGTGATTAGTCGTTCTAACACCCCATGCTGACATATGAAGTCTTTATTGATGAACATGATGACCACTTTATAAGTAATACTTGCATAAGATACTACTTAAACCCATTTGGTGAAGTAGTCGATTGCCACTAAGATGAATCAATGCCTATTGGATGCTTTTGGTGTAATAGAAGCAATAACATCCATTCCCTATATAAAAAATAGCCATGGGGTGTCATAAAATGTAATGGAGTACATGTATTTTATCTGCATGTATCTGACATTCATGGCATTTTCAAGCATGGTAGAAGTAATCTAATTACATAGTGGACCAGTAGTATCCTACTTTCAAAATCATTTTGACTATGAAAAGGTTACTAGTATACGACCCGCATAAGCCCTTATGCACTCTTTTCATGATTATTTCTGCCTTAGTTGCATCTATGCACTAAGGTAAGATTAAGTCATAGTTGCATTTATATAAGATGTCCCCACTAAGGAAGAAATTTATTGCCACCCTTTGCAAAATTATTTTATTAATTTCATTTACACCTTAAGGATATTCTTAAACTTTAAGGTAATGCTTTATGTCATGATACTAAGATTTGTCATGCTCCTCCTTTTCTATGTGCATGCAATGAGGTAAAGTATGATGGACATTGACATGGATCACTTAAGGATTGGCTTGAGAATCCATCTTGTACATTGTTGCCAAAATTGCCACAGCATAAAAAATCTTCTTGTTCTTTCAAGGCACGTAATAGGGGGTGATCTGATTAAATTGCTCCACTAGTTTCTTAATGTACCAGTGATAAGGAACAAGCTTATGGTCTTTTGTTTCCCATTTTGTCTAGTAGTTGATAGATGACCAACACTAAATCACCATATACCTTGAGATTTTTAGCTTTCATTTCCAAGGTGTATAATAAGCCACTTACACATACTTCATATTTCGTTATGTTGGTGCATTTGAATTATAGCTTGATCGTAATTAGATATTGATAACCCTTAAGAGAAATGAAGATAGCTTCAATTCCATAGCCTAATGCATTTGAAGCCTCATCAAACCATATTTGCCACTCATTTATTGCCTTTTTGACATCTTCTTGAGTCTGATCTATGGCTAGGATGTCTTCATTTGGAAAATCAAATTACATTAGCTTGTACTCAAGAATGACTTGGTCTATTGAAAAATCTACTATCGTGCTACCTTTAATGGCTTTACGATTGACATGTTTAATGTCATATTCAGTCAATAGAACTTGCAAGTGGGCAACTCATCCCAACAATACTCACTTTTCAAAGACCTATTTAAGGGGATTGCCTTTAGCAATAAGCCAAATTGTATAATACAACATATATTGCTGAAGTCAATGTGCTACTCATGCTAAAGTGCAATAGATTCTTTCTAGATGTGAATACCATGTCTCATGATCAGTGAATCTCTTGTTAAGGTAGTAGATTGTTCTTTTCATTTTGCTTAATTTGTTATGTTGTCCTAAGACACAAACTATACATCACTCCCAGACAATGAGATACAACATAAGTAGTTTATACAACATTGGCAACACTAAAATTGAAGGATTGGAGAGATAATCTTGTTGAATGCCTCTTGACATTTATCATCTTATTGCCTTGGATTACTTTTTTAAAGCATTATAAATATGGGCTTATATGTTACAGTGAGCTACGATATAAATTAGGCAATATAATTGATCATTCTTATAAATTCTTACACCTATTTCAGTGTAAAAGGTGTGGACATTTCTTGTATAATTTTAATTTTGTTAGGATTAATCTTAATGCCCTTTTAACTTACTATGAAGCCTAACAACTTGCTTGATATTGCTCCAAAAGTGCATTTGGCCAAATTAAGCTTAAGCTAAAACTTTCTTAATAAATCAAATAGCTCTTTAAGGACTAGCTAATGATCTTTCCTTACTTAAGATTTGGTGGACTTCAATCTCTCTAAGTATCATATCATGGATCTCTAAGTATCATATCATGGAATAAAGTAACCATTGCTCATTAATAAGTGGCACTTGCATTCTTAAGGTCAAATGGCATGACCTTATAGTAACAGGTGCCTTACTCCATGTCTTTGGGTGCCATCTTGATTTGATTATAACCCAAGAACTGATCCATGAATGAAAACATTGAATGGTTGATAGTGTTTTCCATTAGGATGTCAATGTGTAGCAGAAGGAAGTTATCTTTAGCGATTGCTTTCTTCAAATCCCTATAGTCCACACACAGATAGACTTTTCCATCCTTTGTTAGCATTGGCACGATGTTGGCTACCCATTTTAGACATCTAATTGCTTTTTAACTTCTTCTTTGATTTTTAATAGGACCTTAGGTTTCATTCTCTTGAGCTTTTATTGTATAGTTTTGAATTTTGGTCTTAGAAGGAGTTTGTGCACCACTACATCGATGTTCAAGCCTAACATGTCTTGGTATAACCAAGCAAACACATTTATATATTCTTAAAGCAACTAAATCATGCTTTGCCTGCTTTTTAGGGAGGTTTCGTGCTAATTCTGACTTCTCGCAGATTTTTCACAATGCCCAAATTAAATAGTTTAACTAGCTCTTTCTTAGTTATGGATGGCCTCTATTTTTGTTTGATCATATGCTAAAGGTTAGACAAGATTTCTTCATCTTTGGGATCATCTAAGGTTAGCAAATTGAGAGTACTTTCAAACTTAATCTTAAGACAAGCATTGGTTAGACTATCAGTTTTGTTTTTGGGCATCTTTAGCAATAGCTAAAAGGCTAAAGAAAATGAATGGGTGTTGTTAGAACAACTTATGCATATAGACTTAAATACTAAGATGATAATTAAAATGATAGGATTAAGATTATAAATGCAATTGATATAAACATACATTACTTGCTAACACATGAAAAAAGACCGCCTATTTTATTACATAGCTATCCTTGAATATCATGGGCATTAACAAGTAGGGGACTTAGGATACATTACTTTGCAAGAGACTTAAATGACTAAGGAATCTCCCAATCTTGCTAGTTGCTCACAAGGGTGCCAGGGTCACATGGGTAAATTAGTGGAACTTTGGGTAACTCTTCTTCCTCATCTTTGGAGATCATATAAATTGTTAAAGTGCCAAATTCACTGGTGACTTTAACTAACATATTGCATTCATCATTACCTTGATTGATGAATCCTGCACTCTTGAAGTAGCAAGCTAAAGGAAGCACAGACTCATTTACTTCATCTTCTAGTTAATTTTGAATGATATGGTCTTCTTTATGTTGGCATCTTATCCTAAAATGATCTTGCTACCTAGTAGGTTATATTTAAGGTAGTGATACCCTGAAGATGTTTTTTTATTCTTTTTCCTCGATGATAGCCATTCTTCATTATCACTTTGGTTGCTTTTAGTAGTGTTTAGATGGCTAGGGTAATATCTTGAGGAACAACTTCTCTAACCAAGGAGTCTTATTTGCAATTTCAAAAGACTGAAAAGCACATTTTGATAATTCTTCATATACCACAACTTAAGGCATTTTCAAAGGTCTAAAAACAAATAAATCATATTTTGCTTGAACTTCGATTAACTAGTCACCCACGATGAATTTGTAAAGTAGGGATAAAGAAAATCCACTTCGATTAAAATCCATTGCGTGGATTTATGGGCAACCCCATATGTAACAATAGGTAGTCTTAATGTTTATGATTTGGAGAGGCATGTTGAAAGTTTATGGTCCCACTTGTATTGGGAGCTTAATAGTTCTTATGACCTCACACTTTGTACCATTAAATGCTTAGATAATCATATGACTTAATGTCATATGGTTGCCTTAAAATCCATTCTAAGTCTATGGAACGTTCAAGTAGTAAAATGGATGTGAATCCAAGTATTGATCCCATAAGGAGGAAACTCAATTACCAAATTATACAAATTTCCTAAGTTATCTAGACAGATTGAATGAAAAGAGAGTTATTTAACTACAAAATTAAAAGCCAATTCTAAGCATAAACTTAAAATCAATAAACAAAGTTTCTAGGACTCAGATTTCATCAACTAAATACCAATAACAAACTTAACATTAGGTTGTTAGAATTAAAACTTGTTAACAACAATGATCAAATTCCCTAAGGTATACAATGATCTCTTTTAAGACTCAACAACTATACTCATATTAATCTTATATTTACTTTCACGATTACAGAAGCTAACATGGGTTCATTAAGATTTATGGAATTCCTAACAATGATCACAAAAATATGTATTTATTTCTAAACAAGACAATTTACGTTTAATGCTTTTACAAGCTAGTATTAACCTACCACTTTTGCTCCATCGTTTAATACGTTAAACATACAAGTAATGGCTAGTTACTAATATAAATGAAAATCAAAAACATAAAATTAAATTAACTAAGAACATTTAAAACAACTGGAATATTAATTTGTTAACAAAATTTAATAATTACATCCTTACCCTAGAATCAAAGATCTAGCCACTCATGTTCATCAAAACACACAAATAAACACCTAATGTTCACAAAACATTCTAAAAATAAATTAGTAAATAGTGAGGAAGAAGAGAAGAAAGTAGGAAGGCTAGGAGTCTTCTAGTCTTGCACGTTTGTCTTTCGTCTTTGCTGCTTTTAGGTCTTCTACTTGTTGTTTTGTCCTCTCCTTCTCCACCACCTGAAACCCCCTTTTTTGTGATTTTTTGTCTTTTCAATATATATATATATATCTTAAAACCCTAATTTGGCCAGCAAATATTTCCCACAAAATTAGCTTTAATCCTTATCTTTTAGGACTCTTAATTTTATGTTGATTAATGCCTAAATACACACTACTAACTTCCAGCCAAATTTTTGAATATAAAAATGGTAGAATTCTAAGTTAAGCTCTCCATGAAAGTTGTAGTCTTACGTCTTAGCTTTCCAAAAATGTAAAGAATGCTCAAATTTGAGATCCTTAGCTCGAATCATGGCTCAAAAAATCAAATAGTGTCCAAGCTACTAGAATAGGAATTTTTACCTAAATATGAGATGCTTTCTAGTCCAATTCCTTTATCTCCTTAAGCACATTGAAACCCAATTTTCCACTTAAACCTACAAAACAACAAAAACTAGATAAATGCAATTAAAACCCAAAATATTAAGACTAATTAGCCTAAATACTAGGAAAAATACTCAAATTATAACATAAAATGTGTGAAATAATTCCATCTATCACCATGATAGCAATTTCAATTGGAGACTACTATAATGTATCTTTAGGCATAACATTCAAGGATGATCATTTATCAGTAAGGACATAAGTCATGTTACAACCATGAAAGATGACCAAAATGTGAAATGCCTTGTTATCATTGTAGCCCTTAATTGGAATCTTTTCATCCAAAAATGAGATGCAGTTTCTTGTCATGATATTATTGATAATGTGACCAAAGTTAGCCAAAGAAATGCTAGGTGAGACATATTCCTAATTAAGAATATGCAACAAGAATCTTCGATGAGACTCAGAGTTCATTAGTAGAGAGAAGATTATGATTTTGGCTGGTGTTTAATTGAGCTACTTGACTATATTGTAATCACTTTACTTAATATATTTAAGAAATAATCCATTGTCTTAATTAATAATGGTTTTCTTAGGTTTAAGGTTTTGCTTACTAAATGACACTATCCCCTTGACATTTGAAATAGGATTTCTTTAACATCATTTGAGATCACAACTTTCTCTTTCCTTTAATTAAGCTTCTCTATGTATTTTTTAGTGTAACATCTCCCACTTTGGGTGATTCCCTTAACCTTATGATGTTGGATGTTGTTACAAGTGCTAACTTTGGTGCCCAAGCTTAATAGTGGGAATCTACCTAATAAATACAATCCCACTATATTTCCTTGTCATTTTGATAAGGGTGATAAAGTATTGAAGGAAAAGGTGGGGTATGAGTTGTTAAGTGAAATATTTTTAGTGGTACTAGATTTCTTTGATTTTGAGAGGGTGGACATCTATAGGCTAATACCCTAACTTTACCATGCTAATCTTGATAGAACTAGAATTTGGTCCTTATTAATCATCATTTAGGCACTCTTCAATTTGATTCATAGCCTTATAATTAGGAAAGGAATTAGCATTAACATCAAACTTCCTCTCAGCCTTTGAAAAGAAAATCTAGCCTCTATCCCTTAGCTCTTCAACTATACATTTAAGGATCTAACAATTGTCAGTTAAATGTCCAATTTGTCCCTCATGGTATTTGCCCTTAGCATTAACATCATACTAATTAGGATAGGGTGGTTTCAGTTGTTCTTAGGCTATAACCATAACCAATTTATTTTGAATGAGCTAAGGTAATAGCTCTCAATAAGGCACCAATATTAGGTTAATTTTCCTTTCTTCTTGCCTTCTTAGGTCAACTTGACTACTTAAGGGCATTGGTGCACAGACATTGGGCTAATAAGGTCGTGGTTAAGGATTTTGGTATGAAAATAGGGCTGCTATATTGTGAGGCTGATACAATTGTTAAGGGTTAAATTGCTCTCGCAAGTTGTCGAATGACTTGTCAACAAGGCATTGTTAAACTTAAACAATTATGTTGTGTCATCATTATGCATATTGCTTATGAGTTTCTTTGAGTTTTTTTATTTTTATGGGTTAAAAAGCTATCTAGGTTGGTTTCAACTCAGAGATGTACTTAAACATGACCTAAAAGGCAACCACTAACTCTTTCTAAGTTCTAACATTTCTTTGGTCTTGGTTGATGTAACAATAAGAGGCCATACCCGTTAGGTTCTCTTAGAACCAATGCATTAGGAGTTTCTCATTTTGAGCATATGCTACCATTTTTCGAATGTACATGGTCAAGTGGTCTATAAGTGATCTTGTGTCATCATATTTTTTAAATTCAGGATCCTAGAATTTTGTTAAAAGGACTACATCTTGAATTTGATAGAGTTTGATATGCTTAAAAGAGTGTGCACATTGTCCTTTTATTGGCTTTGACTTCCTTTTGTAAAAGATCAATTTTCTATTTCATAGAATGCTTAATGTTGCCTACCATTTCATCCTTTAATTTAAGAGTACTTTTAAATTCACTAAAGGTGGCATCAATAAGGTGAAGTTCTAGAGTGACATTAAATGCATACATCTTAGTGCCAAATGATTATGCAACTAAAGAGGGATGAACTACTAATTGAGAGTAGATGAAGGGTATTAAAAAAGCTTTTAACATTGAGGTTGTCTAAAATATCCCACCGACCATGACTAAAGAGCTTTGTTAAGGAACCATGTCCTTAATGACTATTTTTCCTTTAGTGAATGTTTAGACTATCTGCTACATTTGCTCCTTTAACTCTTCAATTAAGCTTTGAATCCTATTTATATAGGTAGCTAGCTATTTGACTTTATCCTTCATTCTTTTTGTATAAGTCTAAGTTAGAATTGTACATCTCACCAAATGTGAGCTCTTTATAGTTTATTACATTGTACCTTTGATTTGGATGGACAACATAGGGTACACCTAAATGGATGCCATGAGATGACATAAGAAAAATGACAAAACAAAACAAATGGAAATGTATTAAGATAAGGAAAATAAGGATAAGGCATAAATTATAAAGTAACATAGTAAAGATTGAAAATAAAAGGATGCATGATGTGGTGATCATGATAGGATATCTTCTATTTCTTGTCCTATAAGGGATGGATTTAATCGATGGATGACTCTACTCGTATGACAACAAATGTGTGGTTTAATGAATGTAAACTAAGCCAAAGGTCTAAAGGCTTCTCTCCATTGCCATTTAAAGCTCAAGTAAGAGTTACAAGTATGAGTGAGAGATTTCAAGACTATCTTATATGGAAGTCATAGGCTACAATAAGGACTCATACTTTCTCTCATATAAGTTAAAAAGGGTATAAGCTAGGTTCCAATTTCTTTGTGAGTGTGTACTTTTAAGATTATGATGCAAATGATAATCATAAATATTGGAATGAGAGAAAAATATAAATAAAATATCATGTAGGAAATAAAAGCATAGGAATAAAAACAATATAGAGCAACTGCAGGGAAATTCCTAGTGAAGTTGTTAAACTGTCACGATGGGTTCCTAATAAGGGGAGCTTAACAAATGTAGAGGAGGCATAATGTTTAGCACTTTTTTGTGTATCAAAAATTTGGGGCAATTAGGGTGTGTTTGGTGTGGGACCTTACTGATGAACAATGGGTGATAGGTTGTCAATAATTGCTACAATGTCACCATGATGAATTGTTAATGACAAACATAAACCATGCTAGCGAGGTGCTCTAATTGATTTGCCCTTACCACTCATTTAGCCCATGTAGGGTTTGGGTTTATTTAAGGTTTTGCCTCTTTGAATCATCCTTAGTATATAGCAGTCACCATTAATCATTTTAATTTGATTAGAACACCACGAATGACTTGGTCTACTTTACTAGGATTTGTTAGGGTTCAAGGGCATGATGAAATTTAACGGAGGCTACAACCAACCTAATACCCATTATACGAGATAGTATTATTATTCACTTATTTTTATTTCTATACCTTTCTTACCTCTTTTTGTTTTTTGTCTCTCTTATTTATGATTTGTCTTAAGTGCCTGCACACATTAGGGTTTTATTGAATTTAAGGTGTGTAGTAGAAAGGATAAATTTTTTTAGAGTTTTTGGACTATTTTGGATGTTCTTTTTAATGATTTAATGCACCAGATAATGAAAAAGAGGATTTTTGGAGAAAATTAGGCTACTTTTTACAATAATATAGCACATTGATAATGAAAAAAGGGATTTTTAGAAATTTTTGGAAAAAATTAGGATACTTTTTATGGTAATCCAACGCATCAAATGATGAAAAAGAGGATTTTTGGAAACTTTTGGAGAAAATTAGGATATTTTATACGATGATTCAACCCATCAGATATTGAAAAAAAAGGATTTTTAGAATTTTTTTTGGAGAAATTATAATGCTTTTAAGATGATCTAATGTACCAAATAGTGGAAAAGAAGATTTTTGGAGAAAATTAGGATACTTGTTATAGTAATTCAACAAATTGAATAGTGAAAGGGAAATTTTTCATTGAGAATTTTGAAAAGAGGGTTGATGACGTTTTGTATCTGTTGGCTCATTTAAGGTGTCTGAAATAATACCATCATTAGAAACTTTACATACCTTTTTATTTTCTCCCATTTTTTATTCTTTGTTTTTTCTTTCTTTTCTTTTTCATTTCTTTCTTTTTTTTATCCTTTCTTTTCTTTTTTGCTTTTTGTTTCTTTCCTTAGCCTTCAAACCCCCTCTTTTGTGTCTTGTTCTCTCGTTTTGGGTCAAAAACTATTATTTCTGTCTTTACACCTATCTCCCCTCTAGCCATCTTCTCATATTTTGAGTTACAAATGCCTTAATCAAGCAATTTAAGTATGTTTTTCAATGTGGGAGCTAGAATTTGCCCTTGAAAATGGTGATTTTTTTATAGGTTTAACACCATTAACCTTTGATTAGTATCTGTGAGGCATTAATGAGTAGATTGTCACCTAGCAAGTCAACTAGCATTGATTTCATGCGATGACATTGATGGGAGGTAGCACATGTGGAAGGAGACATTGTTGGTTGATATCTCACTTTTTGGGCATTTTTAGCATGATTTCAATGCTTGGTGCACAAAATCACATAAATCAAAGTTCTAGCAGTCGAGTCATAGGGGTTTTTGGTAGTGATGATGGTTGGAGCTGACACGTGTAAGGGGATGAGTAGGCTTCAAAGGTAGGCTTTTATTAACACTTCCTTGTGCATTGATTGATGCATGGAGGGCACCATTGCATAGATTGGTGCCTGACACATCGAGTAGTACTAATCTTGGACAAATAAGGTGATGAAGATGACATGCACAATGGTGGCATGGTGGCATGGTGGCCAACCTTGTTCTTTTTTGTTGGTTTATGTGCCTCTCAACCTTATTTTAGCCATAACCTTCAGAAACATGTAGATAAACACTAAAGGACTCTAGTGATTATACTTGTTATGTTTTTTGGCAACATTGACGAGCCTTCCAAGGACAAAATATCTTCCTCAAGGTACTTTCTCCACCACTTTAGTCACTTTTGTGTTTCTTTTTTGTCATTATTTTCTTATCTTTTTAACTTATCAATTTGTGTTTATGTAGGCAAAAGAAAAAAAAAACCACAATGTGCTAACTTTTATACCCTTTTTGGCAAAAAGGCTCTAATTGACTCTTTTTTTGATGAATGATGGCCACTAAAATCAAGATAAATGCTCTCTTGGTCAATTTTCAGTAACTAGATATGTAATTAAGCATTTGATGTGCTAAAGTTTTTTTGTTTAAGGGTGATTTGGCTTATATTTATTGATTATAGTCTCTTTCTATACCAGATTAATTATGGCCAATTGCTTAATGTTCACTGATGCTCTTTTAGTGGGTCGAATAAGGCATATGATTAAATGTTTGGCCATTAATGCTTGATTTCAATTTTATTCCTTGATTTGATCATGGTGTTGAGTTTAATTTGGATCATTTATGTGTGATTATATCCTTAAAAAGGTGTAATAAAATGGAAGAAAGAACGAAAAGGTCTCATGGTCCGATTGTAAGTACTTTATTTCCACCATTGTTAGTTGGAGGGGACTACTTCTCCTAAGTTGTTGCTTAGGCATTTTTGGTTGTTTTGTGAAGCTATCTCTTTTATTTTTGTTGCCTCTTTTATATGGTCTTAAAGACTCTCTTAATTACACTCTCTTGTTGGATTTTTTGCACCTAAATGTCTCTGACTCTTTTATCTCTCAATTGGCATTAATGCACTCCATTTTGTCTCTACACTAGTGTTAAAATACTCTTTTGCTCTTTCTTGTGTATGCTTTCTCCAATTGTGGCCTTTGTGAGTAATGCCCCCCTCCTTTCCTACCCTTTCTTTAATGCAAAAGCAAATCCCCTTTTATAGTGAAGCTTGCTTAATCATCACCATTGATCTTTTTTGCTTTTTGGTGGATGGTTGAGATTTACTTGCCTTTTTGCACATGTCTAAGATCTTGTGGGCTATCGACTTGCAAGATTTATACTTGGATTAGGCCATTAAGCCTTAAAGAGTGGACTAGTGGACTAATATTGCTACACTTGAATCCTTGGTGAAAGGCCTTTAAGAAGGGAAAGGGCCCCCCATTGTGGTTTGATGATACAATTTATTCCCAAGAGCTATTTTTTTTAACTTTGGGTTTAGTTTGAGGATTAAGAGGGTTGTTGGCCCTTCCTTTTTGGGGTGGGATATGCCTTCAAAATTGGACTTTTAGCTGTACATTGGATATTAATTTGTAGTAATTTAATTAATATTCATTTTCCTTTCTTCTTTTTCTTTTTTTCTTATTTCTCTTTTTTTTCCTACATCCAAATGAACAAATCAAGATCTAAATACAATTGTACTTAGATTGGAAATTAACTTTCCATGTGTGTAAACACAAGAGTGAATGAGAGTGAGGTCCTTTTTAATCAAGATAGACATAATAGGGACACAATAATGCATATGATGACACTATTGCTCCTTGCAGTTTTCTATAACAAAAAGGTTAAGTACAATTACAATTTAGTACTAGATCACCTTATATATTGATAGTGATAGTTGTCACAAACTCAAGTTCTTTAGATATATTAAAAATAGTACACCATACATATAACATACCCTGGGTTTTTAGGCAGCAATACTCCCTTCTAACCTCCTGTCAGAGGTCTCAAAACATGGGTCATAATGCACCTAGGAATTTACACCAAAAAAGCTATAAACCAAATTTTACAACTCTAAGGCTACGAAGAACTAAATATGTCATAATTCTAAAAAAGTGTGTCAAGGATCAAGTAAACAATAATTGTTACAAGCAAAAAGATTACAGGCAATTTGTGGTTGCTGGGGATCCTTTCTAGTTTTTTGGAGATACGGGTCTTTGATATTGTTGTGACGGGCTCCCAGTGAAGGGAGCTTGGCAAATGCAAAAGAAGGTGTGACATTTAGTTCCTTTCAAGTGTCGGAAGCAATGAGGTATTGTAATACATGTAAGTTGAATTTAAAGGATTTAGATAATTTTTATTGTGATCTTGCACACCAAAAAATAAAAGGGAATTCTTATGGAAATTTTTGTAGAAAATTAGAAAGCTTTTTATGGTAATCCTATGCACTAAAAGAAATGGAAAGGAATTTTTGAAAATTTTTGGAAAAAATTAAGATACTTTTTACAATGATTTAGAGCATCATAAAAAATAAAAGAAATCTTTTTAGAAATTTTTGAAGAAAATTGGAATACTTTTTATGGTGATCTTGCACACCAGAAAAATAAAAAGGACTTTTTGGAAAATGTTTGAAGGGACTCAAATGCCTTTTATTGTGATTCTACACACTGGGAAGGTAGGAATGGGTTTTTTCTGAAGGGGGTTCGGATGCTTTTTATAGTGATCCTTTGCACTGAAAGGAGAAAAGGAAAGGAGAAAAGGGATTCTATTAGGTATTTTGAAAAGAGGACTAATATCATTTTCTGTTTATGGGCCCACTATGGATGTTTTAAATGGTACCACTACTAGCAAAGTTATGTCCATTTTCTTTTCCTTTCCTTTCCTCTTTCTCCCTTTTTCTTTCTTTTTCCTTTCTTTTTCTTTCTATTTACATTTCTTTTCTTTCTTTCTTTATATTTTGTTGGTTTCTTTTGTTTCTTTGGTCCTTTGGACTGTCCCCCACCTTGTCTCTCTTCTTGCTTTTCTCTTTCTCCCCTACTCTTTCTAGCTCATAAGGTTGTGACTTTGCTAGAAACTTTTGGTGAACTAATTAAGATTGACTAGTTATGGAGAAGGAAGACCGATTAGAAACCCATCAGGGCGGCAAAGCAAAAATGGGACTTTGCTAGAAACTTTTGGTGAATTAATTAAGATTGACTAGTTATGGAGAAGGAAGACCGATTAGGAAGCCACCAGGGCGGCAAAGCAAAAATGGTCAAGGGGGAAGAGTCACTATCGATCTAGCCGTTCCTAGCCATGGATCATCACATGGAGAGCACAGCTTGGTAGATTAGCACTAGAGGAGTTAATAGCTACCACTTCCGTGTGGCAACAATAGCCAAAGGCAACACGTGTGAAAGGAGCAGCTAGCGGCAGTGACTCTGGTTCATCCAGAGAATGATGCTCCACTAATGCTTTAACAGGCACGTGATTATCAAGAATGGCGAGATCAATGCTTTGACTCTCAAGCAATGGTAGTCATGGGTGGCAACAGTGGCTGGCAGCAGCGTGTGCTCCAGCGGCTATGAATGGTAGACTCTATTTTCTATTAATTCATGTGTCTTCTAGTTTCTCTTCGGCACATGTCCTCAGGCAACACGTGGATTAGTGAGCAGCGACTTTGGTGATGGTGTCATTGATTTTCTAACAATGGCAACAGTGGCGACACCATTGAGCCTTTCGAGGGCAGAATATCCACCTTGTGATACTTTTTTCACTTCGTCGGTCACTTTTGTGTTTGGTTTGATCTTGATTTATTATTTTTCAACTTATTAATGTGTGTTATGAGAAAAAAAGACAAAAAAAAAAAAAAACAACATATTGACCTTGTGGTGTTTTCTATGCAACGGGCTTTAATTGATTCTCTTTTGGATTAACAATGGCTGCAAAGTGCAAGATGAGTCTTTATTTTGGTAAATTTTGGGTGCTGAATATGTGTTTAGGCCTTTAATGTGCTAGTGCTATCTTGTTTATGGGTATATTTGTGCTTCAGCTTGTTATTTCTAGTTGTTTTGTGCCATATAAATTGTTTAATGACCATAGATGGATACATTAGTGGGTGGAACAATGCTTATGATTGGATATTTGGCCATTAATGCTTGAATTTGTTTTTATTCCTTAGCATAGTTATGGTGTTGAGCTCTACCAATGGGCAAGTGATTTTCACTTGCTTGGGACTTAGCAATCATGTCCCTAATATAGATCTTGATCTCTTTATGCATCATATCATGAAACAAGGTAACCATTGCACATGAATGGTAACACATACATTCTTAAGACCAAATAGCATAACCTTATTGTAGAAGGTGTCCAATTGTAACAAATGTTGTTTTCTCCATGTTTTCGAGTGTCATCTTAATTTGATTATAGTCGAAGAACCCATTTGTGAATGAAAACATTGAATCGCCAATAGTGTAATCCACTAGAATGTCAATATGTGACATTGATGCAGAAAACTCCAAAAAGATGTAGCTTAGGGACCCAACACATATAATGAATCAAAGGATATCTAGGGAAGCTAAATCAAATTTTAATAACACAAACCCTAGACCCAACATTCAAAGAAACACGAACCTAGAGTATTTAAAAAGGATATGGATGTCATAGTCCAAAAAAGAAGGGAGGTGGGAGTAATAAGTTGAGTTGAACGCCACAAGAAGAGGTACTTTTTGATAAGTTCTTTAGTTCTTGAAAGAACCAAAGGAGAAAACCCTTACTTTTTATTTCTCTCAAAGTTGTTTGATCTTTCAGAGCTTATAAGGAGGTGTCTATTTATAAGCTAAGATAGCAATCTTAGAGAAGTATAAATTTCTATTTACGACAAATCCTTATTTAGGAGGAATTCCAATTTAGGACAAATTCTTACACAAAAAACTCACTTTTATACAATCACTTATTTAGGATAAACTACTATTTAGGAGTAAATACTATTACTTAGTCCTAACCCATTAAATACTTCAATCATATTAATAAGGCATTGACTCTCTCATAAGTTTGAATTTGCACCATTTGTAGTTATGTTAGCCTAAATGTCCTCAATTAGCCCATTTAGTGTTCCTTTTATCTTTTTGGCTCTAACTCATGTTATTGGGCCTTTTAAAATGTGCAATGGACCTCTTGCATCTTTTGAAGTCTTCCATCTATCATTTTTAAGGTTCTCATCATTCCCCTTTTTCTTGAAAGGATTCGTGCTTGAATCATCACCTACATCAGAAGGGGAAAGATCAGAAACATTAAATGTTGCACTCACATGATACTCACCAGGGAGGTCTAATTTATAAGTATTGTTATTAATTCATGCTACAATTTGAAATGGATCATCTCCTCTAGGTTGTAACTTTAAATGCCTATAAGCTAGGAATTATTCCTTGTGCATATGCACCCAAACTCAATCACTAAGTTCAAACATTACCTTCTTTCGCTTTTTGTTAACATGGGAAGCATATTGCTCAATTCAATTTTAAATATGTTACTGCACCTTCTCCTGCAATCTTTTCACCATGTTAGTCTTACATTCACCATCTAAGCTAGCATACTCATCGACAAGTATAGGCATCAAATCTAAAGGAGTCAATGGGTTAAAACTATATACAATTTCAAATAGAGAGTAAGTAGTAGTAGAATAAGCACTCTTATTATATACAAACTTGACATATAGTAAACAATCTTCCCATATTTTCAAATTCATTCAAATAATAGTACATAAAAGAGTAAGAAGAGTCTGATTAACCACCTCAGTCTGTCTATCAGTTTGTGGATGACAAGTTCTTGAAAACAATAGTTTAATACCTAACTTACCTTATAAAGTCTTCCAAAAGTAACTTAAGAACTTTGTATCTCGATTTGAAATAATGCTCTATGGTATGTTAGGCAAATATACTACTTCTCTAAAGAATAAGTTAGCCATATTGCTATTGCTTGTATCATCAATTTTATGGCATAAGATAAAGTGTGTGCCATTTTGAAAATCTATCAACAACAACAAATACAGAATCCCTACCCTTTTTTGATCACGACAACCCTAAAATAAAGTTTATAGATAAATCAACCTAGGGATGGCTAGGTATGGCTAAGAGGGTATATAGGTCATGGGGTAAAACTCTAAATTTAGTCTGTTTGCATGTTATCATCTCCTATATACCCTCTTAACATCTCATTTCATGTGTGGCCAAAAGAAATGTTTAGTTAGAACATCTATAGTTTTCCTAACTCTGAAATGACCCATTAGACCACCCGTATAAACTTCTTTCACAACCAACTCCCTCAAAGAGCTTATAAGTATGCATAAATGATTTTCTATAAATAGTAAACCCTTATGCTTATAAAACTTCTCAAAGGTTGACTTCTTATATGCTCTATACGTAATAGTAAAGTTAGGATTTTCCACATATAAATCTTTAATATATTCAAATCCTAATAATTTTGAAGTGTAGAGATAAGGGCATACCTGTGAGATAATGCATCAGCTACCACATTTTCCTTACTTTATTTATATTTGATTATGCAAGGAAAGGTCTTAATGAATTTGATCCACTTGGCATGTCTTTTGTTTAACTTTCCTTATCCCTTCAAGTGTTTTAAGGATTCATGGTTAGTATGGATGCCAAACTCCTTGGGCCGAAGGTAATGTTGCCATGTCTCCAAAACTCATACCAATGTATACATCTCTTTATCATAAGTAAGATAATTGAGACTTGCTCCACTTAGCTTTTCACTAAAGTAGGAAATTGGGCACCTTTCCTGCATCAAAATAACTTCAATGCCAATCCCTAAAGCATCACACTCAATCTCAACATTTTTTGCAAAGTCAAGCAAGGCAAGTAAGGGCACAGAACTTAATTTTTCCTTAATACAATTAAAAGCCTTATTTTGATCATTACCCCACTTAAAACTCATGTTCTTTTTGATAACCTCCATTAATAGTGCAGTAATGGTGCTAAAGTCCTTAACAAAATGTTTATAGAAACTCCTTCTTGAGTTGCACCTTTGTCTATAGAAGTCACAGTATTACTTTTGTACAAAATGATTAGGATACCTCACAAAACACTCCTCTTGTGTTTAATTTAAGAAAAGAGGTGTCACACTACCTCATGTTTACACTTTTTGTGGTTTTTTCTTAATATGAATTTTCATTCTTACCTTTTACCACTTAAATTTCCCCTTTCAGCTCTTTACAAAACTAAATAAACTAAATCAAAATGATTAATTTTGAATAAAATAAGATAAATGACAGAGAATTGAATAAATTGAAGTATAAGGAGTCAAAAAAATGAAAAAGGATATGAAGGCAAATGAATTTAAACAAAAATTAGGATAGGGGGTTAAACCTAGAGGGCAAACTTGGATGACATAACAAGAAAATAGATGGCAAAATTAGAGTTGAGTAAGAAAATTATATTATTATTGTGGCCAATAAGACCAAATGTTTTAACTTTTATCAATAACTTGAATTTAATGCCTTTTTTTTCTTGTATTCCTCTTTTTATTTGTTCCTTTTTTTTTTTTTTGCTCAATATAAAACAATAGTAGAATACTTAGAAACAATAATTAGAATTGAAATTAGCATGTTTTTTGATAGTTATGATCTCAAACAAAGAGCAAAGTAAGAAGGGTTGCAAATAGACAGATTAGCAAATTTGAAGGCTAATGCACTTAATAGGCAAACTAAACAAAAATAAACAAATTACAAAGTAGCAAATTGAAGAATTAGTTGATCCAACTTGTTTTAGAGCTTAGCTTTAATACCAACTAATGCGGAAAACCCCAAAATGACATGGCTTAGGGACCTAACACACATAAGGAATCAAAGGATATCTAGGAAAGCTAAATCAAACTTTAATAACACAAACCCTAGACCTAATATTCAAAGGAATATGAACCTAAAGTATTTGAGAAGAATATGTACGCCATAGTCTAGAAAAGAAAGGAGTTAAGAGTGATAAGTTAAGTTGAACACCACAAGAAGAGGTACTTTTTGATAAATTCTTTAGTTGTCAAAAAAATCAAAAGATAAAAGTCTTACTTTTTATTTCTCTCAAAGTTGTCTGATTTTTTAAAGCTTACAAGGAGGTGCCTATTTATAGGCTAAGATAGCAATTCTAAAGAGGTATAAATTCTTATTTATGATAAATTCTTATTTAGGAGGAATTCCTATCTAAGACAAATTCTTACACAAAAAACTCACTTTTATACAATCTATTACTTAGGATAAACTACTATTTAGGAGTGAATACTATTACTTAATCTTGACCCATTAAGTACTTTAATCATATTAATAAGGCCTTAACTCTCTTCCAAGTTTGAATTCGTACCATTTGTAGTTAGGTTGGCCTGAATGTCCTTAATCAGCCCATTTAGGCTTCTTTCATCTTTTTGGCTCTAACTCATGTTATTGGGCTTTCTAAAATATGTAATGGATCTCTTGTATCCTTTAAAGCCTTCCAACCATCATCTCTAAGGTTCTCATCATAAGGAGAGGTTATCTTTAGGGCTTACTCTATTCAAGTCCCTATAGTCCACGAATATACAAACCTTGTCATCCCTTTTTTATACAAGCATAATGTTACTCACCCATTCCAAATAGATTGCTACTTAAAGAAAACCCATATTCAATTGATTTCTATGTTCTTCCATGATTTTTAATAAGACTTCAAGTTTCATTCTCCTAAGCTTTTGTCATATAGGTTTACATTTTAGTTTCAATGGGAGCTTGTGCACCATTATAATAGTGTTCAAGCCTAGCATGTCTTGGAATGACTAGGCAAACATGTCTATGTATTCTTTAAGCAACTAAATCATGCTTTACCTACTTTATGAAGGAAGTTTCGTACTAATTTTGACTTTCCATAGATTTTCTATAGTACCTAAATTAACTAGTTCAATTGGCTCTTTCTTAGTTATAGACAGCTTCTCTTCTTATTCAATTAAGTGCTAGAGATTTGACGAGATCCCTTCATCTCTAGGATCATCAAAGGTTGACATATCAATGGTATTTTTAGGCTTTGTATCAAGATAAGCATTGGTTACACTATTAGTCTTGTCTTTAAGCATCCTATGCAAAAGATGAAAAACTAAAGAAAATGAATAAGTTTTGTTATAATGACTTATACACATAGAAGTAAATACTAAGACAATAATTGAAAGGACAAGATTAAGATTATTAATGTGATTGACATAAAAATATATTGTTAACTGACATATAATGAAAGAATATCCTTTAAGTTACATAGCTACCCTTAAATGTCATGAGCATTAATAAGTCGGGTATTTAGGTTACATTACTTTGCAAGAGAATCAGGTGATTAAGGAATCTCTTCAGCATACCAGTTGCTCATAGGGGCACCAAGGTTATATGGCTAGATCAGTGGAGCTTGAGGTAGCTCTTCTTCCTCCTCTTTAGAGATCATGTGGATTATCTAAGTGCAAATTCAAAAATGACTTTAGTTAACCTATTGTATTCATTATTGGCTTGATTGATGAATCCTACATAAGCTTACTTACTTCATTTTCTAAGTATTTGTTGAATGATATAAGCTTGACTAGGTTGGTACCCAATTCCAAAATGACCTTCCTACCCATTAGCTTTTATTGGGTAATGATACTTTAAAGATGTTTTTTGATTCATTTGCTTAGGCAGTAGCCATTTTTTATCATCACTTTGCTATTTTTACCAATGCTTCAGATGGTTGGGGTGACATCTTGAGAAACGACTCCTCTAATTAAGGAGTCATATTTGTAATTTCAAAAGACCAAAAAATACATTCCAATGCTTCTTTAACTACCTCAACATAAGGCATTCTCAGAGATCTAAAGGCAAGTAAATCATATCCTACTTAAACTTTGACTAACTGGTCTCCTATGATGAACTTCACCTTTTGATGTAAGGTGGAAGGAATGGCTCCTATTGCATGGATTTATGGGTGACCCAATAGTTAGCTATAAGTAGTCTTAATATCCATGAATTAAAGGGGCATGTTAAAAGTACATGGTCTAACCTATATTGAGAGCTTAATGATCTATATGACCTTATGCTTTGTACCATCAAATGCTTAGATAATCATGTGACTTGGTGACATGATGGCAATGTCAACTGGTAACTATTCTAGAGTACTTTAGGCATGACATTCAAGGATAATCCATTATCAATGAGGATATAGGATATGTTACAGCCATAACAAATAACAAAAATGTGCAATGCTTTCAAATGGTTATGCCCCTCAGTTGGAATCACTTTATCTAAAAATGAGATGTAGTTACTTGTCATGATATTATTGGCAATATGGTCAAAGTTAGCCAAAGAAATGTTAGGAAAAACATTTGCTTGATTAAGAATATATAATAAGAATCTTCGATAAGACTTGAAGTTCATTAGTAGAGAGAGGATTAAGGTTAGTCTTCAATAACTACACTATACTCACTTTACTTAATATATTTAAGGAATAATCCATCCTCTTCATCAATGATGGTTTCCTTATGATTAAGATTTTGCCTACTAGATGACTCTACCCCTTCATTATTTTAAAAAGGCATTTCTTCAACATCATTTGAGATCAAATAACTTTCTCTTTCCTTTGCTTGAGTTTCTCCATGTATTCTAGAGTGTAGCATCTCCCACCTCAAGTGATGCCTTGACTTTTGTGATGGTAGATGTTGTTATTAATGCTAACTCTAGAGTTAAGGCTCGATCGTGAGAGCTTACCTAACAACTGTAGTCTCACTAGATTTCCTTATTAATAAAGGTAATGAAGTGTTAGAGGACAAGGTGGGGCCTAAACAATTAAGTGAAATATTTTTTAGTAGTGTTAGGTGAAGTTCCCAACTTCACCCTAGGATCTACTAGTTTGTGATACTGAGAGGGGGGGTGAATCAGTATCACCATAATTCACAATTCGCAGGAAAGTGAACAACTTCAATCTCTTCTTAAAAGCGAACTCTTTCTCAGATTCGACTAAGGTAGATCTATTGCTACCTACTAATCACAATAGTCCCCAAAGTCACCTTTCAGACACCTTGCCTAATAGACAATTTGGATGTTCTTGTTTAGGTCTTCGTTAGGTTATGGGTTGGCTGATACTTTAGCTGCGTTCACAACTTAATTCAAAACACAGAATGTAAAGCAAAATAAGGACACACGAGATTTACGTGGTTCCGTCAACGTGACGTACATCCACGGTGGTAGGGACTCTCCCTTACCGAGACTATCCACTATACTTGAGAATTATAGTTACAATGGATGTCTTAATCTTCTGCTCCTTTCACTATTGCAATTACTAAGCAAGTACAATACAAAGAGTGTCACTTACTGTGTCTACTCTTCTTCTAGCTTGTCTTGCCTCTGTTGAATTGAAAGGCTGCTCCACTGCCGCTTAGAAGTTCACCGCAACGCTCTCTAACCTCTCTTGAAGAAATCTAGAAATATGTTGAGTTCTTTCTGATGCTTCGCCGAATTCCTTCTCTAGGTTGTCTCACACAGCTCCTGCTTTCACCGTCTCACGGTTTCACAGCTTGCACTCAAGCTTCTGGTCTGCTGTTTCACGTCTCACAGCCTGCCCCACGCTTCTGATCAGTCACGCCGTTGCACGTTCTGGTCTCACACTCCTGGTCTGCTATTTCACGTCTCTTGGCCTGCCTCACACTACTGGTTTTTCTGGTTCACGTCTCTCGGCCTGCCTCACGCTTCTAGTCTGCTGTCTTCTCTTCTGGGTGGTCTCACGGATACCAGGTCTGCTGTCTTCTCTTCCGGGTGGTCTCACGGATACCAGGTCTGCTGTCTTCTCTTCCGGGTGGTCTGTTTCTTATTTCTCCTCTTGCTGGTTGTGCGTTTCTGGTTTGGTTGCAGGATGTGTTTCTGGTTTGCTTGCAGGAGGCGTTTCTGGTTTGCCTGCAGGATGTATTTCTGGTTTGCTTGCAGGACGTGTTTTTGGTTTGCTTGCAGGAGGCGTTTCTGGTTTGCTTGCAGGAGGTTGCACGTTCTGGTTTGCTCTCCCAGTGGTGCCGTTTCTGGTTTGCTCTCCTGGTGGTGTTGTTTCTGATCTCTTGCCGTTCTGCTCTCTCTTCCTTTTGGCCGGTTGCTGTAGGGTTGCTGTTTATTCAATTGTGTTGGCCCTCTTCCCTAGTTTTGTCTTCCAAGGCCTTTATATACTCTCTTCCATAAAACCCTAATAGGGCTTACATGGCGGATTTACGTTCTTGCCCTTACGCGGCAGATTTACTTTCTTGCCCTTCCATGTGACTTTACTGCTCTTCCATATGACTTTACTCTCTTGCACACTTAACCCTAGTTGACAACAATTACAACCCATACAAGGCTGTGGGAACAACAATCTCCCCCTTTGTAATTGTTGGCAACATTCATAACAAAAGCCATTATGCAGCAGTCTTTCATAATCTTCTTGGAGTAACAATCCAGAAGCAGATGGATTACAACTCCCCCTAAATATGCACTCCCCTTTCATAATCTTCTTGGAGTAACAATCCAGAAGCAGATGGATTACAACTCCCCCTAAATATGCACTCCCCCTTCCTTAACAGCTCCCCCTGCACTGTTACTTCTCTCCCCCTTTGCCAACTAATTACAAATCTGAAAAACTCGCAGAGTAGAGATGGAGGATTCACCTGATTTTCAGGCTTAAGGAGGCATTTGCACAGAGAGACTCATTTTGTGCTTTTCAAATAGCTCTATGGACAGAGATTTAGTTAGATCTTGTGTAGCCTCTTCAACAGATTTAGGTTCAACTTGTGAGAGTAAAGTAGTAGCTCCCACAATTCTTCTTCTTGTTGTAACTCCTACTGATGGGTCACCTATGATCTGATTTTCTTGATGAGCACTGGTCCATGTCTTCTTTGTCTTTCTTTCTTGCACAGTCTTAGTTGCAAGAGAATCTCCTTCTTCATCTTCAGACTCACTCTTCTCTGAGTCTGAACTTACTTTTTTTCCCACTTCTTCATGTTGGTCAGATTCTTCATCTATCTTGAAGTCATCTTCTTCACTATCCTCAACTTCTCCATTATGCGTTGTTTTCCAGTTTTCATCTATTCTCACATCACTGGAAGTGACCACTTTTCCCAGTTTATGCAGAAAAACTCTGTAACCTTTTGTCTTTGCTGAGTATCCCACAAAGATGCCTTCATCTGACCTAGCATGGAATTTTCCCAAGTTTTGCTCCTTATTCTTCACAAAACATGGGCTGCCAAAGATTCTAAGATACTTGGCTGTTGTCTTCTTCCCACTCCATAGCTCATATGGAGTCTTATCAGTATTGGGCCTTAGTGAAACTCTGTTCAATAGGTGCACGGCTGTAAATGTTGCTTCTGTCCAAAATCTTGTGTGAAGCTTGGATTCCAGCAGTAGAGTTCTTGCCATTTCAACCACAGCTCTATTTTTCCTCTCTACCACCCCGTTCTGTTGAGGAGTTCTTGCTGCTGCCATCTGATGGTGAGTTCCATGCTTCTCAAGGTAATCTTCAAAAGCTCCATTTGTGAATTCAGTGCCTTGATCTGACCTCAATACTTTGATCTTCTTTCCACTCTCATTTTCAGCCAATCTTCTGTATCTCTTGAAGCATTTCAAAACTTCTGACTTATGTGTGAGGTGCATGATGCAGGTCCTTCTAGAATAATCATCAACAAACAAGATGAAGTACCTCTCACCATTCAACCCTTTTGTTCTCATCGGCCCACACAAATCAGTATGCACAATGTCAAGCACTGCTTTAGAACTGACCTCTTTGGTCTTATACTGCTTTCTGACCTGTTTTCCTTTAGAGCATGCTGAGCAGACATACTCCCTCTCTCTCTTAAGGTCTGGAATGTCTCTGATTGCATGAGTAGTGGTCAGCTTCCTCATGTTCTTCTGTGTTAAGTGTCCCAGCCGCCGATGCCAGAGTTGATTTTCGTCTTCTTTTGTAAGTAAACAGCTGTTTGTCTTGTCCTCATCAATTACATATAAATTTCCAGCTGTTCTTTTCCCAGCTGCAATAGTATTGCCTTCTTTACTCTTTACTTGGCAACCTGTTTTTGTGAATATCACTTTATGGTCTTCATTGCATAGTTGGCTGACAGATGCTAGATTATATCTAAGTCCTTCAACATGCAGAACATCTTTCAGCTTTCCTTTTCCAATATTTACTGACCCTTGACCACTGATGTTGAGTGAATCATCATTGCCAAACTTGACTCTGCCTTCTCTTGACTTGTTTAGCTTTGACAATTTACTCTTGTCTCCCGTCATGTGTGAAGTGCATCCACTGTCAAGGATCCACTGCTTATCCTTGTAGTCAGCTTTGAGTGCAATTTCAGCTATATTAGCCACCTCCCTTTTAGCTTTATATTCCTTCTTTTGAATTGGCTGGAAGATAGCTTTCTCCTTTTTCTCAGCTTTGACTACACCGTTTGTTTTCACTATGCCATTGAGTGCCTTCTCTTGCTCAAGGAGAAGTGTCATGCATCTCTTGGCATTATGGCCATCCTGCCCACACCTTTCACACTGCTCCAAGTCTCCCAATATAGCAAACTTGTTCTTTGAAACCACTGGTTTGGGCTTCCACCAACAATCCTTGTCAGTGTGTCCTTGCTTTTTACAGTATGTGCAAGAACTCACGACAGGTGTTCTCCTCTGAATTTTGTATTGTCTCCCCCTGTATGCAGCATCGTATCTTCTCAAGTTGGAGACATATACTAGCCTTCTCCACCAGCAGTTACTTGCCTTATGACCCCAAACTCCACAATAAAGACAGTGACCTTGAAACTGCCTCTTCTTGGGTCTAATCACAGCTTGTTTTCTTTTGTTCATTACTTGCTGTGTAGGCAACGTGGCTGGCTTCTTTGCTTGTGTGGCTTTCATTTCAGCCACCTTTTTCTCCTTCTTCTGTTCAGCCATAGCCCTTTGCTGGCTGACCTTCTTTTCTTCATTTTTGTTTGCCACCCTAGGTTGCTTCTTCAAATCCTCTTTATTCTCAGTTATCTTCTCCTGAGTCACAACCTTCTCTTTCAACTTCTGTGGCACATTCTTATTATCTTTAGGCAATGCAGCCTCAGATTGCTGCACTTTCTCTTCATTCTTCTTTTCTCTTGCAGAACTTGTTTCTCCTATCATTTCAAGCTTCTGCACGTTCTCATCACTCCTTTTAAGTTGTTGCTGAAGTCTCAGCAACTCTATCTCCATTTCTTCAATTGTTGAAGTCCTTGAGCCAAGCTCCATAGTAAGGTCTTCACATATTTTGATCTGTTCTTCAAATCTTCTCTTCAAGTCAATATGTTCAGCCCTTATTTCATCCTTTTGACTTTCAGCTTCCTCAGACTTTGCTTCAACTTGTTTTATGTGGGCCTCCAACCTTCTTATGGTTCTGCCCCTTCTGATTATCTCCTTTGAAGCTGCTTCCAACTCAGCTTCAAGATATGGTTCTTCTTCATCAACCTCCTCTTCCTCTTCAGAGGTTGAACTACCACCTTGAGTTGATGCCATAAAGGCGTGCTCATCTGATGAGTCTACTTCTTCCTCCTCATCGGCTTCTTTTGTCTGGCTCACATAACTCTTGAATGAGCCTCTCTTCTTCTTCTTCTGTGGGCTAGCAGTCTTCTTGCTGGACTTCCTTGACTTGAATGATGGTCTTCTCCATTTTGAATTCTGCTCATCATCACCATCCTCATCTTCATCATCAAGTTTCACTTTGCACTGAGAAGCAAAGTGTCCAGTCTGTCCACAACGATAACATCTCAAGGACAACTGTCATTTTCCCTTCTTAGACCCATTTTTGAATTTCCTTGTGAAATATGCCAACACTTCACCTTCACTTTCTTCCTCATCATCATCATCATCCTCACTGGATGATTCTTCCTCTTCTTTTATCTTCAAGTGTTTCATAGCTTTGAAAGCTGCCTCCTTTGATACCTTTGACGTTGAGGAGCTCTCAGTTGACTTTATTCTCATCTCATATGCAATGAGATTGCATTGGAGATCATGCAGAGACATGGAATTGAGATCTCTACTCTCCTCTATGGCTGCCACCTTTGAGGCAAACCTCTCAGGCAGAATTCTCAGAATTTTCTTCACAATAGATGAGTCCTTCTTGTTCTTCCCATGACTTCTAAGATCGTTTACAGCATCAATAACCCTGGTGAAGAACTCTTGGACTGTATCATTTTTCTGCATTCTGAGAGATTCATATCTCTCCTTGAAAACTTGAAGCTTGGCCTCCTTCATTCTGCCATCACCTTCATAGACTTTCTGCAATCTGTCCCATATCTCCTTGGCAGATTTGCAGTCCATAACTTTAGCATATTCAGCATCTGTCAATGCTGAAATGATGACATTTGAGGCCTTCCCATTTATCTCAAACTGTCTTAATTCCTCTGGGGTTGGATCTTTACCTTCTTCTGGAGGCTCAAAACCCTCCTGTACAGATTTCACCACGTTCATGCCCATGGTTGCAAATACCACCTGCATTCTCGCTCTCCACATATGGTAGTTGGTTCCGTTGAAGATTGGAACCTTCTTGCTGTAAGTAGTGCTGGTGTTGGTACCGGCATCCATTTCTCAGTATGCTAAACAAGTTAAAACTTCTGGAGCTCTTCAAACTAGTACACCAAGCTGTTAAGCTTTATCCTGGTGAACCTGTGCTCTGATACCAATTGAAGTTCCCAACTTCACCCTAGGATCTACTAGTTTGTGATACTGAGAGGGGGGGTGAATCAGTATCACCACAATTCACAATTCGCAGGAAAGCGAACAACTTCAATCTCTTCTTAAAAGCGAACTCTTTCTCAGATTCGACTAAGGTAGATCTATTGCTACCTACTAATCACAATAGTCCCCAAAGTCACCTTTCAGACACCTTGCCTAATAGACAATTTGGATGTTCTTGTTTAGGTCTTCGTTAGGTTATGGGTTGGCTGATACTTTAGCTGCGTTCACAACTTAATTCAAAACACAGAATGTAAAGCAAAATAAGGACACACGAGATTTACGTGGTTCCGTCAACGTGACGTACATCCACGGTGGTAGGGACTCTCTCTTACCGAGACTATCCACTATACTTGAGAATTATAGTTACAATGGATGTCTTAATCTTCTGCTCCTTTCACTATTGCAATTACTAAGCAAGTACAATACAAAGAGTGTCACTTACTGTGTCTACTCTTCTTCTAGCTTGTCTTGCCTCTGTTGAATTGAAAGGCTGCTCCACTGCCGCTTAGAAGTTCACCGCAACGCTCTCTAACCTCTCTTGAAGAAATCTAGAAATACGTTGAGCTCTTTCTGATGCTTCGCCGAATTCCTTCTCTAGGTTGTCTCACACAGCTCCTGCTTTCACCGTCTCACGGTTTCACAACTTGCACTCAAGCTTCTGGTCTGCCGTTTCACGTCTCACAGCCTGCCCCACGCTTCTGATCAGTCACGCCGTTGCACGTTCTGGTCTCACACTCCTGGTCTGCTATTTCACGTCTCTTGGCCTGCCTCACACTACTGGTTTTTCTGGTTCACGTCTCTCGGCCTGCCTCACGCTTCTAGTCTGCTGTCTTCTCTTCTGGGTGGTCTCACGGATACCAGGTCTGCTGTCTTCTCTTCCGGGTGGTCTCACGGATACCAGGTCTGCTGTCTTCTCTTCCGGGTGGTCTGTTTCTTATTTCTCCTCTTGCTGGTTGTGCGTTTCTAGTTTGGTTGCAGGATGTTTTTCTGGTTTGCTTGCAGGAGGCGTTTCTGGTTTGCCTGCAGGATGTATTTCTGGTTTGCTTGCAGGACGTGTTTCTGGTTTGCTTGCAGGAGGCATTTCTGGTTTGCTTGCAGGAGGTTGCACGTTCTGGTTTGCTCTCCCAGTGGTGACGTTTCTGGTTTGCTCTCCTGGTGGTGTTGTTTCTGATCTCTTGCCGTTCTGCTCTCTCTTCCTTTTGGCCGGTTGCTGTAGGGTTGCTGTTTATTCAATTGTGTTGGCCCTCTTCCCTAGTTTTGTCTTCCAAGGCCTTTATATACTCTCTTCCATAAAACCCTAATAGGGCTTACATGGCGGATTTACGTTCTTGCCCTTACGCGGCAGATTTACTTTCTTGCCCTTCCATGTAACTTTACTGCTCTTCCATATGACTTTACTCTCTTGCACACTTAACCCTAGTTGACAACAATTACAACCCATACAAGGCTGTGGGAACAACAATAGGTTTCTTTAACACCAAGAAGGCGGGCACCCATAAGGTAATGCCCCAACATTTACCATACTAATTTTAAGGGAATGGGAATTTGGTCTTTGACAATCATTATCCTAACACTCCTTAATTTGATTTATGGCCTTGTCATTGGGAAAGGATTAATATTGACATCAGGCTTCTTCTTAGCTTTTGAAAAGCATCTTTCATCCCTCAATTCCTGGACTTTACATTTTAAGGGTCCAATTGTCAATTGAATATCTGATTTGTCCATTATGATACTCACACTTAGCATTGGCATTGTACTAGTTAGGATAGGGTAGTCTTAATTGTTTCTTGGCTATAATGGTAACCAATTCGTTTTGAACAAACTAGGGTACCAACTCTAAATAAGGCACTAATACGGGGTCATTTTCTTTCTTTCTTGCCTTTTAGGTTCAACTTGTTTACTCAACGGTGCTGGCACACAGATATTTGGCTATAAAGGTCGTGGTTAAGCGTTTATGTACAAAAATGGGATTGACATATTGTGAGGTTGATACAATTATCGAGAGTTAAACTATCCTTGTAGATTGCTAAGTGATTGGTAAACTAGAAATGGTCTTCGCTGACTATCATATTTAGTCATTTAGATATCATCTTCTTTCTTTTTGGTCACACCAATTTTGCTAGATGTTGTAGAGTTAGTAAAAGTATCAACAAATTTACCCTTTTGGATTCCTTTGTCAACAAATTTCTCTTATTATCAAAAGATTTGCAAAGCTCCTTGATGTACCTCATACTACTTTATCATGGTAAAGGGTTTCCATGGTACTAAGAAAAATGTAGGCCAATTCCTTTTCTAGCAATAGAGGTTAAACTTGGATAGCCATGTTGTGCCATTGTTATGCATACTACTTAAAAGTCTCTTCAAACTTCTTTTCCCTAGCTTGAAGATCCATCCGGATAAATTTTATCTCAGTGATGTAGTTAAACCTAGTCTTAAAGGCAGTCATTAGCTTTTTATAGTTTCTAACATTTTTTCAGTCTTACTTGATACATTAATAGGATGCCACACCTATCAAGCTATCTTGAAAGCAATGCATCAAGAGTTTTTTGTTATAAGCATATATTGTCATTTTTTGAATATTCATAGTCAAGTAGTCTTTAGTAGTCTCATGCCTTTATACTTTTCAAATTCTAGAATCTTGAATTTTAGTGAAAGGATTACATCTTAGATTAGATAAAGATCTGATGCATTCAAGAGAGAATGAACATCATCCCCCTTGATGGCTTTAACTCCCTCTTGTAAAAGATTCATCTTTTGTTTCATGGAATTCTCAATGTTCCCTATAACTTCATCTTTCAATTTACGAGTAGATTTAAATTCACTAAGGTCAACGTCAACAAAGTGATGTGCTAAAGTGACATCATGTGCTTACATCTTGGCTCCAAATGATTATGTAGCTAAAGAGGGATCCATTGCTAATTGAAAGTAAATAAAGGATACTAAAAAGATCCTTGACATTAGAGTTGTCTAAAATATTCCATCGATTATGGTTGAAGGACTTTCCTAAGGAATTATGTCCCTACGATCATCTTTCCTTTAGTAAATGCTTGAGTTATCTACTGCATTTGCTCCTTTAACTATTCAATTGAGGTTTGAATCCTATCTATATGGCTAGCTAACTTTTTGACTTTTTCCTCCATTCTCTTTACATAAGATCCAATTAAATTTGTAAGCTTTACCAACTATGAGTTCCTTATGGTTTATTTCATTGTACCTTTATCAAGGTGGACAAAATAATGTATGCCCAAATGGATATCATGAGATGCAATGAGGAAAGTAGCAAAAGAAAATAAGGTGAATGTGTTAGTACAAAGAAAATAAGGATAAATTATAAATTGTAAAGTAATGCAGTAAAGACTAAAAATAAAGCAAAACAATGCATGATGTAATAAGTAAAGTAAGGACATCTTGGGCTTCTTGTTTTATAAGGGATGGATTTGATAAGTGGGTGACTCTATTAGTATAACAATGGGGTGTGTGGTTTAACAAATCTAAACTAGACCACAAGTTCCCAAAGTGTTTCTTCCCTCACTATTGGAGGCCCAAGTAAGAATTACTTATGGAGGTGAGAGATCTTAGGATTGTCCTACATGAAAGCCATAAGTTATACGAAGGGCTTGTACTTTCTCTCGTCTAAGATAGATAGGGTATAGATTAAGTTCTAAGGCCTCTATAAATGTGTGTAATTGAGGTTATGATACAAATGATAGTTATAAATATTAAAATAAGTGAGATAAATAAATAAAATATCATGTAGGAAATAAATGAAATAATAGAAATAAAAACAAGTTAGAGTAGTCTATCTCTTAAGAAAATCCCTAATGGAGTTGCTAAGCTATTGCAATGAGTTCTCGATGAGGAAAGCTCGATAAACATATAGTAGGGCACAACGTTTGGTGCCTTTTGGGTGTCAAGAGTGACTGGGGTGTTATGATACATGTACATTGAGTTTGAAGTTGCCACCAATCAATTTCAATGTGATTGGAACACTATAAGTGACTTGATATGTTTTACTAAGATTCATCGAGATTTAAGAGTACATTTACATTAAGTGGAGGTCGTAGCCAACCCAAATGCCCATCGTATATGATAGTACTATTGTTCACGTGTTTTTATTTTTATACCTTTTCTAATAATTTATTCATCCTTTTCTTTTTATGATTTGTCACAAGGACACATATACATTAGGATTTCAGGGAATTTGAAGTAAGTTGTAAAAAAGATAGTTTTTTTTTAGAGTTTTTGAATTGTTTCGCTGATCCTGTGCAACAAAAAAATAAAAGGGAATTTTTTTAGAAATTTTTCAAAGAATTCAAATACTTTTTATGATGATCCTACGCACCAAAAAAAATAAAAGAGAATTTTTATGATGCTTTTTATGGTGATCTCACACACTAAAAAAATATATTAGGGATTTCTTTGGAAATTTTTGGAGAAAACTAAGATGCATTTTACAATGATCTAGTGCATAAAGAAAAAATAAAAGGGATTTGTTTTTTTTTTAAATGTTTGAAAGGACACAAATACTTTTGTAATGATCCTATGCATTAGAAATATAGGAATGGATATCTTTTGAAAAGGGTTTAAATACTTTGTATGATGATCCTTTGCATTGAAAATAAAAAAAGGGTTCTATTGGGTATTTTGAAAAGAGTACTAATGTCATTTTATATCTAAGGAATCATCTAAGGTGTCAAAAATGACACAGTTACTAGGAATTTTGTGTCCCTTTTCTTTTCTTTTTCTTTTTTTTTCTCATTTTTCTTTCTTTTTCCTTCGTTTTCTTTTCTTTTCTTTCTTTTCTTCCTTCTTTCATTTTTTCTTTTATTTTCTTTCTTTCTTTATTTTTTGTTAGTTTCTTCTACTTTTTTAGTCCTTTGGACCATCCCCTACCCAAGGCATCAATACTAGACAAATCAGTTGCTGCCACTTTTGTGTCACAACAGTGGTCAAAGGCAGCACATGTGAGAGGAGGCACTAGTGGTAGTGACTTTGGTTCATCAAGGTGAAATGATCAAGTCATAAACCATAAATAAACACAAAACAAATAAGAGACATACAAAAATATCTAAGGAAAAATAGAAATATATAATTAAAAAAAACACAAAAAAATTGAAAAAGCAAAGATTAAGAGATGATAAGATCAAAGTGCAACAGAAAGTATCCACAGTCTTTCAAAGAAAGCTTCCTCTCAAGTACAAAGATCTAAGTATGTTCATTATCCCATATAAAATAGGTAACATCATATTTGAAAGAGTTATGATAAATTTAAGAGTTTCTATTAATGTGATGCCATGATCCATTTATGCTTTTTTAAATTTGGAACCTTTGAAAAATATTGGTGTTATTATACAATTGGTTGATTGTACTAAGCTACAACGGGGCAGTTAAGGACATATTAGTACGAGTAAACAAGCTAGTGTTTTCAGCTAACTTTTACATATTAGATATAGATAATAATGCTTCCCTTAATTGTACACCAATTTTATTGGGGAGGCCACTCAGACAACCAATATGAGGATTAACATGCACAGTGGTACATTAACGATGCAGTTTAATGGTGAACAATTCAGTTCAATATTTATAATGTTATAAGATACCTTAGTGATGTCCACTCAATTTATACCATAAATGTTATTAATTCTTTAGCATAGAAACTTTTTGAGTTGACAAGTAAGGAAGAGCTAGAAATGGTAATTATTAAACATCTTAAGTTACAAACAGAAGGAGAAGTTGAGCTAGATAAGGAGTTGAAGAAAATTGTGTCTAAATTTCATTCATTATTAATGATTCCAAATAAGTATGTGGTTTCTTCTATTAATTACTTGTTTTTCACAAGAAACTTTTACCTTTTATTTTGTAGACCCTTATATTTGAATTAAACGCATTACCTACTCATTTGAGGTATATGCATTTAGGAGAAAATGAATTATTACAAGGAATCTGAAGCATGTGTAGAAAGAGAAGTTACTTCGAGTGCTAAAGGAGCATAGAATAGCAATTGGTTAGACAATTACAGACATTAAGAGGATAAGTTCAATTATGTGCATACACCAAATATTGTTAAAAGAAAGAGCCAAACCAATTAAGGAAGATTAACGTAGGTTAAACATGCCAATGGTGGACATAGTGAAGAACGGGATTCTAAAGCTCCTTAATGTTTGCATCATATATCCAATCTTGGATAACAACTAGGTGAGTGCAATGCAAGTGGTCCTAAAGAATTTTGGTGTGGTTCCAAATTATAACAATGAGTTGGTATCTACACGTGTGCAAATAGGATGAAGAGTGTGTATTGATTACAGGAAGTTGAATCATACCACTTATAAAGATTATTTCCGTCTTCCTTTTATTTATCAAATGTTTGAAAGATTAGTTGGTTATACTCATTATTACTTTTTTGATGGCTTTTTAAGTTATAATCAAATTGTGATTGTTCCAAAGAATTAGGTATTTATGGATGACTTTACTATTTATGGTGATTCTTTTGATACATGTTTGGATAACCTTACATTAATTTTAAAAAGGTGTTTAGAAATTAACTTGGTTCTAAATTAGGAAAAATGTCATTTCTTGGTAAAATAAGGCATAGTTTTAAGGCATGTTATTTTAGTTAAGGGAATAAAGGTAGATAAGTCTAAGATAAATATCATTTTTACTTTATCTTACCCTACAAATGTGTAAAAGATTTAATCTTTTCTTGGCCATATAGGTTTCTATTGTAGATTTGTCAAGGATTTTTCAAAAATAGCTTTGCCCTTGTGTAAGCTATTGCAAAAGGATGTGCCATTTTAGTTTGATGAGGAATGTAAGGATACATTTGACATGTTAAACAAGCTCTTGATCTCAGCATCGATAATACAACTACCAAATTGGGAATTTCCATTTGAGATTATGTGTGATGTAAGCAATTATACTACAGGAATTGTTTTAGGGTAGAAAGTTAGCAAGGTCATTCATGCCATTTATTATGCCTTGAGAACTTTAAATGCAACCCAAATCAATTATTCCAAAATTGAAAAAGAACCTTTATCTGTTGTTTTTGTTTCAGAAAAATTTCAGTCTTATTTGCTTTGCACTAATGTGATAATTTATTATGATTATTTAATTCTCAAGTATTTGCTTTTGAAGAAGGAGGCAAAACTACAACTTATTAGATGGATTTTATTATTGCAAAAGTTTATTTTGGACATTGGATATAAGAAAGGAGTAGAAGACTCCGTGGTTGATCATTTGAGCATATTGTTGTGTGAGGAAGATGTACTTCCATTACAAGAATCTTTTCCTAAAGAGCAATTGTTTTTTATTGATGAGGCATTAACCTAGTATGTGTATATTGTTAATCACTTAGTTGGTAAAGAATTGCCTAATAACTTTTTTAAAGTTTAAAAGGATAAGTTTAAGTATGATGCAAAATATTATATATGGGATGACCCATATTTGTAGAAATTTTATGCTAATCAGGTAATAAAAAGGTGTGTACTTAAAAATGAATTGTTATCAATTCTAACTTTTTTTCATTCTTATACTTGTGGGGGTCATTTTAGACTTAAGAGGACAATTCATAAGATTTTAGATTATGGACTTTATTGGCAACTTTATTCAAGGATACTTATATGTTATGTAAGTTTTGCAAGAATTACCAATAGATAGGTAATATTTCTCATAAAGATCAAATGTCATAAACCTTTATTTTAATTGTTGAGATTTTTTATATTTGGGGCATTAATTTCATGAAACCATTCCTACTTTCTCTTAGTAATATTTATATTCTTTTGGCTATTGATTATGTTTCAAAATAGGTGGAAGTTAAAGCCACCAAGATTGATAATTCTAAGGTTATTACAGATTTTGTGAAAATTAACATTTTTGCAAGGTTTAAGACAACAAAGGTCATGGTTAGTGATAGAGGCACCCATTTCTACAATAGGATAGTAGAGGCATTACTACAAAGGTATCAAGTAACGCATAAGATTGTCATAACCTACCAACCCCATACAAGTGGCCAAATTGAAGTGTCAAATAAAAAGGTCAAATCCATCCTTGAAAAAATAGTTGATCCAAATCAAATGGATTAGAGTTTATGGCTAAATAATGCATTGTAGATCTATAGGACAACATACAAAATGTCCATAGGAATGTCACCCTATTGGTTAATCTACGATAAGCCATGTCATCTTCTAATGGAGTTAGAACATAAAGCTTATTAGGCAATCAAACAATGCAACGTAAAGATGGATGAGGTGGGTAAACAAAGAAAGTTACAAGTATAAGAGTTTGAAGGGGTATGAAATGATGCATATGAGAGTTTTAGAATCTACAAAGAGAAAATGAAAGCCTTTCATAATCTAAGGATTTCAAGAAAGAACTTTGTTGTTGAACAAAAAGTCCTCCTCTACCATTCGCTTAAATTATTTCCTAATAAGTTGTGACCTCGGTGGATTAGTCCTTTTGTAATTACTAATGTTTTTAGTTCATGTGTAATTGAAATAAGGAGTATATAGATGGATAAGGTATTTAAGGTGTAAGGTCATAGGTTCAAACCTTTTTATGAAGGTTTTCGAGTGCAAAATGTTGAGGAGACAAAGTTGGTGGATCTTATATATGTTAACTAAAGAAGCATACTGTCAAGCTAACTATGTTAAACGAAAGTGCTACTTAGGAAGCAACCTAAGTATAATTTAGATTTGATTTATTTACCCTTTCTTTCTATTTATGTTTCAAATAACTTTCCATTATATTTGGCCTTACATTGGAGATAATGTAAGTTTTAAATGCAAAGAAGAGGTTTAGGTAAGACTTCTTTTAGTTTTTTATTTTTTTGTCAAATATTGATCATATATTAGTTATACTTTAGAATACTTTATGATGTATATGTATGAAATTAGATTATTTTTATGATATACTATTTAACTTGGAATGTTAATAATGTTTTGTCAAATAGTGGTAAGTGTACTTGACTTTTTAATACTCAATTGAAATAATGCTCCTTGAGAAATTATATGCATTTTGTAATGAAGTATGATTGAGTAGTATATGGTTTATCTTGAAATTATTCTTCTTAAGTTAGTCCTAAACTTAGGTTTATGTAAATAGGATGTTAAAAAAAAGGAAAAAATGCTAAAATTTTAATCCTATTCCATTTTTTATATTGGTTAGTAACTAGGGGTAATTCACCAAAAATGTTGACACTAACATCAAATAGTTACTTGAATATGAATATGCAAAGTGCCTTGATGTACATTTCCTAATTTTTTAGGTACATCATAAGGAAGAATATCAATCTTGCTTTTCCATTTTAATAAAAGACACCCTAGTTTGTTGCCCAATTTGTACTAGTAAAAAGGAATGATTTATCGATGAGCTATACATGACTTGGTTATGTTAGTTGCAACACTTGTATTAACTAATTAAGAGCAACTATGGATAAAAATGAAGAAATATGAGTATGCTTGCAGTTATTTTATTTAACATGACTACATTTTTAAGTTAGGTGCATATGTTGGTTAATAAATGAACATAATGAGTTTTTGCATTAAAATGGTGTTTTAAGGTATAATTAGTGTATAGTTAATTATTCTTTTAAGTTGATTTTGTTTTACTTGAAGACATGCCGAAAGACATATGTGGGGAAATATTGATGAGTGAGAATTTATTTATTTAGTTCTTTTTGCATTTAGTTATTTTCAATGAACATTATACCTAGTTTTGAGCTAATTAGAATATATTTTGTAACTTATGTATGTTTAGGGGAAGTTTTGAGAATACATGTTGTAAGTAGGCAAAATTCTAACATTTTATTGTTTTGACCTTTGTCACTTATTTTAGGTTTTTCACTAACTTAAAGGTATAGATTGAAAAAGTGGTCTTTAATGAAATTATGGTAGACATCTTACAATTTTTAAATTAGAATTATGAGTCTAAATCCAAATTCCTTTAGGCATTGAGACATAACTTCAAAGACAGAGTAGAAAATTAAGGTCCAAATCCTAAATGGAATAAGATTCCTGTTTGAACACTAAGCATTTAAATAAGCATAACTTAAGCTTTAAACATTAAATTAGGTGATTTAAAAGTCTAAATTCAAGTTC
Source organism: Bruguiera gymnorhiza (assembly GCA_020883675.1). NCBI lineage: Eukaryota > Viridiplantae > Streptophyta > Magnoliopsida > Malpighiales > Rhizophoraceae > Bruguiera > Bruguiera gymnorhiza. Next base: position 712,762 of record JAIRCJ010000160.1, on the reverse strand, counting down.
ACATTTTAGCATATAATTGTTATGGAGACACCCAAGCCTAAATCAATTGTTGAATGGTCCAAAAATATCTAAGAAATCGTTGTAGAATTTCCCACAGCAGGTTGGACTGAGTCAATCTCAATTTTTAACTTATAACTTAGGCTCTAAAACTTTGTATTGGGTAAGACTAGCTGTGTTGGCAAGTTAAAGAAGAGGAATACAACTTTAATGAAGAAGGAAAACCCTAATTCAGACTATATCTATTTTGGACTCAACTTGGAACTCATTATAAGAATTATGTCACAATAAAGGAAACAAATTTATTGTAACTTTGAGAATTTATGAGATCTTTTTGAAGTGTCCTAGGATTTTTTACGTTTGCTATGTATGTTCTCTAGGATATAAATAAGGACTTTTTTTAACTACTAAAACAAGGAGGAGATAGACACCTAAAAAGAGCAATAGACATAACTTTAACAAACATTCAATTTTTTTCTAGTATAAGTAGCTAGGGTTTATCAATAGTTTTAAGGGATTTCAAAGTGTTTGGTGTTTTAAGGGAATAAATTATTTTGTTAGGCCTTTTTCTTCTTTATTGAAATTGTGTGCATTATTATGATTTTGTTATTTTAATTTATTCATTTAAACCTACTAAATTGATTAAACAATGGTCAATTGTTAGAGTTAGGGATTGTAACCCACATTTATCTTCTTTTTAAACACCAAGTAGCAATTAACAATAAAGAATTATGGACCAATTTTCTTCTTATTGTTACAAATAAGTCAACACAAGTTAAACAATTCCAAATTGTGTGATTATTACTTGAATTTACTTATTTTCCTAATTCTTAAGTTTGTCAATTTATTACTCTATAGAGCTTGTTCTAAAAATAAAAGAGTTAAAGCTTAAGTGAAAAGGTTGTTCTGCTTAGTGAATATTGAAGGGACAATTCAAGAATAGAGTTTGTTGTTATTTACGATTAATAGTTCCAATAGAATTAAAACAATATTGTGAATAATCAAAAATATCAAATATCATAATTGTGAATAAACCTAGAACTGAAATTCTATTAATCAATATTTTTATAAGTTATTTTTTTAAACAAGTTATTTACCTTGATTATTATGAAACCAAAATTCAATATTATCCCCTCATTTATATTAGTATCTTGAAGTTTTGATTATCTAACATTGAATGGATAGTACTACTTATGGGATCAACCCTTACTCACACTTCTACCATTGCATAATTAAGAGTAAGGTATTTATATTTTTTGTAGCCTTGATGATAGCTACTAGTGACCATAAAAAAATGGCGAGATTGGTGCTCTAGCTCTCGGAAGGTGGAGATCTTAGGTGGCAATAATGGTTGATGAAAATGCATAAGCCGACGGCTGTTGGTGGTAGATTCTATTTTATGTTGATTCACACATTTTCTAGTTCCTCTTTAGTGCATGGCCTTCAGCAACTCATGGATCAACAGGTAGCAACTTCAGTGGTGGCATTAATTGATTTTCTAATGATAGCACCAACGAGCAATTGGGGGTAAAATACCCATCTCGAGATACTTTTTCCACTTCACTTGTCACTTTTGGGTTTTTTTTGGTTGTTAATTTTTTAATTTTCAACTTATTAGTGTGTGTTGTGCAAGAAAATAAAAAGACAAGAAAAACAACAATGTTAACCTTATGGTATTTTCTATGAAAGGGGCTCTAATTTACTTTCTTTTGGATGAATAATGGCTGCAAAACTCAATATAAGTCTCTCTTTTGGTTAATTTTGGGTGCTAGATATGTGTTTGGGCCTTTGATCTATTGGTGCTATCTTGTTTATGGGTATATTTGTGCTTCAACTTGTTGATTCTGGTTGTTTTGTGCCAAATAAATGGTTCAATGACCATCAATGACTATATTGAAGGGTGGAGCAGTGTTTATAATTAGATCTTTGGCTATTAATTCTTTAATTTAGTTTTATTCTTTTATATGATTATGGTTTTGAGCTCCATCTTGGATGGTTTATGTGTGATTATGTCATCAAATTTATAGTCGAGCTTCCTTTACTATGATAACCTATTAATTTGCGAAGAGAGCATTCATCATTTCAATACCTGAAAGTTTAAATTTGAGTCAAATTAGTTGATATTTGGCTTTAATTGAAAATATTAAGTGTTACGTTTAATAAAAATGGAAGAAAAGATCAAAAAGGTCTCATAACCTTATTGTAGGTACTAGTATCTCTACACTTGAGAGTTTGAGGAACTTGTTCCTCCATTTAAGTGGTAGCCTGAACATTCTTTGGGTATTTGGTGTTGTTATCTCTTTATTCTCTTAATGTTGTCTTTCTTTATTCTTTCGATAACTTTAAATGTATTTTTTTTAATTCTCTCTCATTGCTTTTTACTCTTAAATGCTTCTAACCCTTTTTGGATCTCTCTTGACATTAATGTTCTCTTTCCTCTCTCTTCTCTCTCATGATGTTTTTTTGCATGATTAATGCCCCTCTCCCCTTTATAAATGCAAAGGGACCCATTTCTTATAAATGAGAGGTGCTAGATCCTAATTGTTAATCTTCTTGTTGAATGGTTCAAATTGATTTACCTTTTTGCTCATGCCTAATATTTTGTAAGTTATTGACTTGTAAGATTTGCATTTGAATAGCCTTGAAGAGAGGGCTGATAGAATGATATTACTATACTTAGATACTTGGCTAAGTGTTTTTAAGAAAGTAAGACCCTCTTTGCGATTTGATGATGCAAATGACACTTAAAAATAATTTTTTTTTAATTTTGAATTTAGTTTGATGGTTAAGAGGGTTGTCAACTCTTCCTTTTTATTAGACTTTAACCGTACATAAGATATTATAAATTAATTTACAACAATTTAATTTTTATTTTTCTCTTTTTTCCTCCATTTTTGCGTTTTTATTTTTATTTTTATTATCTACAAATAAATAAACTACAACCTAATTGTAATTGTACTTAGTCCACAAATTAACCTTGAACTCATCCAAATACAAGAGTGTGCAAGAGTGAAGTCTTCTTTAATCATTAATCAAGACGGAAAAATTAAGAATACAACAGATACGATAAATTACCAGCCAATAATAGTGCAGGAGGCTTGCAAGGAACAATTGTGGAAAGATGGAGGGAACAAAACACGAAGTTGCCTACAGTTGTAGCTTTCATAACAAAATATAGTTTCGAGATGCCTGTAGGCAATTAAAATATTCTCGTAGAAACGGGGATGCAGATCAACCACTTTTATTAATAAAACGAACACACAGGGAGCATGCAACATATAACGAAAACTATAAAAAATGCTGAGCTCTGAATAAGACTGTTGTGGAAGAACAATCTTTTGCTCCATATTGGTTCAACCTTGTGGATAACGCCTATAATAAGATCTAGAAAGATGAAGATTTCAGTTAAAGATACACAAGAGGACAAAACTGCAAGAAATTTAGCAAGTCAAGTAATGGATTTTTGGAGACTTCCCATGCTAGCTAATGTGAAGGGGACTGAGATGAATTGGCTAGGATCGTGATTCCCCGAAAGCCGAGTATGACTACATAGATCTATATGAATGAGCACGAAAAAACCAATGTCAACTTGATTACAATAATGGTAGCAGGAATGACAATTGTCATATATCATCGAAGAATAAACATTATGTGATATAGTTCTTTAAAAGCAACAATGCACCTCATAAATATATAGTTATGATATCCTTAGGAGAGACGTCACACTTATAATGTATCCATCGAAGGACAAAATGCACTACCTTCTTATATCAAGCCAGCAACCTATGGCTTCACCCATTAATGGCTAAGGTTCAACACATTATTTTAAAATTAGAACAAGAAATCAGACGTCAAACATAACACACAAACAAGAATATGGGACAATGAATCAAGTAAATATAACTAGATTCTTATTTTATCTGAGTTAAAATTTGATGGAGAAACTTAGGCGAGTAAAGAAATCGATCCTCTTACCCTTCAATTGAAGGAATTCTCAGAAACTATCCAAGCAACAACTTGTATAAGAAAGTCCAAAAAGAACAGTCATTGCAGTGAATCCACTACAAAGGTGATCATCCAGCCATACATGTATTCATGATGTGCTTTAAGGCTATATGAAAGAGTTCAAAAGCTAACGGTATTACATATGAAATGAAATTGTAGTTTCCAAGCAACATAGATGAATTGATGCATTTTAAATATAAAGATGACATTGATTATTTGCATACTAAATTTTGACAATACAATATTAATGGGAAACTCTATGACATATGTATTGTTTTATACATTAATTACCTTTATATTACATTATGCAAATGTGTACCATCTTTGCTATTTTTATACCATATCTAAATACTTTATTGCATCAAAGGTAACTTGTCATTATGAAAGAGGTTTGTGTGGGTGTAATATTGGATAATAATTTCATTTTACTAAATGTTAATATTACAATATTAAGTTCCTTTAATTTTGTATAATATTTGAGTCGTTTAGATAGAAGTCCATGATGTTTGTATTGACAAATGATACTTAGATTCAGACACAGAGATACGGACATAGTACAACATTGGTACAAAGACAAACTTTTAAAAAATTAAAATATAGCTACGACATAGACATGGTATATATTAAATATATCATATGTAGATATATATACATGTAATCTGAATATTTTCAATAAATTTAGTATTCTTTTAAACTTATAATTTATAATAGTAAATATGTTATTTTAGCTATAATTACTATTTTATTGAGAATTTTAAAAGAATATATTACATATATAAAAATATTATAATATTTTAAAAAATTATAAATTAAAATAGTCAATATAATTATTAGAAAAAAAATATTTAGAAATTATTACTTTTTTATCATAAAAGTATTCATTAATAGTTTCTCAAAAAGATATATGTATATAATATCTAAAAATTTTAAAATTAATTTTATATATATCTAATATATATTTGATATATATATTTAAAATATACAATACATGTATTTAAAGTGTTAGGCACAAAGGTTAAAATATTTAATATGTGTGTCTAAATTTCTTTATTTTAATATTTTTTAGGACACATCTTAAAGTGTTTGATATGTGTTTAAAAAGTATCGGACGAGTATGGTGTATAACACATATTTTCAACATAGTCATGCATCATTTTAGAAGTATTTATACTTTGTAGGTACTAACGAAAAACTTTCTCACAATTATTTGGTCATTTACAAGAGGTTCTTTGTAGGATATATTTCTTTAATAAAAATGTGGAAGGGGATGTTAGTAGACATATGCTTTTTATTATAATGTTGGTGTGAATCAATTGCTTATATATGGAAGGGAGCACTTTGACACAAACGTTCATATTAAATCTGTTGGACACAATAATATGATATAACTACATTTAAAATAGTTTTTACTACGTTATTACAATTATATCCAACAGAAAGATAATTTATGCTAATATCAACGAAGAAATATAAGTTGGTTTATGTTGGATATAATTGTAATCATAAAGTATAAAATATTTTAAATGTATTATATTATATGTAGCTTGGTCTAGGAAGGCAATAGTTATTGTTTATGTGTAAAGTACGGGTGTTATGAAGCCAAATGGCCATTAAGACAGCGCATCTTATTGACTACAACGGAGATAAGAAGCACTAAGTCATTCGCGAACAGCAACCATGCCTACACATTACATAGTCACTAACAGGTTCATGATGACAACTAAATGCAAATGGTCCAAGCAAGACCACACACTGACACATCCTTACAAAAGAAACCATCACAAAAGAGACAAGAACAAGCATGATACAATCCTACAAAAGTGGCCACAAGCATAGTTACCCCAAACTTGGACAATGTGTGGTGTGAGGTGTATGCACGATTGACTACTGCATGCAATCGAAGTATTTCAACTAAATGCCACACATAGCTTGTAGTGCAAATCTAAATTTCATCATTGTCACTTGTGGACGAAGAAATTTCTTCAACATTGTGAAGTTTGCAGCGGGTTTCCAACTACTGTCTTTTCCTGAAATAATGTTTCGACGATTGGTTTCACATTATGGCTAATGATTCGTAGCTAGTGTAAACAACAACTATTGGTTACAAATCATCTGGTCCAACTCAACCTGATCCAATATCTCGATTAGGGTTCGAAGTGCGTCATCATCCTTCAACATTAGTGCGTGCACCCACTTGGATCCTTGCAGCAAAACATGGTGTCGTAGAAACTCGTGTCTTATGTCTTTTGCCTTTTATTCCCATTGATGTTTTTTGTAAAGCTTGTGCCAACTTGTTGGCATTAGTGCGTACTCGTTATCAATGTTAGTTGTGAGGAGTAGAAAGTAGGTGTTAGGAACAGCACACCAATGTACAATATGGACAGATTCTAATTAATACACATTATATAACCATAATGTCTCCTAAACCTTGTATATGATAAATATAATAGGAGTATTAAATAGTCAACATGCTGTACAGAGTATTCTTTTGCAAAATTAAAGAGAATTTTGATGAAAAGGGATTTGTAAATGTATGTTAATTTGAGCCAAGTGACCAAAAAAAAAAAAAAAATTACAACATAAACACATAAGGCTCATTTTCAAGCAATAACATTTTGGATGACATGATTTTTTTGGGGGTTAATATACAAATTTATCCATAACTTTACATGTTTAATAAATATATTCTGACTTATTTGATAATCTTGAAACTTTGTTGTAACGAGTTTAACCAACTGTTAACCCACACAGACAAAAATTATTAAAATAGTCCACGTATCACGCTGAAGTATAAAAGAGGATTGAGCCAAGCTAAAAGCTCACCTAAAGCTTAAATGATAATTAAATTTGATAATTATATCTAATTTTATTTTTTGAGAAGATTCACAAACATAACTGAAAATACAAACTTTTCTTTTCTAAGATCAGATGCCTAATCTTAAACAAAAGAAAAATAGAATAAATCAAACTAAATTAGAATCAAAACCGATATTCGGCCACTCATATGACCCGTCCCCCTAATTCCCTCTACTAAAATTCAACCAAACTCTAAACATGAAATTAAGTTGAAAAAATCAGTTATTATGAACACACAAATATGGAAATTAAATTCTTATAAACAGTAAAATCTTCCCTCTTTCCAAAATCACACCAAAAACGAGAATTAAAAGAAAAAAAAATCATTATCAAAACCTTGAGTCTCATAGATCAGACAACCACTAAAAAAACATTGAGATCAAGCCGACACCCATTTGCAACTGAAATTCCTTGTTTTCTTCTTCTAAAAAAAGGTAGAATAAAAGAATTAACAAAGAAAAAAAAATTTTAAAAAATCTGATCATTTATGAACCACTGCCCCGTCACCAAGGGAGGACATAAATATTTTAATATGTCCATCCCTAACAAGGATATGCCTTTTCTGTACCTCGACATCGCATCCCGTCGTTTCTTTATTTGTGTGTTGTTGCTGCTACACCGAGAGGCATCACCAAGTGAAACCTGCACCGATGGAGTCGCCGTCCCCTCCCCTGCCGCCAATGCAATCCATCGACATCAGCTATCTCTCTCGTTGGAGCAACCGAAACCAACAATAACTTGTTCAATGTTGATAGAAGGTTGAACAATATTATTTTACTGTTCTTTTTTTATTCCATTAAATTAAGTTTAGGTTTTTAAAAAAAAAGAAAAAATCAGAGAAAATTTAACTTTTAAACTTATTGTTTACTTAATTTTTACGTTTAATTTTTCATTAAATTTCTTGTCAAAATTAACTTATTGATTGCTTTTTTTTTTCTATCAAATTATAACATATAAGTTTCATGGATAATTACTATTAGGCTTAAAAATAAGTTTGGGTTTAGTCTAATCACTTTTAGTTTTATGCAGGACTACCTCATTTTTTTTTGTATTTAGTTTATCTAAATATTCTTTACATGTGAATGTAACACGTCAACAATTTTAACAGTTTCCATCCACTTGAGTCAACGGTTAGTTTGAATAGTTAAAAAAAAAAATTCAAGACTACTAAATTATTATTTTTCAAAAAAATCATGATATATTTCTTAAAATTTGTAAAATTTCAGATAAATTTGTATATTAACTATTTTTTAATGAAGGAAAAAAACAAAAAGGTAGTATATCTTGTATACCCATATTAAATAGAGTTATAATTGGTGGAATAAACACGACAATCGATATGATGAGTGGAGCCTAATGAAGTCAGTTTTGTGAAAATAAGGTTATAGTCAACAGTTTTCACTCTCCGTCGAGGTTGGACTAATACTTATCTGTAAGCCCTTAAGACCTCACTAATTCATTCTAAGTACCAGTGGTTTGCCTTCCATGCGTAAACAATGGAAACCATTCGATAAATAAGAGATATAAATCTATATGCGAACGAAGTTTCAATACACGGACAATGTCCACGTACTAAAGGTGTCTCATGCATAGTAGTTGAAGGATGCATGCGCATTGTTTTTCGCAAACCTCACGCATGAGCAATGGAACAAGCCAATGAGCCCTTCAAGGGCTTTCCTCAGACTTTGTTCTGATGGGAGAAGGGAGGCACAGCGGAGTATAAATAGCCCAAAAAAAAGAAAAACTTCTCCCGCTTACTTGAACCTGTGAGGAGATGATTGAATAATAAAATTGGCAATGCAAATGGACTACACAAGAGAACACACCAATTTTACGTAGAAAACCCCTTCAAATCAAAAGAAGGAAAAAACCGCAGACACTTTGAATCAGAGGTCAGCTCTACTATAATCAAGTGAGTACAATAGAGGTACACAACCTCAATTACATCAAACAAATTGAACAAAATTCAATTTGGATTAAATAAGAAACTTGTGAGTTAAGTAAGACAAACCAATCACGTTCTGTCAACTACAACTCAACAAGTAGACCTCAAGGCAGTAATCCAACCGTTCAAGATGAACCTCCAGATGTCCCCTACCAGCTATCTAAATTTCAGCTCAATCGGACCACGGATCAATAATCATCAATACAGCTTACCAATTCTGCCACAGATGAGAGAGCAGAGAGTTACTAGAATTGAGAGGCTTCGGCTCAAATGGAAAACCTGCCCTTTCAGTTCACAGAAACCCAATCCAACCGTTTACAAATAAGATCTATGTGGCTTCCAACTACTGACCAAAAATCAGCTCGATCGGACCACAAACAATCTTTCAATTATACAGTTGATCAAAACTGTCACAGATGAGAGAACAGAGAGTTACCATAATTGAGAGGTTTTGGTCCGAATAGAAAACCTGACCTTGCAGTTCAGAGAAACCAAATCCAACCGTTCACAAACAAGATCGATGTGTCCTCTAACTACTGACCAAAAATCAGCTCGATTGGACCACAAAAATCTTTTAATTATACAGTTGTTCAAAACTGCACACAGAATATTGCCCAGAGTATAGACCTACGAGAACTGAAGAGAAGTAGAACTTACAGTGCTTGAAATCCAATCTCCACTGTTCAAAAACAAGAACCAAATGCCTTCTATCAACCAGCCAAATTTGAAGCTGATCGGACAACGATATCTCTTCCAAACGCAAGATCAAAGAGACTGTCTATTTTCTTTTTTTCTTTCTTTTCTTTCTCACGGGCTACGGCTCTCCCTTCTCTCTCCCTTTTCTTTTTTTTTTCTTTTTCTCTCACATGGGCGACGGCTCTCACACTCTCTCTCTACTTTAGGTTTATTTCAGCTAAAGGGGGTATTTATACCCCTTTAATATTTTTTTTTTAGGTTATAGTCCACGTAGGAAGGGACCAATTAACCTAACAATTCTCCCCTTCCCGACTATGTGGAAATATTGGCCGTCCCAACCAATGTACAACACAACTTAAATTTTTATCTTGATAATGTCTTTGTCATCATATCAGCAACATTATTATCTGTATGAATCTTTTCAAGTGCTAATTGTTTAGAATCAAAAACATCCGGTATCCAATGATACTGCACGTCAATATGTTTTGACTTAATATGAAAAGTTGGATTCTTACCAAGATGGATGATACTCTGGCTATCACAATACAACACATAATTTGATTGTTGAAAACCAAGTTCCTTCATAAACCTTTTTATCCAAAGCAACTCTTTAGACACTTCAGTTATTGCAATAAACTCTGCCTCTGTAGTGGACAATGCAATACACTTCTGCAATCGAGATTGCCAACTCACTGCTTCCCTTGCAAGAGTAATCACATAACCTGAAGTAGACTTTCTGGAGCCAATGTTACCTGTCATATATGAATCTGTAAATCCAGTAAGGATAGGCTTATCACTCCCAAAACAAAGTCTCAAATCAGTGGAACCTCGTAAATATCTCATTATCCACTTCACTTCATCCCAATGCTTTTTACCAGGATTTGAAAGGAACCAACTAACTGTGCCAACTGCATGAGCTATATCAGGTCTCGTGCACACCATTGCATACATCAAACTGCCTACAGGTAATACAAATGGAACTCTTTGCATCTCTTCCTTCTCTTTCTTTGTAGAAGGACATTGGTTAATGGATAATTTAAAGTGTGTAGCAAGAGGAGTACCTACCACTTTAGCCTTATCCATGTTAAACCTCTGAAGTACTTTTTCAATGTACTGCTTCTGGGACAGGTATAACCTTTTCTTTTTCCTATCCCAAGTTCTTTTTCCTATCCCGAGTGATTGACATGCCAAGGATCTTCTTTGCTGGTCCCAAGTCCTTCATGGCAAAGGACTTGCTCAACTCTTACTTCAACTTGTTAATTATAACAGAATTACAACTAACAATGAGCATATCATCTACATAAAGTAGTAGAATGATAAAATCATCATCAGTAAATCTATGAACAAAAACACAATGATCAGAACTAGTCTTTTTATAGCCTTGCTCCCTCATAATAGACTCAAACTTCTTATATCATTGTCTCGAAGCTTGTTTCAAGCCATACAAGCTTTTCTTCAACTTGCACACATAATCCTCTTTTCCTTCTACCTCAAATCTCTCTGGTTGTTCCATATAAATTTCTTCTTCCAAGTCACCATGGAGAAAAGCTGTTTTCACATCCATCTACTCAATCTCTAAGTCATGGTTAACAGCCAAACTTAACACAACTCGAATGGAAGACATTTTCACCACCAGTGAGAAGATCTCTTCAAAGTCGATGCCTTATTTCTGACTGAATTCTTTGACAACCAATCTGGCTTTGTATCGTGGACGTGAAGTATTTTCTTCTTGCTTTATTTTGTAAATCCATCGATTCTTTAAAGCCCTCTTGCCTTTAGGTAACTTTACTAACTCATAAGTAGAATTATCATATAAGGATTTCATCTCATCTGTCATGGCATCGATCCAGTGCTGTCTGTGCTCACTCTCAACTGCTTCTGTATAACACTCAGGTTCTCCCCCATTAGTTAACATCATAAACTCATCAGGAGAGTACCGAGTAGAAGGCATTGGGATTCTATTGGACCTCCGTGGCTGAAACGGAGGTGAAGGTATATGCGGATGATCTTCTATTGGAGCATCAATATCACCTGCACCCTCCATATTATGATCCTGTTGAACATTCTCATCACGTTCTTGAATATCACCATAGACATCAACTAGATCATTCAGAGATGTCTAAGGAAATGGAACAATATCAGTAGGACTATCATTAACTTGAGGAGTTGACTTCTCAATGTGTTCGATGTTTTGATCCTCAACGAACACAACATCTCTACTCCTTACAAGCTTTTTCTCAATCGGATCATATAAATGGTACCCGAAGTCATCTTCATCATAACCAAGAAAGATACATTGGCGAGTCTTCACATCTAACTTCCCTCTTTCATCTTTAGGGACATAAACAAAAGCCTTACAACCAAAGACTCATAAATGGCCATAAAAGACTTCTTTACCAAACCACACTTTGTCCGGAACATCACCTTGTAATGGAGCACTAGGAGACAGATTAATTACATGTGTCACTGTATTCAAAGCTTCACCCCAAAAGGATCTAGGTAATTTTGCATCTAAGAGAAGACATTTGACCCTCTTAATCAACGTTTTGTTCATCCTTTCTGCTAAACCATTTAACTGTAGTGTCTTGGAAGGTGTCCTCTGGTGTCTGATCCCATACTTTCTGCAGTATTCATCAAATGGACCACTATACTCACCACCATTATCAGTGCGGACACATTTCAACTTCTTACCAGTCTGTCTCTCAATAAAAGTATGAAATTGTTTAAATACATCAAAGACTTGATCTTTAGTCTTTAATGCATAAACCCAAAGCTTCCTTGAGTGATCATCAATAAAAGTAACAAAATAAAGAGCACCACCAAGTGAGCATACTTTCAAAGG